>JANAVB010011199.1:17996546-18414046 GCA_029216955.1 Iris pallida | reverse complement strand
TGTGATTGAGTTATAATATATATATATATATTATATATATTCCTCCGTGCGGAGATGACATGTATGTTTCACTTAACAAAATGCCTAAAATTGGCTTTTGAAAGAAAACTAGAAAAAGTACAAAAGTAAATTGTTTCTGGGAAATATTGCTATGGAAGTCTGATCTGAGAGCGATTACTTTATTCCTTGGACCAACGATGATGAGAAGAAAACTGCTTGAAGAAGACGAACAATTGGAAGAACTAAGTCACTAGAAAGGTATCGAGCAACGGCACTAATGCATAGTCGAATGCTTTCCTGCTTTGCTTCACCCTGTTCTTGAGAAAAGTTGAAAAATGCTTCTGGGAATATCACTCTGAAAGTATGAGTTTTCTCAGAATTCCCTCCCCTGTATATCTCTTGATCTCTTGATCATGTCTGTGTTGAAAATAAGTCTATTTATAGACTAGTGTAAAACCCTAAATTTCTAATATTTTTTTATTAAATTTGGTACTGATCTAAAATTTTGTATTGTACGTCGCGTAGTCGTATTGTACGTCACGCACAAAATTTTATTTTCGAAATTGCTCAACGAGTGCGAATATGTGCGAGCGTATATATTTTTTTGAAAAACATATTGATTTATATCGTTTCAAAATAATATATATAATTTTAGCTATCGTATCAAAATTTTCAAGTTTATAAATTTATATATAAAAAGCCCATTGGTTTATACAGTTATTAATAGTAAATAATATTCTTTGTACATACATATATATTTCATAAATATTCTATTAGTTTATTTTAATAATATTTATTATTTTCGAAATTAATATTATTAGTATTTTTGGAAAATATATTTTTGAATTATTATGGCGATTTAAATCTTAATTTGATTCTATGGATTTATTTAAATAGTTAAAATAATATCTATATTTTGAAATTTGATTTATATTATCTAATTTTAAGCCAAAGGTTGGAATTTAATTGAATTTGGATTTGGATTGAATTTAGATTTGAATTTGGATTTAAATTTAATAGTAGCTAATTATCTATTTGGGTTTTAAATAAATCTAAATCCTTATCTAACTGGGAATTCCCACATCCTATAAATAGGCAGGTACTCTTCCATAATTTTTATCATTCACAAATTTTTCCACAAATAATTCTCCAACCAACGTGCGTGCATCGTGTCCGTGTTCCACCATCCATTATCTTATTCCATTGTTTATAGTTACATCAATACCATCGTCATCGGAACATCCCCGATACGACTTCGACTCCACCCGTCAAGTAGGACACGAACCCTAGTCTTAATCCTAAACCCTAACCTATTTCCCAAGCCGCCTTCGACGAAGCCACGGCCATCCCACCGTTGGCCATCACCTACCACCATCATCACCGTTGCTATCGCTTTCACAACCCATGCATGTCCATCCCAGCTTGGCCAACGCCATGACCAACTTCCCGACGTCTGCCACTATGCCTGCAACAAACACCTTCAGTTCCATCATCCCCAACCGACAACAACACACAGCCCCCGCCACCAACGGCACCACCCGTCTCTCCCCCGATGCCAGCAACCCAGTGCCAACCCAAACAACCACCAAGGACCATCTATACCACCATCGCCACGACAACTGACAGCCCCGGCCAAACCCCCGATACCGTCGCGATCGAACCCCTTTTCCGACTCCTTGTCGTTTTCGACGACGACAACCACAGAACCAATCCCCCGTCCAACCCAAAACTCAGCCCACCACCACCACTGTCCCGGCTAACCCAGCCACCAAAACCACCACAACCATCAAAGAAAGAAGAAAAAGAAGAACCTAAATCTAACCCTCACCTGTCCGCGCCTTCGCCGGAGTCGCGCACGCAACCTCCCGTCCGCCGCCGACTTTTGCCGCCGCCGCGTCCAACCGAGAACCCTCCGACTTGCCCCTCACCGCCGATTCCGCCGCCCCAGGCCCCACCTCTGCAGCGGTCAGCGCCGCCGCAGCGCCGATCGAACCCGCCTCTCCTTCCTTCGCCTCCTCCGCCACGGATCTCGGCCGCTCGTCGCCTCCGCGAGATCCGACCGACCACTCCAAACCCCTCTCTACCCTCGAACACCGCAGCTCCCCCGCCGATCCGGCGCATGGACTCACCCGCGCCTGTGCTTCCTCTCCGCCCCCTCGACTTCCCTTGCACCCGTCCGCCGGCGCCGCCCGCACGCAACCTCGCCGCCATCTCTCTCTCGAGCCCAGCTTCCCCCTCTCCGTGAAACCCCTCTCCCAAACGAACCCCCGACCGCGACCACCGCTCCGCCAACCCTCCGGCAGCTCCACCGACCACCCTCCTCTCTCGCTCACACTTTTTTTCTCTCTCTCTTTGCTCCTCCTTTATGTGGGTATTGGTTCTTTTTTTTCATTTTTTATTTCTGCACAGGTTCTTCTCTCTTTCGAGAAGAAGTTTGTGTTTGTTTGGTTTTTTGTTTTATTTTTTACTTTTAACTGATTATTATTATTAAATTATTAATTTATTATTTTATTTATTTGTTTTGTTGTTATTCGTTTTTTTTTGTTTAAGCTCTGTTATTTATTTTGTCTTCTTCTGTTGTTACAATTATTATTATTATTATTATTATTATTATTTTTATTTTCTCTCTCAACCCGAGAAGAGAACAGTACAACTAAGTATATATTTTTACTTATTATTATTATTATTATACTTATTATTATTATTATTATTATTATTATTATCTTTTAATCACAGAACATTAAGTATATTATATATATTATTGGTATTTATAATTGATTTAAGAATTAATATTATTAGCATTATTACTATTCAAATTATTATTATTGTAAGTATAATAAATATTTTCAACGTTGGGTTGGAAGCCCTAATTATATTTGCTATTTTGTGGCTTTTAAAGTACAGCTTATTAATAAAAAATTATTTTTACAAAATATGGTTCTTAAACTTAAATAATTTATTCTAATATTATTTGGTTTCGCTTAAAATATTTTTGTCTAAAATATTATTTGACAAAACTTACAGTTTGCCTTAAATCGACTTTTTAATTTTTTTGATATTTATATTTTGACTAATAAATATTATATTTCAAGTATTATAAATTATTTTTCTAAAATTATATAATTATTATTCTCTTTTTTTGAATCTCCTCATGCCCATAACCAATCCCATTATTCATGTTCCCTTGCCAATTCAAGTCTACCTTATGTCAACCCTAACTAAATTGACCCTTCTGGACCCAATAGAACTAACCGTGTCACCACCCGAGGTCTCCTTGCTTAGTTGTTACATCGAAGTCGCAGTTCGTGCCACATTGGTCATTGCAGCACATCAGGCGTACTACCAGGTAAGACACCTTATCTTTACTGTTTAATTTCTTGCTCAATATCATGCATGTTTTTTTACTTATTCTAGAAAATATAAATTGTAGTTGCAAATTATTATATTTTAGTTGCATTTGGCCTAGAGTTAAGGGACTACCTTTGTTTGTGTCGCATTCATTGGCCCTGACACTTGTGTATCACGAGTCACGAGTCTCATATAGATCTCGGACGTACGTATCGACTGGCCATCGGTGCGCACATGCCGTGCGATAGGTAATAACTGCTAAATAGTTATGGTTGTCTAGAAGACTTAGCGACTTAGCAATTATTAGGAATGTCGTGATGTGGATTCAGCACGAGTAGTGCATGGAGAGGGTGAAGACAGTTATTAGGCACAGGGGCTTTCACACCTTTACTTTTCTCTAGCTGCCATTTGTGACTCAGTCGAGAGCTAGTGGCCGTGCATTTATTTACTTTTCTCTAGATGCCACTAGTGCCTCGGTTGAAACACAAATGTGCCGTGTATTTACTTTCCTCTAGCTGCCGTTAGTGACTCACCCAAGAGCTAGTGACCGTACATTTATTTTTCTCTAGCTGCCCCTTAGTTCTCGCTCGAGTGCTAATGGGCCGTGCATTTACTTTTCTCTAGACGCCACTAGTGCCTTGGTTGAAACGCTAATGTGCCGTGTTTCTAGCTTCGGAGCACTTGTGTGGAACGTTGTCTTCAAAAATGTATTTATACCTAGAATGGTTAAGGACCTTTATTTGTGTAGTCATATATACTTTTCAGTTGAGCTTTATTATTCAGTTATTGGCATGATATTATGTGTCTTGTTACGTCCCTCTGAGGACCTGGTTATCTCGCCAGGTGTGTGCTATTGTCTTTCGCAGGTGTTCTAGCTCTAGCTGTGGTCCTCCCTATTTCTTCGAGGATGATTGCACTTGGATTGTCTTCGCTTCACTCGCCAAAAATCTTTCTTTTGTTATGTATTTCTTTTCATCGTTGGTAGTGGATTTGTCTCCGCCCAACTGCATGTATCAAATGACATTTTCATGGTTGATTAAATGATATCATTTATTCATATATTTTTGTGTGGATGAGATTAGTATGGTTCTACTGTATTTACAGTTTATGTATTTATACGAGGCTTTCATATATTGGAGTATACTTCGTATGAATACAGCTGGCATGTCTACGTTCCTAGTCCTACGTATTTTGGGACTGGGGCGTTACATGTTTTTGTGGTGGCCCATGCAGGTCAAGATAAATTGTTTGGTTACTTTACCATACCAAGCAAGCCTGCGGATAGGATTAGAAGTCTAGGATCTCATCCACATACTTGACCCCTTTCCTCGATTCCATATTCGAACTATCATTCGACTTATCGACTGCATCTTACTTGATTCCTTTTATCATAATTCTTATCTTTTCTTCGTGCTTGCTAGAGATTGACCCTACTAGTTAATTGTCCGAAAACACCATTAGTTTAATTCTTTAAGTTGGGTAGACTACCTTATGAACTAGCAATTCCTTTGACCTAGTGACCTATATTAGTAAGCTTATTTAGATCCTAGAATCTAGAGGACCTAACCCGTGTAGCCAACCATGGACTTGGACAAGAAGACTATAGGACGACTGTATGACTTAGAATCATTCTACCTTCTTTAAATCTTAATCTCTCGTACCTGTGTATTTACCGTTTTGACTAATGATGCTAATGTAGCCTAGTTTTTGCAAGCTTATTCTTTGTCGAGTTTGTTCATGACATATGCTATTGAGCGCTCAATAGCCTATTGTCTAATCAGAACCCGTACATAATGGTCTGATCAACCAAGTGCACTTTGGTTTGCTTTATCTATCGTTCTACGTGGATGGAGACATAGCTAAACTTGTCCTCTAGAGTCCCATCCGCGACTGCCTTGGCAAATCCTTTTGAAATTTTTTTTTCCAGTCGTCCTTGAATCACGTATTCGTATTCGATAACGCCTCCTTCGAACTCGATATTGCTTCGTCCTCACCTATTTAGGAGGACGAAGGCGTCACACTACAGCTTCCTCTAACCTTCCTATCGATTATGACCATACCGTATTATTTTTCTATGATCTAGATCGCGATTTCTTACGGCATGATTTTGTTATCGATTGTTCCTCATCGATACCCCCTTGTGTCTTCTCACCCCCTACTAATTCTTAATTTCGAGGACGAAATTCTTTTAAGTTGGGTAGGATGTAAAACCCCTAAATTTCTACTATTTTTTTATTAAATTTGGTACTGATCTAAAATTTTGTATGTACGTCGCATAGTCGTATTGTACGTCACGCACGAAATTTCGATTTTTAAAATTGCTCGACGAGTGCGAATATGTGCGAGCGTACATATTTTTTTGAAAAACATTTTTATTTGTATCGTTTTAAAATAATATATATAATTTTAGCTATCGTATCAAAATTTTCAAGTTTATAAATTTATTTATAAAAAGCCCATTGGTTTATACAGTTATTAATAGTAAATAATATTCTTTGTACATACATATATATTTCATAAATATTCTATTAGTTTATTTTAATAATATTTATTATTTTCGAAATTATTATTATTAGTTTTTTTGGAAAATATATTTCTGAATTATTATGGAGATTTAAATCATAATTTGATTCTATGGATTTATTTAAATAGTTAAAATAATATCTATATTTTGAAATTTGATTTATATTATCTAATTTTAAGCTAAAGGTTGGAATTTAATTGGATTTGGATTTGGATGGAATTTAGATTTGAATTTGGATTTAAATTTAATAGTAGCTAATTATCTATTTTGGTTTTAAATAAATCTAAATCCTTATCTAACTGGGAATTCCCACATCCTATAAATAGGCAGGTACTCCTCCATAATTTTTATTATTCACAAATTCTTCCACAAATAATTCTCCAACCAACGTGCGTGCAACGTGTCCGTGTTCCACCATCCATAATTTTATTCCATTGTTTACAGTTACATCAATACCGCCGTCATCGGACACATCTCCGATACAACTTCGACTCCATCCGTCAAGTAGGACACAAACCCTAGTCTTAATCCTAAACCCTAATCCTATTTCCCAAGCCGCCTTCGACGAAGCCACGGCCATCCCGCCGTTGGCCATCACCTACCACCATCACCACCGTTGCTATCGCTTTCACCACCCATGCATGTCCATCCCAGCTTGGCCAACGCCATGACCAACTTCCCGACGTCCGCCACTATGCCTACAACAAACACCTTCAGTTCCCATCATCCCCAACCGACTACAACAACACAGCCCCCGCCACCAACGGCACCACCCGTCTCTACCCCGACGCCAGCAACCCAGTGACAACCCAAACAACCACCAAGGACCATCTATACCACCACCGCCACGACAACTGACAGCCCCGGCCAAACCCCCGATACCGTCGCGATCGAACCCCTTTCCCGACTCCTTGTCGTTTTTGACGACGACAACCACAGAACCAATCCCCCGTCCAACCCAAAACTCAGCCCACCACCACTACTGCCCCCGGCTAACCCAGCCACCAAAACCACCACCACCATCAAAGAAAGAAGAAAAAGAAGAACCTAAATCTAACCCTCACCTGTCCGTGCCTTCGCCGGAGTCGCACACGCAACCTCCCATCCACCGCCGACCCTTACCGCCGTCGCGTCCAACCGAGAACCCTCCGACTTGTCCCTCACCGTCGATTCCGCCGCCCCAGGCCCGTGCCTCCGCAGCGGTCAGCACCGTCGCAGCGCCGATCGAACCTGCCTCTCCTTCCTTCCGCCTCCTTTCCCACGGATCTCGGCCGCCCGCCGCCTCCGCGAGATCCGACCGACCCCTCCACAAACCCCTCTCTCCACCCTCGAACACCGCAGCCCCTCCGCCGATCCGGCGCATGGACTCACCCCGCGCCTGTGCTTCCTCCTCCGCCCCCTCCGACTTCCCTTGCCGCACCCGTCCTTCGGTGCCGCCCGCACGCAACCTCGCCGCCATCTCCCTCTCTCGAGCCCATCTCTCCCCCTCTCCGTGAAACCCCTCTTCCAAACGAACCCCCGATCGCGACCACCGCTCCGCCAACCCTCCGGCAGCTCCGCCGACCACCCTCCTCTCTCGCTCACACTTTCTTTTCTCTCTCTCTCTCTCTGCTCCTCCTTTATGTGGGTATTGGTTTCTTTTTTTTCATTTTTTTATTTTATTTCTGCACAGATTCTTCTCTCTTTCGAGAAGAAGTTTGTGTGTTTGGTTTTTTATTTTATTTTTTACTTTTAACTGATTATTATTATTATTATTATTATTAATATTATTAATTTATTATTTTCTTTATTTGTTTTGTTGATATTCGGTTTTTTTTGTGTTTTTGGTTTAAGCTCTGTTATTTATTTTGTCTTCTTCTGTTATTACCATTATTATTATTATTATTATTATTATTATTATTATTATTATTATTATTATTATTATTATTATTATGTTGTTGTTGTTATTGTTCTCTCTCAACCCGAGAAGAGAACAATACTACTAAGTATATATTTTTACTTATTATTATAATTATACTTATTATTAATATTATTATTATTATTATTATTATTATTATTATTATTATCTTTTAATCACAGAACATTAAGTAGATTATATATATTATTAGTATTTATAATTGATTTAAGAATTAATATTATTAGCATTATTACTATTCAAATTATTATTATTGTAAGTATAATAAATATTTTCAACGTTGGGTTGGAAGCCCAAATTATATTTGCTATTTTTGTGGCTTTTAAAGTACAGCTTATTGATAAAAAATTATTTTTACAAAATATGGTTCTTAAACTTAAATATTTTCTTCTAATATTATTTGGTTTCGCTTAAATATTTTTGTCTAAAATATTATTTGACAAAACTTACAGTTTGCCTTAAATCGACTTTTTGATTTTTTTGATATTTATATTTTGACTAATAAATATTATATTTCAAGTATTATAAATTATTTTTCTAAAATCATATAATTATTATTCTTTTTCTTTTGAATCTTCTCCTACCCATAACCAATATCATTATTCATGTTACCTCGCCAATTCAAGTCTACCTTATGTCAACCCTAACTAAATTGACCCTTCTGCACCCAATGGAACTAACCATGTCACCACCCGAGGTCTCCTTGCTTAGTTGTTACATCGAAGTCGCAGTTCGTGCCACATTGGTCATTGCAGCACATCAGGCGTACTACCAGGCAAGACACCTTGCCTTTACTGTTTAATTTCATGCTCAATATCATGCATGTTTTTTACTTATTCTAGAAAATATAAATTGTACTTACAAATTATTATATTTTAGTTACATTTGGCCTAGAGTTAAGGGACTACCTTTGTTTGTGTCGCATTCATTGTCCCTGACACTTGTGTATCACGAGTCACGAGTCTCATATAGATCTCGGATATACGTATCGACTGGCCATCGGTGCGCACATGCCGTGCGATAGGCAATAACTGCTAAATAGTTATGGTTGTCTAGAAGACTTAGCGACTTAGCAGTTATTAGGAATGTCGTGATGTGGATTCAGCACGAGTAGTGCATGGGGAGGGTGAAGACAGTTATTAGGCGCAGGGGCTTTCACACCTTTACTTTTCTCTAGCTGCCATTTGTGACTCAGTCGAGAGCTAGTGGCCGTGCATTTATTTACTTTTCTCTAGATGCCACTAGTGCCTCGGTTGAAACACAAATGTGCCGTGCATTTACTTTCCTCTAGCTGCCGTTAGTGACTCACCCAAGAGCTAATGGTCGTGCATTTATTTTTCTCTAGCTACCCCTTAGTTCTCGTTCGAGTGCTAATGGGTCGTGCATTTACTTTTCTCTAGACGCCACTAGTGCCTTGGTTGAAACGCTAACGTGCCGTGTTTCTAGCTTCGGGAGCCCTTGTGTGGAACGTTGTCTTCAAAAATGCATTTACACCTAGAATGGTTAAGGACCTTTATTTGTGTAGTCATATATACTTTTCTGTTGAGCTTTATTATTCAGTTATTGGCATGATATTATGTGTCTTGTTACGTCCCTCTGAGGACCTGGTTATCTCGCCAGGTATGTGCTATTGTCTTTCGCAGGTGTTCTAGCTCTAGCTGTGGTCCTCCCTTTTTCTTCGAGGATGATTGCACTTGGATTGTCTTCGCTTCACTCGACAAAAATCTTTCTTTTGTTATGTATTTCTTTTCATCGTTGGTAGTGGATTTGTCTTCGCCCAACTGCATGTATCAAATGACATTTTCATGGTTGATTAAATGATATCATTTATTCATATATTTTTGTGTGGATGAGATTAGTATGGTTCTACTGCATTTACAGTTTATGTATTTATACGAGGCTTCCATATATTGGAGTATACTTCGTATGTATACAGGTGGCATGTCTACGTTCCTAGTCCTACATATTTTGGGACTGGGGCGTTACAACTAGACCCTCTGTGCATAAAAAGCAACATAATCGGGTCTCTACGAAAGTAACTGTAACCCACGTTGAGAATCATCCTCTAAGCGTGATGACACGTGTCCGACGTAGAGTTTTAATCTCTCCGCATGGTGACACGTGTCCCACTACTTCAATAAAATGGGAAGAGCACGTACACACGTTCCTCGATAAATGTGGCATGAAAGCCACGTATGCAGACCACGTTCTCATGTAGCCAGAAAGGATCGGGCATAAAAATGACCAAAAATATACTTCCTGCGTAAAGTAGCAGACCTGGCGTAAAATAGTCCAAAATAAACTTCCCGCATAAAGTGGCTGAAAATAGCCTTGAGCGTAAAATTAGCTCAAAAAACTTTACGCACACAATAGCCTTGAGCGTAAAAAGCTCGAATAGCTTTCGTGCGTAAAAGAAGCAATCTCTTGAGCGTAAAGTAGCCCATCTGCACACTACACGACACGTGTTGGGTTTGGTGTAAATCAAATCTTTTCGACTTCTGTGTTGTCCGCTGTCAGAAATCATTACGTCAGAACAGTATCACGCACATTAAATGCGATGATTTGACAGCCTGTCCCTCGCGTAAAAGCTTTGAGGATGGCTCTCGCGTAAAAGTAGCTCGCATAGAGTTTTACTCTGTTTGTCTTGCGTAAAGTCTGAGTTTGACTCTGTTTGACTTTCGTAAAGCTCTTAACTTTCTTTGACTTGGTCTATGAAGCACTTTTTACGCTCCTACAATACCCCCTTCAAAGTTTTCAAATATTTTCAAATTTTGAAATGCTTTGAACAGAAGCGTAAAATCCGGAATATCCAACAGTCATCTACGTAAAATTCTGGATACTCAACAGTCCGCGTAAAAGTCGAGATATCCAACCGTCAGCGTAAATTTCGGGAATTTGAACCGATTTCAAAATTCTTTATAAATAGATTTTCACGAATAGAGAGAGAACTTTACTCTTTTTCGAAATTTCAATCTCTCTTTATTCTCTTTCACTCCGACTCGATGGCCCCCAAGAGCAAGACCACCGTCGGTAACAAGGGCAAGAAGCCCGCCGCTTCGTCGACAGTCGATCGCGCATAACCAACACTCCATCATCGGCGGCACCCTGACAGTCCAACCCCGCTGTGGCTCCGGCCATGAAAGGTAGAGCACTACCTAACTTCGGCCGTCAGTTCGCCGAAGAAGAAGAAGAATCGAACTTAAAACTCCACGCCCACGTTATACGTGTCAGCGTAAAACTTAAAATAAGAAAATACGCCCACGTTTATCGTGTCAACGTAAAAATAGAAATATATGCCCACGTCTATACGTGCCAGCGTAAAAATTGAAATACGCTCACATCAATATGTGCCAGCGTAAAATTTACATTACGCTCACATCAATATGTGCCAGCGTAAAATTCACAATACGCTCACTTCAATATGTGCCAGCATAAAATTCACAATACGCTAACATCAATATGTGCTAGCGTAAAATTCACAATACGCTCACATCAATATGTACCAGCATAAAATTCACAAGTGAAAGACTTTGCGTAAAAATAAAGAACTTTAAAAAATTTTATCAACTTTAATAAGCGTAAATTTTTCATAGTCAGAGTCTTTAATCTTTATGCGTAAAATTCAATTTAGATTTTTACTAACTTGATTTTTCTTTTTCTTTTGGCAGTGGATTTGCAAATTCATCCGCTTGCAGAAATATTTGGCTCATCAGCTGGTATGGTGGGCTTAAATTACTTGGAGAACTTCTTCCATGTAGAGTTCCCTCAGTCGAATCCTGAATACCCTGAAGAGAGACAATAGCTGATATCTGTTCAAGGGGACAGAATGCTGTTGTCCATGATAAATGGAGAATTATTGACATCGCTGGATGGCCAAAAAATTTCAAAGCCAGCCTTCTTGTCCGGGGATGCGATAGATTTTCAGTCACAAACACACCCCAAGAAGGAGGCTTGGGTGTTCAAGTTTGGAGAGAGAGCAATGTATCTCCCCGACATGGTTAGAGATTATCCCCTGTCTGCATTTATCCATGCCACCCTTCCCCGACAGATGCTATGGAACCTGACTCCCAGCAGTCATGGTAGGCCCGGCAGAATCATCTTCAAGAGGGATAGAGCCAATGACATGGGCTACCACATCAGTGCTCCTAGTGGTGGTGTCGTCCCTTTCTCCGGTCTGTTACCCGGATTTACCCCGGGTGAAGATTCAGTTCTGATCCAGACGGTACAAACCCTAATGTTCATTAACAAGTTCATAAGGGCTGCAGTATTATATCCTCAGGCCAACCTTAGGCTACAGGGTGGCTGACGCCTTATAACCAGAACTGGATCCAGCTTACTGCTTGGATCATGAAGAACTTCAAGACAGACTTGGAATCCATCGGTCTGTATGAAGCGGTAACATCTATGAGCCAGGTTATACCGATGAACAGTAACCTATTCTTGGCTCTGATGGAGTTGTATATGAGTTCAACAGAAACTTTTACAACCCCACTAGGTGAGATGGGTCTTGTCCTGCACGAGATGCAATTCATCTCTAAACTGTCGATGGGAGAAGCACCCTATGAAGAGTATGTTCCCTCTAACCAGGAACTAGCAGAAATCAGAGAGAAAAATCCTTGATTGGTTGAGGTCTACCAAGAGCTTATGTGCCATTACCTAATTTGTACCAGTATGTATGACAGTGGGTCTCACTTGGCATATACTAATAAATGGTCAACTTATCTATTCTACCATGAGATAGGATAGCCAAGAACGAGAAGGTGAGATTCCAAGAAAACAAGGCTCCCATCATCAACCCTTGTTCAATAATCCCTTCAGATCTGATCAATAGTTTAATGAACTCACATAAGTCTCCGGACCAGTATCTGACCAAAAAGATCGAAAACATTCCTGCGGGGACTAAAACTTTGAGCCACCTGAGGTATGGTAGTCAGAAAATCTCGAGGGAAGCCTTGCTGGCAGGATTTCCATCTATGTGGCTGCGGAGATAGGTTGTGCCCGGGATCAGCACAGTAGACAGAATTTACCGAAATGTATTATGGCCAGCAGTACGTTTGGTATTCAAGGTCAGAATCAACCTGCTATTGGCGATGGTGTACCGAATAAATGCAGGTTTGCGGACCTTTGGTGATGAGCTAATCAACAATGCTCCTCTCTGGAAGGATTTTCCTAGGGTAGAGATGCCCTATACTTATCTGATGGGCTGGCTACTGCATCATAACTGCAGTTATTGCCATCGGGCCCTAGAGATAATACGGAGGTCTTCCTCCAGAAATTCAACAAAGCTACATGGATTGCAACAACTGTGGCAGACACCCGAGCAATACTAAATTATTCACACGGTTGGAACTTCTTCTGCACAAGACCACAAGTTCCAACTGACTGTCTCGGTGTACAGTTTGAAGATAAAAGTGAAGGGAAGACTTCATTGCCTACGCCAGTTTTCAAATGGCTAATGTGCATCAGACCCTTTCATCTGATGTACAGGAATTAAGACAACCGTGCGTTCAAACCGTATCTACCAAGTCGGTTCGCTCGCCAGTTTGGATATGACCAACTTCATGTTGGTAATCCCTCCACTAGCTTCTACCATTATGGGAAGCTAATTGATGGTGCGAGAGCCTGGAGATACTTTAGCATGGCTCGTACCGGTGCTAAATTCAGAGTATCGGCTGCTACCAGCACAACCGAGCTACGTATACTTCATACGTATGCTCGCTTTTATGCATCCATCCGTTCCTTCGCCCATGGCTACAACCTGAAGGGGAGTCTTAGATGGCCCAAAGAAGGGAATGTTGAAGAGCCAGTCAGGATACTTCCAGACATACCCGATGACACTGTTGTTCCAGATGAGTATCTGAAAGTAATCCCTACGGGAGTTGGGAAAACAGCTGCAGAACCAATCATTATTGGCAAGACCCGAAAACGGAAATCAGGTGCAGCTGTTACCATCTCAGAGAAGAAGAAGAAGATCACCGTCAAGGGGCCTTCTAGACAGAGAGCCGCTACTCTAGAGAGCGACACTCCAGTCGAGGAGCTGCAACATATTGCATCTTCTTCAGCTCATCTTGGAGAAGGATCCTCTGCATCTCAACCGACAACATCAACAGAAGGTGTGGGGGTTCTATCTCCGGGGCGCCTCAGCTCATCACTTCACCTGTCTTTGCCACAAAAGACACAAGCTACTGGGGATGCTGCCACTATACATACTGTTGATCAAGAGCTCATCCTATCAGATGAACCAGCTCTAGCCCTCGATGATAATGACTAGAATGGGGACTATGACTCATACTTGGCACGTCCTGTACCTACTCCAGGTAAATATAAATCACACAAAATCTATACATGATTATGTATTATGATTTTGTATATTAACTTATTTTGTTTAATTTATAGGTGTCATCATTGCAGCAAAGCCTGCGGCTCCTCCTCCTCAAGAAACTATTTATGAGGAAAATACAGAGTCTGAGGAAGAGGGTTCTTCTTCAGAAGAAGATAATATCCAAGAGAAAGTACAACAAGAGCCCGAAGTAGAGGCTCGGCCAGAATTATCTTCTCTTGCTAAAAACAGAGAAGAAGAACAAACTGCAGAAGAATCAACTGCAAAAGAAGCAGCTGTTGAGGAAGAAATAGACTTCAATGCAGAGACTGAAGTACTTCCAGAACCTGAAGGGCCAGTAGCCTATGAAGGTGATGAGTATATAGTCGACCCATCAACTGAAGCCGAAGACGTCGTAATAACATCCTCAGTTATTGCTACTAATCTGGTATAAGTTCCTGAGAAGACAGTATCTGAACCGGAGCCAGCTACCATAACTACCATTCCTCCGACACCAATCACCGCCACTGAAACTCAAGTAGTTTCGATTCCAGAAACGGCTGGAGTAAAAAGTGCTGAAGACCTTGTCCTTGAAGCTCCTGGAGATCAATTAGCTATAGTAGCAGCAACAACATTGACTTTATCTCAGTCTGCTACCAAAGCAACAACATCTGCTCCTAGTCTTCAGAAAATGGATCTAGTGGACATTGCTGCAACGCCGAGCTCGAATGCAGAAATGAATCTCTTAGTTGAGATTCATACTGAAACTTTCTATAAGACGCTGTCAGCTCTGATCAAAATGGTCCTGAAGAAGGGCCTCAACTACGAAAGTCTGAAAGCTGCAATTGCTCTTACTATCAGGAACGTCGCCATGTTCAATAATGCAGCAAGAGCAGCGGCGCTGGAGAAGGTCGTGGAGGAACTTGAATAGCCCATTAGAGAATATCTAAGGCTGTCAAGCGAAACTATTGAAACTCTTATCCAAAGCGAGTATGAAGCTTTATCAGCTGAATACACTGCTCGGGAGACTACTTTCAATGAATCTCTCCAAGAGTACAGCAGCAAGGTCGCCAAAGAAAAAGCTTTTTTGGCTGAAGCTAAGCCCCAGCTGGATATCCAGAGAGAAGCCTATGAAACTTCCAATATAAGAATTCTTCAACAAAATGATAGAATTCGTGAAGTTGAGACAGAATTGGCTCGCATGAAGGCGGAGAGGGAGCAGTTGATCACAGCTCGCGACCAGCTTCTAACGCAGAGCTCAATTTTGGAGGAGCAAGTCTTCGGTACTGAAGCTACTATCAAAACCCTTGATGAAGCCAAGGATAAGATGATAGCTACTTTCGTCGACTTCTTCAATATTTGTACTACGGAAGCTCGACGGACTATGGCTACTGCCACTGTGCTGAGCTGTCACGAAAAGCGCCTAGCGGAGCTACAAAAATTGCTTGAAGATGTCTCTGCTCCGCCATAGGCAAATAAAGAATTTTTGTAATCTTCTATCTTTTTCATTCTGTAATGTTTACAAGAAATGAATAAAATATTTGTTTTGTGGCCTTATCATTTATTTTGAAATTAAACAATAGGTATGAGATAGAAAACACTTATCAGAGGTAATATGGACATAACAAGTCTTCTAAACTCAATGAATTATATATATCCAGAGGTAATGTGGACATGATAGAGTATACGATACTATCAGAGGTAATATGAACGTGACAGATCATAATAGATCAAAGAAAAATAGATTAATATATATTCAAAGGCCATAGGGATATGATAGATAGGAAAAGAAATGGACTTAATATTTATTCAGAGGTCATAACACATGATAATTAATAAATCCCCCTTTTTTTAGCTGGTAAGACAGAAGATCAAAATTCTCTTATAGGAGACAAAATAATCAGCTTAACCAAACATTGGTAGCTGGGGAATAAAAAAGAAATTCAGACATAATATTTCTTCAAGAATTTGCCATTAATTGACATTATGAGCAAATCTCCATTAGGTTTAGACAACCTATAGGCACCATTTGAGAATACCGACTCAACTACATAAGGACCTTCCCATTTTGCTTAGAATTTCCCTTTGCTCTTATGAGTCATCACCATCGGTCTTCGAACAGCTAGAACTAGCTCACCGACTTTAAATTCTCTCTTTTTAACTTTACGATTGAAAGATCGAGATATGCGGGCTTGATATAGCTCAATATGCTGTTGTGCTTGAAGACGCTTCTCGTCCAATCCTTCGAGTTCTTGGAGTCGTAAACGATCATTATTCTCTGTAGTTAGCTCATTAGCAATGACTATTCTAAGAGATGGAATCTGGATTTCCAGTGGAAGAACAGCCTCACATCCGTAAACCAGTAAAAATGGTGTAAAACTAGTAGGAGTTCAGACTGTCGTTCGGTAAGCCCATAAACATTCTCCAAGTTTCTCATTCCAATCACGTTTATTAGAAAAGACAAACTTTCTGAAAAGTTTAATAATTGTCATGTTGAAAGCTTCGGCCAAACCATTAGCAGTTGGATTATAAGCCATAGAGGCAAGATTTTGGATTCGATTCTTGTCACAGAATCGATAAAATGCCTGACTGGCAAATTGTGGTCCATTATCATGAATTATCCTTCGGAGAATTCCAAAATAATAAATGACATGGTGTTTAATGAAGCTAACCACATTTGATATTTTTACTTCAACAAGGGGAATTGCTTCCGCCTATTTAGAGAAATAATCCGTTATGGCCAGGATAAACCGATATCCCTTGACAGAAGAAGAATTAATCGGACCAATAATAACCATGCCCCAAGCTTCAAAAGGCCAAGAATCTGCTACAGGGTGTAAGAATTCAGATGTTTGATGAATAAAATCAGCATGAATCTGACACGCTTTACACCGTCTGGCATAATCTACAGCATCTGATATCATGGAAGGCCAATAATACCCCATTCTTCGAATGCGGTCCAACAATTTCGGACCCGATTGATGGGCACCACAGACACCATCATGAGCTTCACGAATGTTTGCTTAGCTTCACTCTCAGAGAGACAACGTAGCAAAAGTCCGTCATAAGAACGACGATATAACATATGTAAAGAAGAATCATAGTCGAATCAAAATGATCATCTCTTGATTGATGCAGCTTCTTTTGGATCTTCAGGTAAAATCCTATGGACCGCATAATCAATGAATGGACTTCTCCAATCCCTTTTTTGAGAACTTGATTCTGTAGTATAACTCTGTTCAATATGCAAGTTATTTTTTACACAGAATAAGTCTCGATTCAACAAAGTAATGGTATTTTGTCTTCTGATTGGAACGGCTAATTCTGCAGCTAAACTAGCAAGTGCATCAGCTTCCAAATTTTAAGAACGTGGTACAAATTCAATAAAGAATCCTTTAAATGAAAGTACCAATTCGATTACCACTTGATGATAAGGAATGAGGTCAGGATTTCTGACTTCATATGTCCATCTGACCTAATTTACAATCAGTTGAGAGTCTCCATAAGCTTCTAGGAATTCAATGTCCAATTGTTTTACTACTTGAAGACCAATCAGTAGAGCATTATATTCTGCCACATTATTGGAGCATGGTTCATTAAGAGAATAAGCACGGTATATGACCATTTTATCAGGAGAGACCAAGACGATGCCTACTTCGGAGACAATATTGCCTTTAGGTCCAACCCGTGATGCTCCATCAAAATATAGTTGCCAAATGTCATCCTTCAAAGTCATGTTACAATCCTCGACTTCATCTGGAATGTTCTTATATAGCTTAGATGTTTCTGGTATTGGGTGAGCTGCTAAGAAATCAGCTAATGCTTGACCCTTCACTGATTTTTGAGGTATATAGACCATATCATAAGGAGTAAGCAACATAGCCCAGGTGGCTAATCTGGAGTTAAGAATACTCGGTTTTCTCATCAATACCCGAATAGGATTTATTCTGGAGATGACATGAATAGTCTGTCCTGACACATAATGTCGTGTCTTTTGAACAGCAAAAACTAAGGCCAGATATTCTTTCTCTACAGGAGTATACCTGTGTTCAGCTCTGACCATCATTCGGCTAAGATAATAAATTGCTTGTTCATGACCTTTATCACTTTTTTGTGCAAGAAGAGCACCAAATGAATGATCCAAGGCTCGAACATAGAGCAAAAATGGTCTTCCCACCACTGGAGGTACCAAGATAGGTAGATTTGTAAGGTATTGCTTGATGTCATTAAAGGCTTTTTGACATGCTTTATCCCAAACAAATGATACACCTTTCTTTAATAGACGGAAGAAAGGCTGACATCTCCCAGAAAGATTTGATATAAATCTCCTGATATAAGTAATACGACCTTGGAAGCCACAGAGTTCTTTTAGATTGCGTAGAGGATGCATTTCATGAATTGCTTTGATTTTATCAAGATTAACATGGATACCTTGAGAAGTGATGACAAATCCCAAAAACTTGCCACTAGAAATCCCTAAGAAAGACTTAGTGGGATTCATCTTCAATTGATGCTGACGCATCAACTCAAATACTATCTTCAAGTCTTGAATATGATCATCTTTTGATTGACTTTTGACAGCAATGTCATCTACATAACATTCAACTGTTTTCCATAGATGTTCTTGAAAGATATTGCTCATAGCCCGTTGATACGTAGCACCGACATTTTTCAGACCAAATGGCATAACCGTATAGCAATAAACCCCAAGGGGTGTATGGAAAGCGGTATACTTTTCTTCTCCTGGATACATCTTAATTTGATTGTATCCTGAAAATCCGTCCATGAAAGACATGCGCTCAAAACCACATGTATTGTCTATCATGACATCGGTAATCGAAAGTAGAAATTCATCTTTTGGACAAGCTGCATTAAGATCGCAAAAATCTATGCAAACTCTGACTTTTTTGTTCTTCTTCAAAACAGGAACAATATTAGCAACCCAGTCTGGGTGTTGTTCTTCACGAACAAAGCCACATGTGATCAGCTCTTTAACTTTTACTTAAATTGCATCCATCATATCTGGTCGAAAATGTCGCTGCTGTTGTTTTACAGGCTTGGCATTAGAAAGAATATTAAGTTTATGAGTAGCTATTTTAGGATCTAGACCCGACATATCCTCATAACTCCATACAAAGATATCAATATATTCTTTAATCAGTTGTATCAACTCTTCCTTTTTATCTTTAGAAAGGTTTTTACTGATGAATATCGGCTTAGACTTAGTTCTGTCTCCAACGTCAATCTGGACGATTTCATCTTCTGTAGGTGGTTGTCGCAGTTCAAAATGAAGCTCCCGCTGAGTATCCATTTGTTGTGCCCAAGGGTCATTTTCAAATGGCTCAAATTCACCATCAGTTTGAACCATATTGACCGAAAAGACGCACTCAGATTCATCATAATAGTCTCTTCCAGAATATGAGGATTGTAAAAAAACTGGAAGAACATTCTTTCATATCTTCTTTGTACATGTGGGATGGATCAGATTCGATGAATTAAATTTCTTTCGAATATGAGGATTGTGAAAAACTGGAAGAAAATTCTTCTTGTATATCTTCGTTAAACAAAGGGATGGATCGTATCCCAACCTATGACGAGTCTTCTGGTAAAACGGATCACCACATAATGGTAACCGTCTACCTTTGCCTTGATTGAGACCTTGCATAGTCTTCAAATCATATCCCATATTCTGGATAATCTTAAGAGATTGTTGACTATATTTGTCAATTCGGATTTTTCCTTCATCTTTCTCTCTGAGATCATCTTTCTGAGCAACAGGGATATTTCTAGCCAGGACAAACACAATTTGGCGCTTGTTTTTCTTATTAAACGAAATCACAAAATAAGATTCTTCGTGACGTCTATAAGTCACACAAGCTTGTGATGATGAGGCTACAGGAAGAAGATAGGGAGAAGATGTTAGGAACCTTTGAGCATAGAGTCCAACATCGACATGAGGAGAAAAATAATTTTCCTTATGATTAATGTATAAGGTTTTCTCTGTATTTATGTCATTTTTATGTTGATGACTTTGATTATCAGCAGATAAAGTCATTCTTTCAATAAATTTGACAGCCATATACTCCAAAAGGAAATCTTCATTGATATTAGAAAGTACAGAATGATCAATATTTATATCATTTATAAGTTGACTACTATGCTTTGGATTGATCATTAACGGACCGTCATCCGTCTTCTGCGTAGACTTGCCAATGTTGATGATCAGTGGCTCTGTCTTATTCGTACGAGAAGTACGTCCCTTGACCTTGATCATGAGAGGTTGAACTTGGATCTTGACTGGAACCTTCACAAATTCCTCAGATAAAGCTCGAGTTCTTCCTTTAACCTTGATCATCAGAGGTTAATTATTGACAGGTTGGGGTTAGATTCGACCTTTGACTTTAATCTTCATAGGTTGCTCTTCTGGAGGATCTTCATTGACAGATTGATCTTCTGCAGGCGATCGTTCTTCAGCCATATCAGATATTTCTTTCACCTGCTCCTGTTTATAGAGTATTGAGTCAGAGAAGTAGGCTTCAATACCCTTAAAAGGATTGATATCTGCTAATTCAGTCTTCACAATTCCTTAAGAATCCACGTACTTGAAGCATTGGTAGAGAGTTGAAGGCACAATGTTATGCTCATGTATCCACGGTCTTCCAAGAAGGATGTTGTAAGATACATCGGAGTTAATAACATAAAAGGTCGCCATAGTTCGAAGATCACCTATCTGAATCTTCAGACGAATCTTCCCCAATGGTTTACTCTTTCCAGAGTTGAAACCAACTATTGTAGTACTAGTGTAAGTCAAATCACTAGTAGGAATCCTTAAGGGTCATAGCATACTCTGAAGAATAATGCTAATAGAAGACCCATGATCAATATAAATCCTGTCAATTTCAGTAGATTCAATATACCCTGTATAATACAGAGGCTTGTCATGCTTATTATGCTTCAACAGCATATCTTCTTATGTGAAGGTAATGTTAGGAATTACTTCCATCACACTATGACATTGTGGATATGACACTGGTATATTGTCAAGACTCTTGAGTTGAGCTAAGCATGAGTCTACCTGTAGCAAAGCTTCGCTCAAAGTTTCTCGACTTTCTTTAGAAAAATGAAGCAACTCAAAGATCGAAAGTCTAGCCGGAGTATTAGCTAATTGGGCTAGAATATCGAACTTGTAGGGTTTCATCACTACCCCTTGATTTGAAGCAGATTTCAATGGGACGTCAAAGCGTACTGATTTCTGTTTCCCTTTCTCAACCACAAATGGTTTAGAAGGTCTTGCATCAGCAGGAACAGGAGATGGTTGAGCTGGTAGTGTTTCAGCAACGTCCTCTGCTTCTTTCGAAGTTCCCTCATAATCTTTGTGGTACTCTTTACCAGATCTCGTACCAACAAAGGTTTCTTCTTCAGACTCAGGAGAATGAAGTACCATATTACAGGTTTTGTTCTTCTTTCCCTTAGTCTTCTTCTTGCGAGGATTTTTATGAGGGACCTCAAAAACCAATCCAACAGTTGATTTTTGACTTAGAATTTATAAAGGAAGTCGCATTCCTTTATCATAGTTCAAGCCTTCCGCCTTCTGAAAGTCATAGCCCATCTTTTTTATGAGATGGACTGATTGTTGACTGTATATGTGAATGGGTAGCAGACTTTCAATAGATGGTTTAACAGAGGGGAAGAAACAGAAACCTCTGCAACCACAGGAGAAGGAGGAATAGAGACCTCTGTAGCCACAAGGGAAAGAGGAATAAAAACCTCTGTAGCCACAGGAGAAGGAGGAATAGTCGGGACAGGCGAAAAAATCCCTACAAGAGCTTTCTTATAAGCAGCAAAGACTTGTTGTGCCCTGTATAAGGGGACACTACTCATTGCTAACCATTGCTGATGAGTAAGTTTGAGTTTGGTAGGAGGAGCTAAACTTGGAGGGCATATATTCAAACCCCTCAGCCTATCCTCCAAAGGAATGCCATCCTAAAGATGATCCAAATCATCATGATCTGGAGTTACAACATGAGAAATCATATTACAGGTTTTGACTTTCCTACCTTTCTTGGATTTTGAAGTTTTAATTTCATTCTCCATTTCAGGTACTAAGTCAGGATGTACCCACATGATTTCACCATTTTTTAATGTGAGAGGCAATAATCCTTCATTTTTCTCTCTAGCAGGCAGAAGATTTACAATTTTCATTGTCGCCTTAGGAATTGGGACAATCCCATCTGGAACTTGCTGGGGAGGAAAACCTCCAAATTGAAAAGAAATCATATTAGTTGTAACTGTATGCTCATCATTGGTTAAAACGATGGCATTAGCATTTATCAACTCTTGGATTTTCTTCTTTAAGATGTAGCAAGCCTTGGTAGGATCATTTATGTATCTATGATAGATGCAATATTTGGATTGTCAGTCAGATTCACCTCATTAGGCCTTTTTGGCTCCGGAATCTGGAGTTTGCCACTCTTAACGAGACATTAGAATATCCCTGGGATATCACTGTCATCAAAAGAGTACTCTTTTTTTGGTTTAGAAGACTCTGGATTATTCGGCATCATTTTGGGTTTTGAAAGATTAACCACTAGGGTTTCCTTCCCCTTCCTATTATGATTGTCAGAATTATTGCCTGAAGAGCCTTTCTTTTCTTTGTCCTCGGAGGCAAAGATCATCTCGTGTTCACGAGCCAACCTACCATTGGTCTCGACTGAAACTGCTGCTATAATGAACGAGGCCCAATCTATGAATTGAGAGCCCTTAAAGACAGCAATGGATGGTCGCAGATTCATTTTGCACGTATCAATCAATGCTGAATCTGGCATACCAGGAGGCATTTTCAAAGTTGCCTGTCGGAAATATTCAATGAACGTCCGGGTATCTTCTTTCTTCTTTTGTTTGATTTCTATTAAGGAGGACATATTCATGTCTATGCCTCCTTCATAGAAGCGGAAGAGAAACATTGCTTTAAACTCGTCAAAAGACGATATGAAATTGTCGGGTAGACTGTGATACCAGTCATAAGCTGAACCCGTTAAACACCCGATGAAAACTTGAGTGAGAAGAGCATCATTCTTCCACAGATGCACAGTCATAATATCAAAGTAATTGATATATTGACTAGGAGAGGCCTTTCCATCAAATAACACCATCGACTGTGGCTTAAATTTTGGAAGAAAAGGCACATCATTCCAGTAAGGAGGATAAGGTTGCTTAATCCCTAACCTCTGGAGCTGATCTTTGTGCTTCAGAACTTCAAACTGTGCTTTTAGCACACGTACTGCTTGAATAGCTTCACTAGTTTGAGGAAGCACATTCGATTGATTAGTTGTTGGATGTACTGTGACCCCTACCGGAGGTGGTACATCTTCTGAAATGAGAGGATCTGGAACTGCAAAATTTTGATTGATAGCAGGCTCTTGAGTAATATTATTCAAAGGTGTATCAACCCCTTGACTATTTTGAGTTTGTGCTACTACCTGAACCGGTGTTAGCATTGCCGGCTGAATAGTTTGCTGAGTCATTATTATTTGATGCATACTTTATATCATAGCAAGCATATCCTTCAGTGATTGTTCAACTGCAGAAAGACGTTGCTCTGTATTAGCAGTTGATGTCTCCGGTTCATCTCCGATAGCATAGGATTCAACCTCCCTTGAACATACAGAGGGATTGGTATAGAGGTATGAATCAACGCTATCAGTTTCGGACTCCAAAGACTGGGTACCCCCAGCTTCTCAATCTAAAGACTGTACCGATCTTTGAACTCTTGATCGAGTATTCTGATATACCCCTTCAAAAGTATCAAGAAGTCGGTTGAATTATTGTTGGCTTGGAGTCCGGGACGAATTGCGTGTTGGACGTCGTCCCCTGTTGGTATGAGATGCCATATTGACTGATGCATATGACAACTCATGTTCTTGGTCATCAACTTGTTGCTGAGGCACATTATAGCTTAATCGATCAAAAACTGACCGTTTAGAAGCCGAACAGCAACACTTGATTACAATCTGGTGACACTCACAATGGTGATTTTCTTGAGGGAGTGTCACAGGAGATTTTCTGTTTTTACCCTTTTGTACGAGTAACTCGCGTAAATCAGAAGGAGTAGAGGGAGTAGTCTTCTTTATTATATTTGGGACAGAGAAACGTTTAGTCCCTTGTGTATAAAGAAGATTACTGGCTGCATTAGCTGAACCAAATTGTATATTTTTACGCGCTTGGAGTTGCGTGCGTAAAACTTACGATTTTTGTGCACAAAGAACTCCATCAGCATTATGCGTAATTTGAAGGTTTGGTACCTTGCGTAAAGCAGTGTAAGAAGGTTGTTGGTGGAAAGCTGAAGCGCTACCAACAATAGGATTTTTGTTTTTACGATGCATGCATGCAGGCAAATTTACTTTAGATGCAAAGACATCATGGTGAACTTTATCTACGCTGTCACCGACAGGAGATTTACCTTTACGCGTAGAGCAAAAAACATGAGTATCTGCCACATCACAGACGAGAGATTTTCCTTTACGCGTAGAGCATAAAGTTTGGGTGTCTACCACGTCACAGACGGGAGCACAGAGCATAAAAATTGATTTTTATGCACAAAGCATAAAACATGGAAGTCTGCCACGTCACCGACGGGAGACTAATTTTTACTCCTAGGGCGCATCACTAAAGTAGAGACTACCTCGTCACAGACGGGAGCCTCTACAACAGGAGTGGGAAGGATTCCTTTGCCTTCGAAGACAGCAGGGAGATCTAAGGATGCTTTGGACTTAGGATTCCAAACTTTTTGCACCTTCCATGATTTTTGAACATTGGAGCAGCGAGTACTACCCCAGTTCGGAGCATTTCTTCGTAAGCAGTCTGGTCGAAGTGAACAACCAGAGTCTTCTTTGTCGATCCGACCGACACATCATCATATTGAGCAATTGCCTTCTCGTCAGAGGAGAAGGTCGTCCCCAGCAGATTCGCCATTTTGTTTCACTTAACAAAATGCGTAAAATCGGCTTTTGAAAAAAAACTAGAAAAGTACAAAAGTATAAATTGTTTCTAGGAAATATTGCTATGGAAGTCTGATCTTAGAGCGACCACTTTCTTCCTTGGACCATATGATGATGATGAAGAAAACTGCTTAAAGAAGATGAACAATTGGAAGAACTAAGTCACCAAAAAGGTATCGAGCAATGGCACTAATTGTACAGTCGAATGCTTTCCTGCTTTACTTTACCCTATTCTTGAGAAAAAGTTGAAGAAATGCTTCTGGGAATATCACTCTGAAAGTATGAGTTTTTTCAGAATCCCCTCCCCTGTATATCTCTTGATCTCTTGATCATGTTTGTGTTGAAAATAAGTCTATTTATAGACTAGACCCTCTGTGCATAATCGGGTCTCTACGCAAGTAACTGTCACCCACGATGAGAATCATCCTCTATGTGTGATGACACGTGTCCCATGTAGAGTTTTAATCTCTATGCATGGTGACACGTGTCCTACTACTTCAATAAAATGGAGAGAGCACGTACACACGTTCCTCGATAAATGTGGTATGAAAGCCACGTATGTAGACCACGTTCTCATGTAGCCAGAAAGGATCGGGCGTTAAAATGACCCAAAATATACTTCCTACGTAAAGTAGCAGACCGGACGTAAAATAGCCCAAAATAAACTTCCCACATAAAGTGGCTGAAAATAGCCTTGAGCGTAAAATTAGCTCAAATAAACTTAACGTGCACAACAGCCTTGAGCGTAAAAAGCTAGAATAGCTTTCGTGCGTAAAAGAAGCAATCTCTTGAGCGTAAAGTAGCCCATCTGCACACTACACGACAAGTGTTGGCTTTAGTGTAAATCAAATCTTCTCGACTTCTGTGCTGTCCGCTGTCAGAAAATCATTACGTCAGAACAGTATCACGTACATTAAATGCGATGATTTGACAGCCTGTCCCTCGCGTAAAAGCTTTGAGGATGGCTCTCGCGTAAAAGTAGCTCGTGTAGAGTGTAGGTCCTAAAAAATCAAGTTGCATCAATCAACAAAATCAAGAAATCAAAATATACATCATCTTGTTGAATTGCGCAGACAACAGATTGCGCAGCCAACCGATTGCGCATTCTAATTTGCGCACACAACCGATTGCGCAAGCTGACGTGACAGAAGTCATCATTACTAAATCAAATCAAATCTTTTCTGACAACTGACAGCGCGGATAACAAGGAGACTGTTCGTTTCCTGCGCCGCACAGTGCTCGAGGACGGCTGACAGCTGGCAGCACAAACCAATCCTGCGCAGTTTGAGCTTGCGCAAACCATGTATGCGCAATTCAACTCTGCACAATCTATCAAACGTAACTGTTAAGTTACACGTGGCATTCATGCCATCGATTGTTCATTACGTGGCAACTGTTTATGCACGATCATGCGCATTTTTATCAAATCATGCCATGTGTCCATGATAATCGGCCCACGATCCAGTAACTATCTGCGCAAATCAATGTTGCGCAAACCAATGCTGCGCAAATCATCATGCGCAGTCCAAAATAACTGAAAGTTAGTTATTTCCAGAACTCTATAAATAGAGTTTCAAGTCTTCATAGGAGAGATCAGATATCAAGATCAGAAATCAGAAATCAGAGAGTCCAGGAGTTCTTGCCAAAGTGCTGCTGCATTCTTTCGAGACTTTTGTCTTCAACCTCAGAGGCTTTTGCCTTCAGTTTCCAGAGTTGTTTTCAACTTCAAAGGTTTCGTCTTTACAGTTCACATCGTCCAAGGGATAAAGCAATCGTCATCGAGATTGGATTCCTACAGTTGTAATTTTCCCAGAATTCTTGTAATCTTTATTACAGTTTGTATCAATAAAGTTCTATACTTTTGTTTTTGCAAACAAAATGGCGACTCTGCTGGGGACAACTTTCTCCTCCGACGAGGAAGTAGCAACTCAATGTGACGTAGCGTCTATCGGGAAGACGCAGAAGACCCTGGTTGTCAAGGTCAACCAGACAGCCTACGAGGCAATGCTCAACTCCAAGACCATTCCCCGTACTGCAGCCACTTCTGCCAAGAGCAAAGTGCGCTCAGTTTGGGTCTCCAAGACTGCTGCACAATCTGGCAGTTTTGCCACCAAAGGTGCTGCACACTCTGTTGCACAATCTGCTGGCCAGTCTGCTGCGCAAACTGCTGTGTCAATTGCTGCACAGTCTGTCTCAGCAACTGCTGCACAATCTGTTGTAGTCAATGCTGCGCAATCTGTTGCAAAAGTTGCACAAGCTACTTCATATGCTGCCTTGTCAAAACAGAAGACTCCTATGACTCTGGCGCAATTGGCAGTAGCTTTTCCTGCGCAAAACAGCATTCCAGCAACCAAAGTGCATCCTAAGCACTCTAAAGCAAGGACTCCTACTTCTGTGGCCAGAACCAATGTACCCTCCACTCATGCGCAAATCACTTCTGCGCAAACTAAGAGAAACAGCCCTTTGGCTAAATTCTCTCCTTCTCATAATCAAGAGAAAATATCTGATTCTCCTCTTAAACATCCTGCTGTTCTAGCACAATCTACTGGGGGTAGTCCTTTGGCTATTCCTCCTCCTTCTCAGATCAAAGGAAAAGGCCCGTTGGTCTTTTCTCAAACTTCCTTGTCTCATGACTTGGAAGACAATAGAGGGAAATGCTCTTTAGTTATCCCTTCTTCTCAGAACAAAGGAAAAGGCCCTTTGGTCTTTTCTCAGTCTTCTTCGGTCTTTACTGAAGCAGATCAAATTGCACGTGTTTCAACACCCGTCAGCACAAGATCTCCTACAAACAAAGATTCTTCTTACCTTCATAACAAAGAAACTTGCACTGATCAAAGAGGTATTTTGCCTACCCCAGTAGCAGAATTCCAAGACCTTCCAACTTTCAAAATATCTCGTTCCAAACAAGGAAAACTGTTGGTGTCTCAAACAGAAACCTCTGGGGGTGAATTTGCAGACCTACGAACATATCTTAACAGGCCAACTTCAGCAAAACGTAAACAGCCAATGCCGAAGGTTAAGCCTCAAAGACAAATCTCCAGAAACATAAATTCTGATACCTATGCCAATAAAATGAGTACTTCCTTGTATACACAGGGGACAAAACATTTGAAGAATCGAAACCATGTTCCAAATATTGTTAAAGAACACATTCCTCGAACTTTTCCCCGTCCCGGCATGGTTTCTGATCTTCGAGAACATCTCAGACAAAAACGGGATAATGTCTCAACTCCTTCAAATCAACCATCTGATCATCATTGCAATCATAAAGTCATCATCCAATGTTGTTGTCAAACAACAAAGCGATCTATCTTCGATCGTCTAACTTTTGCTAAAACAGAACCAATGTCAGAAGAAGACGAAGTGTTGTACGCTTCTGTCAATATGGCTTCCCGAGACACCGGGGGTAGAAAGTGCTCCAAACATGGTAAGCCTCGCAGACCAAGCCAACGATATTTGGATTTACTCCAAGAATCCTCTGAAGGAGTATTTCAACATACTCGTTCCCACAGCCGAGACACAATCGGTCAAAGGAATCTTCCTCAAGATCCTTCAGCTTATCTTCCTACTTTTCAGTCAGGAGACGAATCTTTCTCTGATTATGATGCATATAGTGAAAACTCTGAACAAACAGTTTCGTCTACTGTGCCTAGAGAAGTGACGGCATATGTTGTTACTGATGATCCAGATGCTTCAACTTCTGTAAACCAAGAACAGCGGATTGTTGCACTGGAGGACAAATTGAAAACCATGGCTGAAATGGTCGCCAGTATGCATTCTATCATTATGGCACAACATGCTACCCCACCAACTGTACCGGCTGCTATAAACCCTGAAATCATAGCTTCATCGGTGCCTGTCAATACTGGGCTGGGGGTAGTACCTCCTCAGATGCCTCCTGTGCAAGTACAAGTTCAAACTACACCCAGTCAATCAGGTGCTGGGGGTAGTGCTTATAATGCTGTCCCTCCTCCTACCACGGCTCCTTCCTCTTCATCTGAAGATGCTAATGAAGCAGTCAAGCTTTTACGAACTCAGTTTGAAGCTTTCAAAGAGAAAGACAACCTGCAAAGGTTGGGAATCAAACAGCCATATCCCGTCGAATGGAAAGAAGTTCCATTTCCTCCCAAATACAAGATTCCAACAATCGCTCTCTTTGATGGTAGTACCTCACCAAGTCAATTCATCAATCACTTCGAGGTAATGACTGTTCAACTTCAACCAAGCGACGCTCTTCTTACCAGAGTGTTCGTCGGTTGTTTAGCCGGCGTAGCATATGACTGGTACAGAAGTCTGCCCGATGGTTGTATCACTTCTTTCTCAGGTCTCAAGCAAATCTTTCTAGAACGATTCTATGAGGGATTCAATGACATGACTATGTCAGCCCTAAATAAAATCAAATAGAAACATAACGAGACTGCAGAGAGTTTCATTGAACGTTTTCGCCGAGAAGCCCTGAAAATGCCTCCAGGGACTCCTGCTGCTGTTACTATAGATACTTGTAAGGCAAATCTCTTGCCTATTATCAGTATGTGGACAGGCTCAACTCAGTTTCAAGACTGGCCATCCTTCATTGTTAATGCCAAAGCAGCTGAAGTAAGTGCTGATAAATTCAGACAGTTGGGGGTACAAATGTCTAACCCCGATCGGGATGAACATCAAGCGTCAGGCGGTGGAAATCGCCAAAACAACCGCAAGAACAAAGAGACTCTGAACATTAATCTGAAAAGCAAAGAGTCTTTGGCTGTCAACGTAGCTCAGCCTACGTCCACTTCCACTCCTTCTGCACCACAACCGAGGGAACCTTGTCCTAAGGTAGAGTATTCTTTTGACGAGAATGACACGGCAAGTATCTTCGATTGTTTACTCAAAAGCAATAAGATCCAGCTCCCAGACCCAAAGAAACCTGATGAAGTCGGTAAGACCGATCATCCTAAGTACTGTGTTTACCACCGATTCATTGGACATCCTACTAGAGCATGTTATGTGCTCAAGGGCAAGATTCAAGAGCTTGTTAATGCTGGAGTTGTTACTCTGCAACAAGATGAAAAGACTGTCACTGCCAATATGGTTTCAGTTCAGTTCGGTAATTTTCCCCCGCAGATGATACAGCATGGTGTCATTCCTATTCCGAAAACTACTCTTGAGATTGAAAATATTCCTTCTCCACCAAATGAAGGTTTCGTTCCTTTGTCTCTAGACAATGGCGAGGTTATGTGGATTCACCCCGATCTTACTTCAGAGTTCGAGGATTCTTCTTCTTCCAAGAAGAAAAGTCGCTCCAAAGGCAAGACGAAGATTTGCAACATGGTATCTTTTGATCCCATAGTTGACGAAGAAATTCTATTAGGCACCAGATCAGGAAAGCCCTATTTGAAGGATTACCCTGAAACTCAAGAGAATCTTGCTTCTTCTTCTGAACATACCTCAACACAACCTGCTCTAGCTGAAGAGAATCCTGCTGCACCTTCACCAGTTGTGATTCCTATTCCTCCTAAGCCAGTGACTGCTGATAAAGGCAAACAACAAATCCGCTTTGACAAACCTTTGAAGAAATCGTCTCCTACAGGACTCGAGAAGCCTTACAACTTCGATATATTGGCTCAACTAGCCAATACCCCAGCAAAGTTGTCTATCTTTGAACTCTTGCGTCTTTCCAAAGAGACTCGAGAAACCCTCAGCGAAGCTCTTATGCAAGCAGAAGCTTGTCTAACCTTTCTCAAAAAGCCCGAAGCAGAATCAGTCTCTTGTAATAGTGTTCAGGAATTCATTCCGAACATAACTTTTACGCAAGATGACATGCTAATGGAAGACAACAGGCATGACCGTCCTCTTTACTATACAGGATATGTCGATTCGATGAAAGTCGATCGTATTCTGATAGATCCAGGGTCTGCTCTTAGTATCATGCCGAAGACAATGCTCGATGCTTTGAAAATTCCTGTGCATAGTCTCTCCACTACAATCACTACCATCCTTGGATTCAATCAAGGAAGGAGTGAACCTTTGGGCAAAATTCGCCTAAAACTTCAAATTGGCAATCTTCGTACAAAAGTTACATTCTATATTATTGACAATTTTGGTTGTTCTTACAACGCTCTATTGGGGAGACCATTCTTACACGAGCACAATGTTGTTCCATCAACCCTTCATCAATGTTTCAAATATGTTGATGACAAAGGCGTAGTTCGTAAGGAGGTTACGGATCTTTATCCCTTCAAAGGTGTTGAAGCATACTGCAACGACGCTCGGATGTATAAGGATGAATTCATGAAAATCGTGTTAGCATTAGACACTGAAGAAGAACAAGAAGCGACGCCTAAAGACACTCTAATCATACCCGTCAAAGGGCGAGTTTCTCATCCTCAATCTTCCAAGCCACTGGCTATTCACTTATCAGCTCAAAAGAAGTCAATTGATGCTGATCAAGATCAAAGGGAGCTCACCTCTTCTGAGCCACTTGTTATCGATTTACGTCGTAACAAGGACAAAAAGCAGCTCACGTCTTCTGAGCCAATTGTTGTTGATCTCATTCGCAACAAAGAAAAAAAGGAGCTCACTTCCTCTGAGCCACTTGTTATCGACCTCCGTCGTAACAAACCGCCTCCACGTTCTTCTTCTCCCCCTCTTGTAATTAATCTGACTAAGCCTGCTAAGGCCAAAGGTCCTGTTGTAAATACTGATGTACAAATCAATGAAAAAGCACCTACTTTCCAGTATACTGATGTTATTTATCATACTAAATACTATTTAGATATGTTAGATAGCTTCCAATCAATTACAATGGGAGTTGTGCAATCTCTTCATACAGAGGTCTTACTCGAACACTCAGATGATTCATACTTTGTTGTCTCTTCTCGAAAGAGAGGCGAAAGTCCAATAATTTTTATTAAAGGACCAGAACAAAAATTCAGTTATACGGATGACAGTAAACTTAACGACACGGGGCGTATCCAACTCCATCGTTATAGTCAACAATCAAAAGACATCATTCAGAAAATGGGTTATGATTTCAAAAGTGGCTTCAATTACGGTAAGGGTAGACGAACTCCTATTCGTACAACTATTCCGAAAGGAAAGTCAGACATGTATTATAGCAGGAATAAGAGAGGTCTCGGATATGCTTCTCCTCCATTGTTATCCCCAGCAGTCTCCGAATCCGACAGTGAAGAACGCTCTAACTCATCTGATTCCAGATCTTGGGATTCTGATACTAGCATTGGTGAAGTCCATAGGTTGGTCGTATCATCTAACATGGTCTCCGTTGAACTTCCAGAAGACTATGACGAGAATGTGGAAGAAAATCCTGAAACAGATCCTTGGGCTCAGCATATGGACAATCAGTGGGTACTTCGCTTTGAACAACGTGAACCACCTACTGAAGATCAATTAGTTCAAGTTGATGTAGGAGAAAGTAGCTCGCCTCGTCCAATCTTTATCAGCAAAAATCTTCCAGAAACAGACAAGGAAGAGTTGATTCTTCTTATTAAAGAATATATCGATGTCTTTGCTTGGAGTTATGAAGACATGCCAGGTTTAGATCCCAAGATTGCTACACATAAACTGAACATTTTGCCTAACACAAAACCTGTTAAGCAGCAACAGCGACGCTTCAAACCAGAAATGATGGATGCGATCGATGACGAAGTCAAAAAGCTCATTGCTTGTGGCTTCATTCGAGAAGAACAACATCCTGATTGGGTAGCCAATGTCGTCCCAGTTCTGAAGAAAACTGGCAAAGTTCGAGTCTGTATTGACTTCCGGGATCTTAATGAAGCATGTCCAAAAGATGAATTTCCTCTTCCTATTACGGACGTCATGATCGACAATACTTGTGGGTTCGAACGAATATCTTTTATGGATGGATTCTCTGGATACAATCAAATCAAGATGTATCCTGAAGATGAAAAGCATACTTCTTTCCGCACTCCTCGTGGTGTTTATTGCTATACGGTGATGCCATTTGGTCTTAAGAATGCTGGTGCAACTTACCAACGTGCTATGAGTACTATTTTTAAAGATCATCTTCGCAAAACTGTTGAATGCTATGTTGACGATATTGCTGTCAAAAGTCGTCTAAAGGAAGATCACCTCCAAGACCTGAGAACTATCTTCAATCTCATGCGCCAACATCAACTCAAAATGAATCCCACCAAGTCGTTCTTGGGTGTGTCTAGTGGCAAATTTCTCGGCTTCGTCATTACCTCTAAGGGTATACACGTAGATCCCGAGAAGATCAAAGCCATTCAAGAGATGCGTCCTCCACGCAACTTAAAAGAGCTACGAGGATTCCAAGGTCGACTTGCATACATCAGGCGATTCATTTCGAACTTGTCTGGATGTTGCAGACCATTCACTCAACTAATGAAGAAAGGTGTATCTTTCGTTTGGACTGAAGAATGTCAACAAGCATTCGATGATATCAAGCGATATCTCATGAACCCACCAGTCTTGGTGCCACCTATTTCTGGTATTCCGTTCTTAATGTATGTCCGTGCTATGGATCATTCATTGGGTGCTTTACTTGCCCAAAAGAACAAAGAAGGTCACGAACAGGCCATTTATTATCTTAGCCGTACTATGATTGGTGCTGAACACCGTTATAGTCCAGTTGAAAAAGAATGCTTGGCTCTCATGTTTGCTGTACAAAAGACGAGGCATTATATCATTGGTCAAACTATTCATGTTATATCTCGAGTTAACCCTTTCCGGGTACTTATGAAGAAACCAAGTACACTTAATTCTCGGTTGGCTACATGGGCAATCCTGCTAGCTCAATATGACATGGTGTATGTTCCACAAAAGTCTGTCAAAGGTCAAGCGCTGGCGGACTTTTTAGCGGCTCATCCTGTACCTGAGACATCTAAGCTCTATGACGAAATTCCAGACGAAACATTGGAAGTCAACATGATCTCCGAAGAATTTCCAACCTGGCGTTTATTCTTCGACGGTGCATCAAGGATCGGACCAAATGGTGCTGTTGTGGCAGGTGTTGGAGTGGTCCTCGTTTCTCCAGACGGATCAACTATCCAAAGAGCCTACTCTTTAGATGAACCTTGTTCTAACAATGTAGCAGAGTATAATGCTCTACTTATTGGCCTTCAGTTAGCTAAACAACTGAACGTTGAATATCTTGAAGTATACGGTGATTCTAAACTGGTTGTTAATCAGGTTAGAGGAACCTATGAAGTTCGTCATCAAGACTTAGTGTCTTATCATGAAGCGGCAATCAATTTAGCTATATCATTCAAAGATTTCTTCATTGACTATGTGCGGCGAGCTTGCAATACTGAAGCAGACGCTTTAGCCAATCTTGCAGCTGTCTTAGCTATCCCTATTAAAAGACAGCAGGTGGTAGTTATCTCCAACCGAGAACTGTTCTGTATTGAAAATAATCGTAATATTGAATTCAGCAATTTTGCTGAAGTTAATGTTATCGATGATGACTGGAGAACTCCTTTTATCGACTTCGTGGTACATGACATACTTCCCGAAGATCCTAAGGAGGCTACAAGTGTTCGTCGACGATCTCTCGGATTCTATTTCAAACTACCAAGACACTCTATCGGCGAACTTATGACGGTCTTCTTTTACGCTGTCTCGCTGGTGATGAAGCTAAGCAAGTACTACGTGAAGCTCATGACGGTGTATGTGGAGCACATCAACCTGGTCCTAAGCTACAAGATCGCATTAGACGTATGGGTTACTACTGGCCCTCTATGGTATCGGATGCCATAGAGTATGCAAGGAAATGTCGAGCTTGTCAAATCTATGCAGACTTCATTCATCAACCATCAGAATTCTTACACCCGACGGCTGCTTCCTGGCCTTTTGAAGCTTGGGGTATGGACATCATAGGGCCTATTAACCCTCCTTCTTCTAGAGGACATCGGTTCATATTGGCGATAACCGATTACTTCTCCAAGTGGGCTGAAGCTATACCACTGACTGAGGTTAAGACTAGCAATGTCATCAACTTCGTTAAACACCACGTCATATATAGATTTGGTGTACCCCGAAGAATCATCCATGACAATGGACCTCAGTTCATCAGTCAGAAGTTCACTAGATTCTGCGATGATCATCGGATTAATAATGTCGCTTCGACAGCATACAATCCTGCCGCTAATGGTTTAGCTGAAGCTTTTAACAAAACCATCATTAAACTCCTCAAGAAGTTTGTTTCCACTAACAAACGGAACTGGAGCGAGAAACTTGGCGAATGTCTTTGGGCCTATCGAACTACAGTCCGTAATCCAACAGGCTTTACACCTTTCTCTTTAGTGTATGGTTGTGAAGCCGTTCTTCCTTTAGAGCTGCAAATTCCTTCTTTAAGGATTGCCATCGCTAACGAGCTTACTACAGAGAACAACGATCTTCTTCGACTTCAAGAGTTAGAAGCGTTGGATGAGAAGCGATTAATGGCTCAACAGCATATTGAGCTATATCAAGCCCGCATCTCAAAGACTTTCAATCGCAAAGTTAAAGTTAGAGCATTTCAACAAGGAGAACTTGTTCTAGCAGTCAGACGTCCTATGACTATGACTCATATGAGCAAAGGGAAATTCGATGCGAAATGTGAAGGTCCCTATGTTGTAAGCAAAGTCTTCTCAAATGGAGCTTATCAACTTTCAGAGCTTGATGGTCGAATTGCCATGATGCCTATCAATGGCAAATTTCTTAAGAAGTATTTTGTATAAATGTAAATGCTTGTAAAATCGTCAAACAGGATCTGGTTCATAAATAAAATGCAAATTTTATTTCATCATATGATAGTACATAATATTAAAGGTCACTATCATCTTTTTCTATATTCGGACGCGGGCCACTGCCGTCCTTCTCGAAGACATGATCAGCAAAAGAGCTAAGAACCTCCTTGCTGGAACCCACGAGGAATTTGCAGGCGGCCATCCTCATGGCTTCTTCTTCTTCAGTCTTTCCTGGTTCGAGCAGGAAGTCCAAGATATCCCGTGGCGGCTGGGGTGCAGACGGACCTTCGCCCGCTTTTGCCTCCTTCGGCTGGATTGGATCGACAGGGCGCTCTTCAGTGCCCTTCTCAACCTTTGGGGCGATCTCGGCCTTCTTAGATGCTTCTCCGGACGACATTTTTATGTTGAAAAGCAGAAGTGTTCATTACTGTCAGACTTCTTTTATATTTATAGGCAGAAGTTCCTCAAATAACGAAGAGACGGTTCATCCGTTCATTTATTACATTCATCAGACGGTTCATCCGTTCATTAAAGCCCGACGGTTCATCCGTTCATTTATCATATTCATTTGACGGTTCATCCGTTCATTTATCATATTCAACCGACGGTTCATCCGTTCATTAATACCCGACGGTTCATCCGTTCATTTATCATATTCATTTGACGGGTTCATCCGTTCATTTATCATATTCAACCGACGGTTCATCCGTTCATTACTATCACCTGACGGTTCACCCGTTCATTTCACCTGATGGTTTATCCATTCATTTCCATTTAATGGTTTACCCATTCATCACCACTTGACGGTTCACCCGTTCATTGTCATTCATCATTTGACGGTCTTCCCGTTCATTTATTTCACAAACATTGACGGTTCATCATCGTTCATTATCTATATCAGCAACTGGTTGTTTTCGACTAAGTTGTCAAGTCGAAGTAATAATATTCAATATATTCTGCCATGTCCATATTACCTCTGAGCAGATATAATGAATATAATTATTTTCTACAAAATTATCAAAAAAATATATCATGTCTTGCACCTCTGAATATATTTTCTATCTCTATTATTTATATCTAATAAGATATGCAATAAATAATGGAGCCACAACAAAAAAAAATGTCTTTTATTTATGGAAATATGAGACATTACAAAAATGCTTCCATAGCAACAAAAGCAAAGATACAAAAAAGTTCTAATCAAGAAGGAGGAATAATTAAATTGTCGATTTGCTGCTTCAATGTCCGCAGCTCTTCTTCATGTGTTGATTCTACTATTTTTCTTGCTTCCTCCATCCCATTTTCTTCATCAAAGATAGGCATATCTACTGTCCTGCGGGTAATTTCAGCACTATGAGTCTCGTCATACTCATTTTTCTCCTGAATTAGGGCATTGAGTTGTTCAATCATAAATCGTTGATTGGCAGTTTCTTCTTCAAATTCCTTCTGAAGGCGAATAATTTCCGCTTTCAATTCAGCAAGCCTCTGTCCTTTGTTCTCAGCTGCCAAAGTAACTGATTCTATCTTTGAGTTGAATTCAGCTGACTTTGCAGAATGAGCTTCTAAAAGGTTCTGAAGGTTTATCCTTTCCATATCAGCTTCTTGGGCTAGTCGTTCATATTCAGCTTGCACCAGAGAGTCTATATTCTTCTTCTTGAGCTCTTTATATTTCCTTATGGATACCTCCAACTCATCTAATATATGTTCAAGAAAAACGGCTTGGGCTTCGTCTCCTTGGCCTCTTATGGCTTTTATCAGGAAAGAAGTGGGGTCCCTAACCATAATGAAGTTAGTTCCTTCCTTCTCTATCATTTTACGGACAAGAGATCCCAATGACTCAAAGAAACATCTGGTAAAAGATTGGACAACTTGCTGATTGATGGCTATGGTTCCAGGAGTCGAAGCTACCCCTGTTGAGGATGGAGTATTCGGTTGCTCAATCCTTTGCTGATGAATGATAGGCTCTTTAAACAAAGGAGCCAGAGTAGAACTAGCTGCTCCTCCTGTTTGTTCTTCTGCAAAAAAGTAAAATTATTATTTTACTAATTTGCCAATAAACAAAAAGATCAAATAAAAATAGTCTTACCTTGATTTGATCTAACAACAACTGCATCTTCTGCCGGAATAGATTCCCGTTGAACGGAAGTAGCTTCAATTGCGACAGCTTGGCTGCTGCCCGCTTCAGAGCCGCAAGATAAGTGATGGCTACTACTAACAACTACCGTTAGAATAGGTACCATAGCCAGGTCCCTCGGAGGTGTTGGTAGAGTATCAATACCTGCAAGAACTACAAATGAAGATATTAGATATCAATCTATTTTAAAGAAAGAAGATTGTTAAATATCATTTTTTTACCTTGGGGATCGGTAGCGGGACTCTCTTGCTGAACATCTTCACCAGCCACTTCTTCAGGGGATACTTCTATCTCGACGTCTTCATCAGGGTTAACAACCTTTTCTACTAACGCCTCTACTTCAATATCCTTTTTAGGATCCGAAGCATCGTCGGCGGTTTCAAGAGATATGTGTTCTTCGTTGTCCCCTTCAGGATTCTGTATATACTTATCAACATTTCCAGACGAAGAGCTTTCTTCATCCTTATCTTCTTCTTCTTCTTGGGCTGCATTCCCACTGTCAGTTGCGGTGAGATCCTCCTGCAGGCTATAACAATCTTCTAAAGCTTCGATCATTTTATGCTCTTCTTCTTCACGAAGAGTCTTTGGGGTAGGAGGAAGCTGAGTCGTCTCCGCGACAGGTGAAAGGGGTCGTGTAACATTTAGCTCCTCATCAATGATGTTTTCTCTGAGTATTTCAACTTCAGTTCTGGGGTCAAGATCTCCCCTTTGTTCTGTCTCTTCAAGGATTTTATTCCCTGATTCAGAAACAGGGGTGGGAGATGGCATTATAAATCCTGCTGCAGCATCTACTGAAGTCAGGAGTTGTTTGGAAGAAGAGGCTTCTAAATTTCTTCTGGTGACCAACTTCTTCTTCTTTCTGAGTAGAGGTCTGTCGGGACTCTCTACATTTATTGGTACTGTTTGTTTCTGTACAGAAGTTGGTGTTGTAGCAACTTCTTGAGTTGTCTCGGCTAGCTGCCGAGATTGGGATCTTGTAGTCACTTTATCAGAAGAATGCTCCAAGACCAATTTCTTCTTTGCTGCAGGAGCAGGAGGCTCCTCTCTTCTTCTTTTCTTGGCAGAAGACTTTCCCACTCTTAGAGAGATCCGTATTGCTGCGTTTATCTCTTGTTGGAACATCATTTCTCTTGAAGTTTCTAGGGGTTCATCCGCCGGTTCGTTTGCCTCATCATTGGCAGGGATTGATAAAGCTATCCTCCTTTTCCTCAATCTTATCGCAGAAGCAAAACTATCGGCGAGGTTAAAGTTCTCGGCAAAAGTATTTACAGATGTGTAGAATACCGAGTATGTAAAGAGCATCCGAGGCCCTTGAGGAGTGCTCTTTGGTGGCATAGAGAAGGTAGCCTTTGTGTCACGGGCATTGTAGTAGGCCCAAGCTCGGGCCCCGTCAATCAAGAAACCCTTGCCCTGAAGGCAGGTGATTGCGTTCCCTACGTGGAACTGATCATACCCAAATTGTCTAGCAAAACGGCTAGGGAGGTATGGTTCCAAAAAGCATTCTTCTTCAAAGCGGTATACTAAATGAGATGGTCGAATTGTCTTCAACCATTCAAAGGCCACACGGTTTAAGGGCTGCAGTTTTGAATCTACCATGTTGGGTGGCATCTGGTCATGACCGGCCGGGAGAGGGGCGCAACAGAAGTTCCATCCTCTGTTCAAATTTAAAACAAATCTGCACTCACTCAGAGAGGTGTACTTCCATTTACCCTGAGAATATCTGCGCAAGAAGCTGCCATCTACTGGTCCCATACCAGGATCCATTAAAGTTGGATAGTGGAGGAGTAACCATCCAAAGAGATAAGTGTACGGCATTTCGAGACGGGGGAATTCTTTCTCTCCCTTTGCCTTCAGCATCGAGTCAACATACAAGCGAAGACTCGCATTCAATCTGCAGGTCATTGCCGATAACAAGTCAACCTTATAACCGAAGACTAGCTTGACGGCAGCAAAAAGTACACCGCGATGAAAACGGTCCACTGCACTAGATTCCGGGACCACGAATCGTCTGAGCCAGTGTGTCAGAAACCCTGCTAACTGGGCTTCTTTGGACATGGGTCTGTAACCCATTCTCAAAAAACTTTCCAAAATGTCACCTTTCTTTAAAGGTGGACATTGATAATCATCCTTCATTTCCTTATCATAATGTTTACTTTCTTCCATCATCTTCATGACTTCCGTGTTAATCAAGGGTTTGAAAAAATGAGGGTAACATTTGTCATTTTCCTTGGTTTTCTTCTCTTCAATATGATTTAAGAACAAATATGGCAACCACTTCGAAGAATAGCAAGTGTTGGCCGTAGCACTCTTATAGTACAAAGAGCAAATTTTGTAATGGCATAGCAGTTCTTCAAACACTGCTACCATTTCTGCATTTTCTTTTCTGAGTTTCTCCAACTCGTCATTTGTGGGAACAAACTCCTCATATGGAGCATCCGCCATGGGCAAGTATGAGATGTACTTCATCTCGTGGAGTGCAAACCCCATCTCTCCACCCGGGGTCATGAAGGTTCCTGTTCTGTAATTGTATCGCTCAGCCAAGGCCAAAAACATTTGAGGGTTAGGAGCAAACCCGTATACAGTGGCATGCACTGCTTGAAACAGGTTAATTTGTTGAAGTTTATCTTGGAAGGTTGTCAGAACCCAATTTGCAATGCAATTCCATCGTTTGTAATCTGGATTCACTAATCCAGTCATTCTGATATCCTGTTCAGGGTATCTTCCTTCTTCCTTCGTAAATTCATTTGCAAATATAGGGGTTCTGACGGGCATCAGCATAGAGGAGTTTTCCGGTGGGATGCAGCTGGGTCTTAAACCTCTCAACATAACACTGTATCTGTCAGAAGAGCTGTAAAACATATCTTTCCCGTTAACCTTCTTTACAAAGATCTTCCCTGCACGAGCATCCTGGAGAAGGGTGATGTTCCAATCCATTTTCCTTGGGTAGCTCGCATGAGCGTACCGTGACAAAGGAAGGCATCGAGCAATTTTAGGAATGAAGAATGATCTGTCTTCCCGGTGGACTACCATCTCCTCCATCATTGGTCTAGGCTGGGAGACTTTTTCAAAGGCATCACCAAACAAGAATAAGGGTTTCTTGTGGATAACAGCATCTGCTGATTCCAGAGGCTGTCCATTCATTAGACACATTAAAGTTTCGTTGTCCTGAGAAATCAATATTGCTTGACGAGAAGTCGGCAGATCGTATTGAGGATAATGGACGTGAGACAAATCTTCTTTATATTTAGATTCAGACAAAGTTCCCACAAAATGTTCATAGTTTGGATCTTCATTGGTTTCAACTGCATTAAAAACAGATGAAGATCAGTACAAGTCAAAAATTCTATTTTTTAGACAAGCAAAACAGAAGAGTACACAATCCTCAGATTGCGCTAACATGGATTGCGCAACATTAGTTTGCGCATCATAATAGGGTGCGCAAACCAATCGATTGCGCTGACATTCAGTGCAAAGCAATCGATTGCGCTGACATTCTGTCAACACAATTCGATAGATTGCGCAGGATTACAATCTTCATAAAAATGAAGACTGACTGTTTATGCAACCAAAAAAACCTAAAAAGGGTGGCGCAAGTTGAACTCATCTCTAAAAAGAAATGAGTTTCGAAGATTGGTGGAAGTCAAAACACCCTAAAAAGGGGTTTCGATCGGTTTTACTACCTATCAGAGCAGGGTGCGCAGACTCATGTCGAGATGCTCGCCAAGCAACTCTGTCAGAGGATTCGGCCGGAGCTTTTCCCTTCGCAGCGGCGGTGGCGGCAACATTAGATCGTCGGGGCGCCATGGAAGTCGTCGGAGAAAGAAGACAGAAAGGGTTCGGGAATTTTTCTCTCAAAAGCACGAAAGAGGCAAAATAAAAAAATGAAATGAAGAAGTGGGTTATTTATAGCCTTTGAACTACGAAACGGCTGCCTTGGATTGCGCCTAAGATCGGGGAATACTTCGCTTTGCGCAGACAACTCATCATCATGCGCAACTTGATTCAAAAATTCAAAAAATTCAAAGTATTTCGAAACTTTGAATCAAATCAACTTTCGAAAACTTTGAAGGGGGTCTTGTAGGTCCTAAAAAATCAAGTTGCATCAATCAACAAAATCAAGAAATCAAAATATACATCATCTTGTTGAATTGCGCAGACAACAGATTGCGCAGCCAACCGATTGCGCATTCTAATTTGCGCACACAACCGATTGCGCAAGCTGACGTGGCAGAAGTCATCATTACTAAATCAAATCAAATCTTTTCTGACAACTGACAGCGCGGATAACAAGGAGTCTGTTCGTTTCCTGCGCCGCACAGTGCTCGAGGACGGCTGACAACTGGCAGCACAAACCAATCCTGCGCAGTTTGAGCTTGCGCAAACCATGTATGCGCAATTCAACTCTGCGCAATCTATCAAACGTAACTGTTAAGTTACACGTGGCATTCATGCCATCGATTGTTCATTATGTGGCAACTGTTTATGCACGATCATGCGCATTTTTATCAAATCATGCCATGTGTCCATGATAATCGGCCCACGATCCAGTAACTATCTGCGCAAATCAATGTTGCGCAAACCAATGCTGCGCAAATCATCATGCGCAGTCCAAAATAACTGAAAGTTAGTTATTTCCAGAACTCTATAAATAGAGTTTCAAGTCTTCATAGGAGAGATCAGATATCAAGATCAGAAATCAGAAATCAGAGAGTCCAGGAGTTCTTGCCAAAGTGCTGCTGCATTCTTCCGAGACTTTTGTCTTCAACCTCAGAGGCTTTTGCCTTCAGTTTCCAGAGTTGTTTTCAACTTCAAAGGTTTCGTCTTTACAGTTCACATCGTCCAAGGGATAAAGCAATCGTCATCGAGATTGGATTCCTACAGTTGTAATTTTCCCAGAATTCTTGTAATCTTTATTACAGTTTGTATCAATAAAGTTCTATACTTTTGTTTTTGCAAACATAGAGTTTTACTCTATTTGTCTTGCGTAAAGTCTGAGTTTGACTCTGTTTGACTTGCGTAAAGCTCTTAGCTTTCTTTGACTTGGTCTATGAAGCACTTTTTACGCTCCTACAAGGTACAAATATATATTGTTGATGTTAGATTTTATAGACAACCTATACAGCGTTCTACCGTCGATACTGTGGCGTAGGATGGACGTACCTACGTGCTCGTGTCCCTAAACATGGTGCGAGTCGTGAGACATTTTTGTGGTAGCCTATGTAGATCCATGTCGCAACTAGTATGATCTCGTAATGGTACTCGACTTAGAGTACTAATTACGAGCCTGTAGTTAGGATATAGGTTCTAGATTATAATAGGAGTTACTCAGTCATATTTTAGGAAAATTTTCGATCTTTTGATTATCATGACAACTCTTCTTGCATTTCAATTTAATTGTTCTTTTTTGATAATATCTTATCTTGTGCCATATTTATCTTTTGCTCGAATCTGTCTCCAGGATGACCATGACTCGAGCTCAGGTCGTTAGATCCGGTGCAGTGTCGGAGAGGTCCGATCTGTTGCGATCTATTCCTCCGGATTCGAGTATGGCAGTCCAGGAGGCTGCCCTTACTGTTTCTACCATCAAAGTGGCAGAGGCAGCAGCACCTGGAGGTCCTGCGCAACAGGTTTGGGGGCCCAGTATCGTCATGCCAGCGACTCTTTCGCCTCCACCTGCACTGCCGATAGATGCTACACAGATGTTTGCGCTTCTCCAGCAGATGATGGAGGCGCAGCGAGCACATGTTGAGCCGTCGCAGCGTCAGACAGAGGCTTTAAGGCAGAGCATGGAGAATGCTCATCAGTTGGCTATGGCAGCAGTCGAGAAGGTAGTTGTGGCTCCGGTTTAGGGCGCTCTGGTCTAAAAGATGCATTAGCAGCAGTCGAGGCCTGGTACAGTGCTGGACTTCAAGAAGATGGTCCCTCGAGAGTTCAAGGGAACCGAGGGCATCTTTTATGCCGATGATTGGCTAGAGGACATGGAGAGGAGCCTGGAGCTGGCAGAGATTCCGAAGAGGCTGTGGGTATCAACAGGGGTGAGCCAGTTCTTCAACATTGCGTTGACCTGGTACCGCACAGACCCTCGTGCATCTATTAGAGGACTGACTTGGAAGAACTTTTAGAGTCTATTCAAGGAGAAGTTCTATCCTGATGTAGTTTTTAGCGCGTTAGAGGGCCAGTTTGTAGGGCTGGTCCAGGGGAACTCGTCGGTGGATGAGTATGCGGCGGAGTTCTTTCGCCTGAGCCAATTCGCCCCAGGAATGGTTCAGGATGAGGAAGAGAAGGCCCGCAAGTTCATGAGGGGATTGATCCACGCTGTTCGTTCTCGCACATCTGGCCGTCGCGAGGCAACTTTTGAGCAGATTCTGATGGATGCTCAGATAGCGGAGGAGGACTACGGTCTTAGGCACAAGAGGAGCGGTGATGCTTTGGGAGCTAGTTCTACTGCGGGGCCGGCCAAGCATCCCTACATTCAGCAGAGGCCATTCCAGTAGCCTTAGTTTCAGTAGCATTAGGCACCAGCATGTGCCTATCAGCAGCAGGGACAGAGGCAGGTTCCTTAGTGTGCTTACTGTGGGAAGTTGAGGCACACCCGAGAGGTCTGTCGGAGGAGGTTAGGAGTTTGCCTGTTCTACGGAGCTTTCGACTATCAGCTGAAAAATTGCCCTGTTCGTGCAGCCAAGAGAGGTCAAGACAGAGCACCACCTGCTAGAGCTCCAGCTGGACCTATAGTTCAGTCGAGGGGCCCGCCACTTCAGACGCAGCAACAGCATTTTGCCCAGCATCAGAGGAGAGCGCCCCAGGGCAGAGCGTTCGCACTGGCAGTAGTGGAGGCTGAGACCGTAGCAGATGTCGTTGTAGGTTCTGTTTTTCTCGATTTATTTCCTGCATTAGCCTTATTTGAGTCTGACACTACGTACAGTTTTGTGTCTGTATCTTTTGCTCTTAGGCATAATATTATTGTTGAATCCTTGGGTAGGACTTGCAAGATTATAACTGGGGGAGGCATTATCCTAGTCAATAATGTTTGCAAGGGGTAAAGTGTTACACTGGGAGGCCGAGAATTGAATGCGTGTTTGCTCGTAATGCTACTTCCGAGCTACGATATAGTACTCTGTATGGATTGGTTGAGTAGGTACCATGCTAGTATAGATTGCAGAGGAGACAGGGTTTTTTATAGGCCACCCGGAGAGCTAGAGTTTGAGTTCGCCAGGGGAGCAGATTGAGCCGAAAGATGGTTTCTGTGGAGCCTTGTTGGCGGGACAGAAATTGCCCCATCCATTGATAGCAGAGTTCTTGGATGTTTTCCCCGAGGAGTTGCCTGGGATGCCGCCCGACAGAGATGTTGAGTTCTCTATGGACTTGGGACCGGGCATTGAGCCTATGTGACAGCACGTCTATACGGTCAACAACAGCGAGTTGGCAGAGCTGAAGAAGCAGGTCAACGAGCTACAGGACGAGGGTTTCATCAAATCCAGTTTTTTACCTTGGGGTGCACCTGTTCTATTTGTACCGAAGAAGGATGGTACGTTACGTATGTGTATCGATTACAGAGCGCTCAACAACCTCACTATCAAGAACAAGTACCCGTTGCCGAGGATTGATGACTTGTTCGATCAGTTGAGTGGCACGAAGGTGTTTTTGAAGATAGACTTGAGGTCCGGTTACCATCAGCTGAAGGTGAAGCAGGATGACATTCCGAAGACAGCTTTTCGGACTCAGTATGGCCAGTACGAGTTTGCTATTTTGCAATTTGGGTTGACCAACGCCCCAGCAGTGTTCATGAACTTGAGGAACAAGGTATTCCATCAATTCCTTGATAGGTTCGTGGTGGTCTTCATAGATGACATCTTTGTTTACTCGAAGACGCCGGAGGAGCATGAGGAGCACCTGCGGATTATGTTAGAGACCCTCAGGAAGGAGCAACTCTACGGGAAGCTGTCGAAGTGTGAGTTCTTCCTTGAGCAGGTAGAGTTCTTGGGTCATATTTGTAGAAGCATAGAATTTCAAGCACATCCATCGGCCAGAATTCCTATGCGCCTAACATTACATACGCCAGGGAGCTCAGATGAAGTACTTGGCACAGCAAACAGCAAAAGCATAGACATCAAAAGAAGATTTTTATTTTTGTATGAAAATCTATTACATATCTAAAGAAAGATTTTACAAAGGAGAAATTCTACAAAAAGAAAGATCCTAAAACCCTAGCTAGGCGCATCATCCGCCAGGCGCATTTCTTCAGCGTCTCAGTCAGGCACATATTCTTCAGAGTCTCAGTCAGGCGTATTCTTCAACGTCTCAATCAGGCGCATCATCTCAGCCTATGTGCTCCACTTTGACCCGATCACTTGCTTCGGCTAAAAGAACAGCTTTGGGCAGAACTAGAGTGGGCAGCCAACCCCACTCTAGCAGGAGGAAGAGCTCTCCAAAGCCCAAGGAAGATGGGGGCACCACAATTCCGATCTGCGGCTCTTCCAGCATAACGGAGACGGGGCTCGAGCATCCTGATCTTTGGATGCAACAGGCACCTTCCGCCTGCCTCAGAAGCCCGCGACCCTAACTTTTGGATGTAACAGTCACCTTCGAGTACATAAATGAAGACAACTCGTCGCATCTTCACCCTCGGGAGCGTCTTGTCAACCGAATGCACTCGAGCAAGGAAGTTCATCTCCATTCAGGAAGACGAGAGAACGAGAAGCAAACTCTCTCCTTGCTGCTATTTATAGGCCGGGTACATCAAACCCTTGCGCCAAGTGGAGGGCTCTCCAAATTCAGTACAATGAATTTGTATTTATGGTGATGAACCTGACCCTTCGAATTCGGCCAAGTCAAAATGGCTATTTAAAGCACTCGAAGAACTCAACAGTCGGACCAATGAAGATGCGTCATGCAAACGGATGCACCGGTCAGACCGCTCATCATACAGATGCGCCCATCTATACCAAGCACCTCATAAGGATGCGCCCTACGCATTTTCATGTGCCTAGTGGAACGTAGATCAAAGCGCCCACTCAAAAGCCTATCACCCATCAAAGAATATTAAATACTAAAGTCTAACACGACAGCAGCCATGCCTCGAGGATAGAGCAGCAAGAAAACAAAGCGTCGCTGACATCAGCGTCATCATTACTCTCCTCTGGCGGTTACAAGCCACGTGGCCGCCCAACCATTCGTATGCGCCTCCGCAGCCATGCGCCTAAATCTCTGCATACGCTTCAAGAGCCATGCACCTCAGACCTTCCTCTGATCCCTAAAGACAGAGGTCAAGTCGCTACTGAAGCCTCGCATGTGCCTCAAAAGCCATACGTCGAGACTGGTTCGTAACTCCTGAAGGTTACGAGCCAAAGTCTTCTCATGCATCCAATCCCAGGTGCATCCTATCAGATTACTCTCCACCAAATCCGAGATCATTGAGCTACGAACATGCGCCACGTGTCCTTTGACTCAGTTCAGCCTAGGAAGGGGTGCTAATCACCTAAGATCTCAGCAATTAAAAGATTCTCTCCCCTGCTACGTGCCAGACCACAAAAGCAGCATGAAGGATTCAACCTACAAATAATGGTGCATCATCTATGCACCCCCCGCAGCTCCAACCACGTGGCATCCCCACGTACAGGCGTATCCTACATATGTGCGCATGAGCAGCCCAACCTACTGCTTATAAATAGAGGGATGATCTCCTTCTTTCACACAGACAGAGGGACAGACATATACAGAGATGCACAGTAAAAGGCAGCCGCAACCAGAGCATCAGAGTTCACTCACAGAGATCGGAAGAGACACTCAACGTCTTCTTCTTCTCCGCAAGTTCCAGAACCCGGAGCAACTCAGACCTTCAGAGAACCGAAAACTGTTGTCAGATCGTCAACGGAGTCAACGTATTACCACTCGCTCCATCAACACAGGACCCAGCTATAAACAAAAGTGTATTCCTCGTACTACATCTAAGTCCTACATTGTAACACTGTTCTGTTTGTAATAGAAATTGCAATCAAAAGATTTTAATGGCAAACAATGTTGTGACTGAGCACGGGATCTCAGTGGACCAGAAGAAGATTTTAGCAGTGGATTCTTGGTCTACACCGAGTTCTCTCGTCGAGATTCGGAGCTTTCTGGGTCTAGCAGGCTATTACCGAAAATTTGTCCAGGACTTCTCTCAGATTGCAAAGCCGATGACTAGACTTACCAGGAAGGACGTGGAGTTCGTCTGGACTAAGGACTGTTAGGCTGCCTTCGATGAGCTGAAGAAGTGGTTGACCTCAGCTCCTATCTTAACGTTGCCTTCTGGGACTGGTGGTTTCACCATCTACAGTGACGCTTATCGGAAGGGCTTATGTTGCGTTCTTCAGCAGCACGGGAAGGTGATTACCTATGCATCTAGGCAGTTACATTCTCATGAGATGAACTACCCTACCTATGATCTGGAGTAGGCAGCTCTTATCTTTGTCTTGAAGTTGTGGAAGCATTACTTGTACAGAGAGCAAGTTGAGATCTTCACGGATCACAAGAGCTTGAAGTACGTGTTCACCCAGAAGGAGTTGAACATACGGCAGAGACGGTGGCTCGAGCTGATGAAGGACTTCGATATCTCATTGTAGTACCATCCAGGCAAGGCCAACGTAGTAGCATTTTCCTTGAGCAGGTATCCAGATGCTATGTATTTGATGACAGATCGTCATCTTTTGGCTGATCTGGATAGTTTGGGTATCGAGGTGATTGTTACGGACATGGAGATTCAGTTGTGGGGCTTACAGATTCAGTCTGAGTTGATGGACAGAGTCAGATCAGAGCAGTATGATGATGTTGCCCTGAGGAGCATCAGGAAGCAGGTGCGGGCAGGTTTGCTCGACGATTTCTTTATAGCCGAAGATGGGTCACTGAGGCACGGTGCTAGACTGTACACTCTGAGTGGAGAGCATCAGGAGGAGGTTCTTCAGGAAATGCATCGCTCACAGTACTCTATGCATCCTGGAGCCAACAAGATGTACAAAGACCTGAGAGAGCACATATGGTGGAATGGCATGAAGCGAGAGGTAGCACAGTTTGTATCTCGCTGCTTAGTGTGTCAGCAGGTGAAAGCCGAGAGATAGAGGCCAGGTGGTTTACTACAGGCACTACCTATTCCAGTATAGAAATGGGAACACATCACCATGGACTTTGTGTTCGGACTTCCGCGATCTCCTGGAGAAAAAGACGCGATATGGGTCATCGTTGATAGATTGACCAAATCGGCCCATTTCTTGACTTTCAAAGTGGGTTTGTCTACGAAGAAGCTGGCAGAGCAGTACATGCGTCAGATAGTCAGATTGCATAGAGTTCTGATGAGCATAGTCTCGGATCAGTATAGTCGTTTCACTTTCCATTTCTGGAGGAGTTTGCGTACTAGTTTGGGCACCCAGCTCAAGTTTAGTACCGCTTATCACCTCCAGACAGACGGGCGGTCAGAGAGGACCATCCAGACTCTTATGGATATGCTTCACACGTGTGTGCTAGACTTTGGGGGTTCTTGGAAGGATCATCTTCACTTGGTAGAGTTTGCTTACAACAACAGCTACCAGGCCAGTATAGAGATGTCACCATTTGAGGCTCTATACAGACAGAGATGTCGCACTCCTTTATCATGGGACGATATTGGCGAGAGGGTGTTGCTTTGGCCGGAGATGATAGTGGATACAGCAGAGAAGGTTAGACTGATTAGAGACAGACTTCAAGTGGCTCAGGATAGACAGCGGTATTGGGCCGATAGCCACCAGAGACCGTTAGAGTTCAAGGTTGGTTTCAGTTTCTTTTGTGCTTGTTTGTGATTGTTTGTTTGATTTATGTGCTGAGTTTTGTTTTATGTCTAGGCTGGTGAGATCATTTTCCTGAAGATTTCTCCGACAAGGGGCATGCTTCGCTTTGGCTGGGACGGAAAGCTTAGCCCACGCTACATCGGGCCTTTCGCTATCCTTGGAAGGGTCAGTACAGTAGCCTATCGACTAGACCTGCCGTCTAAGCTCGAGGGAGTGCATAACGTGTTCCATGTGTCACAGCTGAGGTGGTACGTGGCAGATCCTAGCTACGTATTAGATCACTCCTCGATCGATTTGGGGCCTACTCTTAACTATCTGGAACAGCCTGTGGAGATTCTGGATCGTCGAAAGAAGGTACTCCGAAACCAGGTTATACCCTTGGTCCGTGTTGCATGGAGGCACCACTCTCCAGGTGAGTCTATCTGGGACAGGGAGGATGACATACGGGAGCATTATCCTTATCTCTTCGAGCCTTGAGGTATTGTGTTCTTTGTCTCTCGCTTGTCTTTCATGTGCTAGTTTTCTCTAATTTCAAGGACGAATTTTTTTAGGAGGATAGATTTGTCACCTCCAGTTTTCAAAATTGAGGGCAAATTTGTCATTTTTAATATTCTAATATTTTTATGAATATTTATTTATTATTATTGTGTTTTGGGGTTTTATTTGATCGGGTTTGATTTTTGTCTCATTTCGACTTTTGTTAGTGACCGGGTCAATTTTGGACCCAATTGGACCCGACCAACTCGTCATGACCAAACCCAGATATTTATTTTTGACTAATCCTTTTTGATTTTAGTAGGATTGGAGTTTAGAATTAGATTTAGAACTTGGAATTTAGAATTTCCAAGTTACCATTTTGACCCCAACTCAAAACCACTCTTTTATTTGACTTGGAGGGCATTTTGCTAAATTGCCAAATGCCCCCAACCCTCCAAAATATAGTCGGCCAGAATTTCATCCCCCCATTCTTCTCATTGCAAGAAATTACTCTCTCTCTCTTCCTTTCTCTCATTCCACAAAGAATCCTTTCTTTTCACTTTTGCATTTTAAGCTCAAAAGGTAAGCAAATCTCTTCCAATTCTTCTCCATACACTAGATCTCTCTCTAATCTTGGTGCTAACCTTTGTTTACCTCTCATTTGTGGTTTTTGATCTAGGAAGATCTAGCTTGGTGGTGGTGGAAGCATAGATCTTGTTCTTTGACCTAAAAAGAAGTAATTTTGGAGCTTTTCCTTGGGATTCTAACTCCCAAGAGGTAAACCCTCACTCTAACCTTTGTAATTACTTCTAATTAGTGTCAATTGCATATTAGAGGATGTGTCACGCACCAGAACCAGAATACTGGAGAGCAGGGATAGACACAGCCAGCTACTTATATTGAAGTACAAATCACCACGCTATACGGTTACGGCTGTCTAGATACATGAGGGTTTAACTACAAGCCATCAGTCTCTTATGGTTATAAACAAACCTATTGTCTCAATCTCAAGCAAGCAATAGCATTTACAAGATGTCAGAGCACCAAGTATACAATAGTAAGGTGTCCCATACATTACATATTTGGATGATCATGAAGCTAGTCATACAAAATGTGAAGACTAGCAAGAGTTTCAGTCATACATGATCAACCCTAGGATTTTGTTAATCGTGCTACAGCCCGTAGGCAGACAGTAAGTAAAGTAAAATCGAGCTAACACATGCTTGTCGGCTAAACGCCTCAAAAGAATACTTTTACAATAGAGTGGGAGAGAAAAATAAAATCCACTCATTGTCAGGGTTACGTCTGGTGGTCACCATCTGGCTGGAAGGTAGAGAGATCCTCTGGAGCTGTTCCGGTATCTGGCCACACAAAACCAGCTGGGTCAGATCCCAGAAAGAGCAAGTGCCACAAAGGAGGCTTCACTTAAGAAGTAAAAGCAGCATACGTGAACATAACATAAGACAAATAATAACACGACAGGAAATCTAAATAGAGCAATAAATGCCAAGAGGATGAGAAACCATTCCGATCAGTTATTGATAAGATAAGCATAAGCAATCATGTTCCGAAGTAGCTAGGTACTGGAACAAGACAAGGCTTAGACTGATTAGACTCCATCCAACATTCACGGCTAAGCAATAAGTATGGCTTGATACTTTAACTAACTAGGGTCATCACAGGCCTAGTTACTAGCAAGATGCAATAAGATGTTCCAACAGCCACAAGCCTTGCAGACCATCCAGGTTATCCAAACGACAATTAGGGGTCGAGTTCATATGGGTACATCGTTCAAGAAATACATGTACCCTTAAGTAGCTTAGAGGGTGCAACACATGACATTGTGCTGGAAATGAGTCCTACTCGACGGCAGGCTACAAATCTCGTGATGGGGCGCCCAGATAACGGGATTGCCTGTAGCTGGGAAATCTCTTCATGACTACTGGATTATTCTAGTTATTAGCCTTAGTCAATTTCAGTAGGTACCTATGATCGTGGTACTCAGGGGTCTATTCCCTAGATATGATGCAAGAAAATACTGGTTTATTTGTACAAACACAATCGTCTATGGTGTCCAGGCCATTTATTCTTGTCATGTCATGCTAGCCGTCGCAACAGCATTCAATAGTTCTCATCATGCTTACTTGTCATATCATACCGTGTCATGTCACGTCCAATCACTTGTTATACCATGTCGTGTACCAATTCATGATTATCAAGTTCATAACAAAAGGTACAAGAACATAAAGGACAAGTTGGGGTATGTCAAGGGGCTCAAGGTCTCTATGCTAGCAAAATTACGCTAGAACAAGGGACCCCGAGGGTAAATTAACTTTATGCAGGCAAGACCAGTAGAAGATAGCTTTACGCGAGCAAGGCTACACGCGAACGAGACTCCACACGAGTGAAAGAGTCTACGCGAGCAAGACTCAACGTGAGCAGAAGAGTCTACGCGAGCGAGCACTCAACACGAGCGAGACTCTACGCGAGCGAGCTCTCCAGGCGAGCGAGACTCTATACGAGCGGGGAGTCTATGCGAGTGAGAGTAGCCCCTGCGTAGAGCTCGAATGAACTCCGCGTAGAATAGATTACGCGGGCACGTGAGAACGTGTGCGTAAAAGGGAAACACTACGCTGGCACGTAAGAACTTGTGCGTAAAAGGGAATTTACTACGCTGGCACGTAAGTACGTGTGCGTAAAAGCTTCGTCTTCTCCCCAAGGCCGAGATAAGCAGCCATGGGACTCAAGAACTCAAGAAACCCTATCTCGGCCAAGACTTGATGAAATCCAACCATTCAAAAGCCAAACTTGCGTAGGATTCGAAATTCCTACTACATGGAACTCTAAATTTGAAAATAACAAAGCTTGATAGATCAAAACCCAAGAAATCCAAAAATGCAACAAACTTAGATCTACAAGAAATAAACCATGGAAATTGAAAATGCTAAGTACTAAAGTGTCTTAGAATCTCGTGAGGAAGACAATAGAACAACAAAAATGGAGTTCCTCCATGAAGCAAGTTGCACTTGCCTAAGCCTCTCTCTTGGTAGGTGGAGAGAGTTATGAGGAAGAAGAAGGAGTTAATGAGAAAATGAATGAGGAGAGAGAATGGTTGTTGGGTTAAATAAATGAAGGATGGTGGTAGGTTGGGGTTTCATACTAACCCAAACCAAGCCAAACCAAGCCGAACCCAACCGAACCCGATGCATGCCAAAGCCAAAATAGATCACACGAACCATGAAATGCTAACTAACCCATGCCAATGCAAAAACCCAAGACTAACCAGCTAGGACAAGCCAAAATATGGGTCCGAGATACGTCTACATATACCAAAATTTGTATAACAAAATCCGAGGGTGACAACTCTACCCACCTTAAAAGAATTTCGTCCTCGGAATTAAATCAAGAGGCTAGAGATGTCGAGCAAGATATACTAGTCAATATGCAATAAGTCTAAGCAATCAATCATACAATCATTCATGCAAGCAAAGAATTAAAGCATAAGGCATAAGAAAGACATTATACCTTCTGAGTCAAACCGGTCGGGATATCGTGATCGGATATCGTCCTCATGCTCCCACGTTGACTCACCTAAAGAGTGATGACCCCAAGCAACACGGACTAACTTGATAGTCTTATTCTTGAGTATCTTCTCTCTTTGGTCCAATACGGATACGGGTCTCTTCTCATACGAAAGGTTGGCACCAACAACCAATTTTGAATGATCAAGGACATGACTCGGATCCAGGATATACCGTCGTAATTGGGATACATGGAAGACATCATGCATCTTACGTAACGACGGCGGAAGAGTGAGACGTTAGGACACATCACCTACTCGCTCTAGAATGTCGAATGGCCCTATATACCCAGGACTAAGCTTTCCCCGTACGCCAAAACGAATGACGCCACGATTAGGCGAGATCCTAAGGAATACATGGTTACCGACAGAAAATTCAAGGGGACGCCGATGGGAATCGGTCCAATGACGCTGGCGATCTTGTGCAACTCGATGATGATCTTTGAGTTGTCTGACAACCTCAATAGTCTGTGTGATCATCTCTGGACCAAGCATCTGCCTCTCGCCTACATCATCCCATGCTAACGGAGATCTGCACTTTTTGCTGTACAAGGCCTCAAAGGGTGCCATCTGAATACTGGCCTGGAAACTGTTATTATAGGAGAACTCCACGAGATGCAGGTGACCTTCCCACGAACCACCAAAGTCGAGTGTACATGACTGCAACATATCTTTAAGAGTTTGGATCGTGCGCTCTGACTGACCATCTGTCTGCGGATGATAAGCTGAACTGAACTTGAGACGAGTCCCCAAACTTTTCTGAAGACTCTGCCAAAAGTACGATATGAATCTAGAATCTCTGTCTGATATAATACTGACTGGTACTCCATGCAACCTGACTATCTGCCTAAGGACATCTCTTCAAGCTGATCCATCGACTGACCAACCCTGAAAGGAAGAAAATGAGCTACCTTGGTGAGTCTGTCGACTATAACCCAGATAGCATCTCTCCCAGCTGGGGATCTAGGTAATCTAGTTACAAAATCCTTGGTGATGTACTCCCATTTCCATTCTGGGATTGATAAAGGTTGAAGAAGTCCAGCCGGCCTCTGATGTTCAGCTTTAACTTATTGGCAAACTAAACATCGAGAGACAAACCGGGCTATCTCTCTTTTCATACCATTCCACCAAAAATGCTGTCGAATATCACGATACATCTTCGTACCGCCCGGATGAATCGAATACTGAGAACTGTGAGCTTCTGCCATGATCTCTTGTCTGACATCACCACTAGGTATGCAAAGACGCCTCCTATGTCGAAGTGTACCGTCCTCATGGATACATAACTCTGGTCTTCATCCTGCTACACATTCTATCCTAAGCCGCTGAAGCTTAGAATCTGTTGACTGAGTTAACTTGATCCTCTCAACTATACTGGACTGAACATTCATACTGGCCATCAATGCCACAATGGTAGGAAGGACAACTTCTATACCCATCTTCTGAAAATCTGCTAACAACTCTGGTTGTGCTGTTAGAAAATAAACTCTGGCTCTTCTGCTTAATGCATCTGCAACAACGTTGGCCTTTCCAGAATGATACTGCAGGTTGATGTCATAATCCACAAGTAGCTTTAGCCATCTTCTCTGACGCATGTTAAGATCCTTCTGAGTAAACACATACTTCAGGCTTTTATGGTCGGTGAAAATCTCTATCCTATCTCCATACAAGTAGTATCTCCAAAGCTTAAGTGCAAACACTACTGCTGCCAACTCCAAGTCATGGGTCGGGTAATTTTTCTCATGATCACGAAGTTGACGTGACGCATAAGCTATTACCTTCCCATGCTGCATCAAAATATATCCTAAACCTCTGCCTGAAGCATCAAAATACACTAAGAATCCTCCGGTCCCATCTGCAAGTGTGAGAATGGGTGCCGTCATCAAGCCTCGCTTCAACTTCTCAAAAGAATCCTGACATTCTGTTGTCCAAGCAAACTGCACATCCTTGCGGGTCAACTGGGTTATAGGTGCTGAAATCCGTGCAAAGAACGAAACAAATCGCCGGTAGTAGCCGACCAAGCCAAGAAAACTGTGAACTTCTGCAACTGTGCTGGGTACCGGCCATGTCTCAATAGCCATGATCTTCTGGGGATCCACTTCTACTCCACCTTCTGTGATGATATAACCCAAGTATGAAATGCGATCGAGCCAGAACTCGTATTTACTGAACTCTGCATACAACTGGTGTTCTCGAAGAATCTGAAGGACAACTCTGAGATGCTTCTCATGCTCCGCTTCACTCTTGTTGTATACCAGGATGTCGTCTATGAACACAATCACGAACTGGTCCAAATAAGGCATGCAGATATGATTCATGAGGTCCATGAATACAGCCGACGTATTGGTTGCTCCAAAGGACATAACAAGGAACTCCTAATGTCCATACCTGGATCTAAATACCATCTTCGGGATGTCCTACTCTCTGACTCTGATCTGGTGGTATCCTGACAGCAAGTCAATCTTCGAAAATATAGATGCCCCTTTGAGTTGATCAAACAAGTCATCTATCCTCGGAAGAGGGTATCTATTCTTGATTGTCACTGAGTTCAAGGTAGGATAGTCAATACATAATCTGGACGTACCATCTTTCTTTTTCACAATAAGCATCGGGGCTCCCTAAAGCGATCCACTAGCATGGATGAATCCCTTGGTCCTGAGTTCTTCAATTATCTTATACAAGATCTCCAATTCTGACGGTGCCATCCGGAAGACTCTCTCTGACACTGGTGCTGTTCCGGGGATCAAGTCTATGGTAAACTCGATCTCTCTCTCTCTCTCTGGTGACATACCTGGAAGCTCCTCGGGAAAAACATCGGAAAACTCTTCTACAACTCTGGAAAATTGAACTGCCGCTGCATCTGCCATCCGAAATACTGGAGGTGAATGTTTTACTCTGCCTCGGAAAAATAAAAACTCTGGCTTACCAGGAATACTAAAATAATCTTGCCGATATGGCAATCTATTCTAGCCTACTTGTCCCTCAACCAATCCATCCCTAAGACCACGTCATAATTGGCCATCGGGAATTCTATCAACCTAGATGGAAACTCTCTACCGCTAACTACGATCCGACACCAGGAAAATACTCTATCTACTCCAACAAGTCTGTTACTAGTAAGTATATTGAGCCTTACTGATAATGACTCGGGCTCCAGTCCTATCCATGTCACGTATCGTACAGACATAAACGAATACGATGTACCAGAATCAAATAACGCTGATGCTGGAAAGGAGTTGGCAAGAATAGTACATGCCACCACCTCACCTGATGCTAACTCCTCCACGGTCAAAGCCATCACTTGACCTTGCCTTTTGGGTGTTGGTCCCCTTTGCTGGAAACCTCTCTGACGATTCTGAATCTGAGCTTGGACTTGTGCATACTATTACGGGTTCTGCTGCTGAAATGCTTGGGCCTGAGGAGGTAAGGGTCTCGAAAATGGGTACTGTTGCTGCTGCTGGACTGGTACTGGGGTTGGCCCCCTAACCGTTGGACAAGAAAAGGTTGAAAAAGATGAGCTCCCCTTATTCGGGCAGTTCCCAACCCTGTGGTCCGGTGCCCCACAAACCAAGCACAAACCCTGTGCTCTGCGACATTCTGACACCATGTGCCCTGGCTTTCCATAATGAGTGCAACCCATTACGGAAGACTGCTTCTGCTGCTGCTACTGGGGATATGCCGGGGTCGAATGCTGAATCGACGTAACGAACGCCACCCACCTCGGAGCTCCAATGGTCAAAGCCCTAGCTGTCGGGGCTGGTACTGAAGACTGGTTCATCTGGCCATGACACCGCTTCCGACTTCCGGTCCGGTCCATAATCCTCTGGGAGGTATACTCATGCCTCCTAGCTGCTCTCAACACTGTATCGAAAGTCTGATGCTCAAACTGCTCCACCGCCAGTAAAATCTCCAGGTGGAGTCCCTGTTGGAACCGCTGAGCTCTGTCGAACTCGATCGCCACCAAGGTGGGAGCAAACCGACTAAGCCTGGAAAACTCGATCGCATGTCCATCGACCGTCCTGCCCATTTGCTTTAAATTAGTAAACCTCGTCTGTAGATCATACCGAGCTACAACGTCAAAGTACTTGGTCCAGAATCTCACACGGAATACTGTCCAGGCAATAGGTTCCACTAATCCAACGGCCTGTGCCGCCCACTAGCTGCGATCTAGATCCAATACCTGTAGGCACAACATGGCCACCTTTTCGTCTTCTTGGGTCCTGGCTCCTTCTAGAATAACCTCAGTGTCCTGCAACCAAGCGTCTACAGCAATAGCATCTTCGTTGCCATCGAAGAAGGGAGGGTTCAAGCGCTTGAAGCTGTTGGCCGTGTTGTTACCTCTGCTCATAGAATCTTGTACTGTCTGGTGCATTGCATCACCTCGACGATCTTGTGATACAATCAACTCCCTGAAGATTCCAACCAAGACTTCATCACTCTGCCTTGCAGGCTGGGCTGGCTGTACTGGAGGTTCTGGACCTCCGGGAAGCATGACTCGGGAAGCTGCTCCTGAGTGCCGAGCTTGATCCTCTTGTTACGGGGGTACTCGTTGAGCTCCTTCCGGCTGATTGGCAGGACCAGGAATAATGCCACTGAAGAAGACGACACAGGGAACAATAAGGAAGGACCAGGATATATCAAAGATACAAGCATGTGATAAGGTCAAGATTTTAGAAATTTAGAGGAAACGAGCAGAGATTAAGGACGAGTGCTGATTGAGACATCTATTTAGTAAACCCTCACATATCTTGATTCACAAGACCTGCATGGGCTACCACTTAAACCGTGTTACGCCCTAGAACCAGAATACTGGAGAGCGGGGACGGACACAGCCAGCTACGTATATTGAAGTGCAAACCACCTCGCTATACGGTCACGACTGTCTAGATACATGAGGGTTTAACTATAAGCCATCAGTCTCTTATGGTCATAAACAAACCTATTGTCTCATTCTCAAGCAAGCAATAACATTTACAAGATGTCAGAGCACCAAATATACAATAGTAAGGCATCCCATATATTACATATTTAGATGATCATGAATCTAGTCATACAAAATGTGAAGACTAGCAAGAGTTTCAGTCATACATGATCTACCCTAGGATTTTGTTAATCGTGCTACAGCCCATAGGCAGGCAGTAAGTAAAGTACAACCGAGCTAACACATGTTTTTTGGCTAAACGCCTCAAAAGAGTATTTTTACAAAAGAGTGGAAGAGCAAAATAAAACCCACTCGTTGCCAGGGTTATGCCTGGTGGTCACCATCTGGCTGGAAGGTAGGGAGATCCTCTGGAGCTGCTCTGGTATCTGGCCACACAAAACCAGCTGGTTCAGATCCCAGAAAGAGCAAATGCCACAAAGGAGGCTTAACTTAAGAACTAAAACCAGCATATCAGAACATAACATAAGACAGATAATAATAAGGCAGGAAATCTAAATAGAGCAATAAATGCCAAGAGGATGAGAAACCATTCCGATCAGTTATTGATAAGATAAGCATAAGCAATCATGTTCCAAAGTAGCCAGTTACTGGAACAAGACAAGGCTTGGACTGATTAGACTCCATCCAACATTCACGGCCAAGCAATAAGTACAGCTTGATACTTTAACTAACTAGGGTTATCACAGGACTAGTTACTAACAAGATGCAATGAGATGTTCCAAAGCCACAAGCCCTGCAGACTATCCAGGTTATCCAGACGACAATTAGGGATTGAGTTCATGTGGGTACATCGTCCAAGAAACACATGTACCCTTAAGTAGCTTGGAGGGTGCAATACATGACAGTGTGCTGGAAATGTGCCCTACTCGATGGCAGGCTACAAATACCATGATGGAGCGCCCAGATAACGGGATTGCCGGTAGCTGGGAAATCTCTTCATGACTACTGGATTATTCTAGTTATTAGCCTTAGCCAATTTCAGTAGGTATCCCTGACCATGGTACTCAGGGGTCATGCCCTAGACATGATGCAAGACAATACTGGTTCATTTGTACAAACACAATCGTCCACGCTACCCAGGCTATTTATTTTTGTCATGTCATGCTAGCCGTCGCAACAGCATTCAATAGTTCTCATCATACTTGTCATATCATGCCGTGTTATGTCACGTCAAATTACTTGTCATACCATGCCGTGTACCAATTCGTGATTATCAAGTTCATGACAAAGGGTGCAAGAACATAAAGGACAAGCAGGGGTACGTCAAGGGATTCAAGGTCTCTACGCTAGCGAAATTATGCTAGGACAAGGGGCCCCGAGCGTAAAACAACTTTATGCGGGCAAGACCAGGGGAGGACAGCTCTACGCGAGCAAAGCTGCACGCGAACGAGACTCCACGCGAGTGAGAGAGTCTACGCGAGCAAGACTCTATGCGAGCGAAAAAGTCTACGCGAGCGAGCACTCCAGGCAAACGAGACCCTACGCGAGCGGGGAGTCTACGCGAGTGAGAGTAGCCCTTGCGTATATCTCGAATAAACTCCGCATAGAATAGATTACACGGGCACGTGAGAACGTGTACGTAAAAGGGAAACACTACGTTGGCACGTAAGAACGTGTGCGTAAAAGGAAATTTACTACGCTGGCACGTAAGAACGTGTGCGTAAAAGCTTTGTATTCTCCCCAAGGCCGAGACAAGCAGCCATGGGACTTAAGAACTCAAGAAACCCCATCTCGGCCAAGACTTGATGAAATCCAACCATTAAAAAGCCAAACTTGTGTAGGATTCGAAATTCCTACTACCTGGAACTCTAAATTTGAAAATAACAAAGCTTGATAGATCAAAACCCAATAAATCTAAAAATGCAACAAACTTAGATCTACAAGAAATAAACCATAGAAATTAAAAATGCTAAGTACTAAAGTGTCTTAGAATCTCGTGAGGAAGACAATGGAACAACAAAAATGAAGTTTCTCCATGAAGTAAGTTGTACTTGCCTAAGCCTCTCTTTTGGTAGGTGGAGAGATTTATGAGGAAGAAGGAGTTAATGAGAAAATGAATGAGGAGAGAGAAGGGTTGTTGGGTTAAATAAATGATGGATGGTGGTAGGTAGGGATTTGCATAATAACCCAAACCAAGCCAAACCAAGCCGAACCCAACCGAACCCGATGTATGTCAAAGCCAAAATAGATCACACGAATCATGAAATGCTAACTAACCCGTTCCAATGCAAAAACACAAGACTAGCCAGCCAGGATAAGTCGAAATATGGATCCGAGATACGTATACGTATACCAAAATACATATAACAAAATTTGAGGGTGACATCGAGGTGTAGGATAACCCATTAGAAGAGATTTGGAACCCATTGGACTCAATTTATGACTTTTGGCTTAAGTTTAGTGCCAAATTTGGGAGAAACCCTAACTTGACATGTTTAGGTGTTGCACTTAGCCTAGTTAGACGTAATTAGGTTAGTTTGGGTGATATGAGGATAGGTACGTGTCCATATTTGGATACATGGGGTCGTTTTGCGAGAAATTATGAAAATGGGCTTTTTCGGAGTTTTCGGGTTCCAACACACGGGTGACTTTTTGCACCGACACTAGAATCAGCAAGTTAGCACTTAGAATAGGTCCTAATCATTATTTAGAACTCGTGGGTAGAGTTAGGGTCAAATCCGGATAGGTTTGGTGCCCGTATCGTACAGTATCGCGAATCGGACTCCCCGGAGTCGCCAGAATGGCCATTTGGCCATTCGGGCCTCGTTTCTCGTTTTCGCTCATGTGCGCGAGTTAGATTGCTTGTGTAGGGTACGTGTCTATATATATAAATATTAGTGAGGATTTGGGTATTCGGATAGGTTTCGGGATGTTTTGGATATATATAAATGTTAGTGTTAGTGTATGTGTATTTATATATAGAGAGAGAGATATAGATATATGTATATATGTACATGTGTTAGTGTGTGCGTATGTGTGTTTGTGTTGTGAAGAGTATGTATTGTGTATGGATGTTAGAGAGTGTGAAGAGAGGAGAAGAAGTATGTATGTATGTATGTATCTATGTATGTATTGGTGTGTGTGTGGGTGTTTATGTATATTTTTGTTTGTACGTGTTAGAGGTTTTGAGTGTGTTTGTGGATAGATAGATAGATAGATAGATAGATAGATAGATAGATAGATAGATAGATAGATAGATAAATAGATAGATAGAAAGAAAGATAGATAGATAGAAATGTGTATATATATATAGGTGTATATATATATAGGGAGAAGAAGAAGAAGAAGAAGAAGAAGTAGGAGCTGCAGCAGCAGCAGCTAGAAGCTGCAGCAGCAGCAGCTAGAAGCTGCTGCCAATGGCAGCAACACACAGCAGCAGCCCCCCTTTGGGGCTGCATTCATGACAAGCAGCAGCAGCTGCTCTCACAGCAGCAAGAGCAGCAGTGGGGCTGCTGTGCATCCCCATTTCCCTCTAATTTGACCCCTTTAACCCCCTCTTAACCCCTACATATTTACCTATATATATATTTTTTTTTACCTATATATATATATATATATATATAAATATAAAAAAATATATATATATATATATCTGTGTGTGTGTGTGTGTGTGTGTGTGTGTGTGTGTGTGTGTGTGTGTGTGAGTGTCTATTGGAGAGGTTTTATGAGAGGTTAAATAGGATATTGTATGTTAGTTGAGTGTTAGTATCCTATATATTAGGATATTGGTAGGTAGGTTGTTAGAAGTTAAGGTAATGTTAGAGGTTAGTCTAAAGTTAGATAGTGGTAGGTAATGGTTAGATTGGTTAGTGTCTTGGTATCTTAGGATACCAAGAGTGGTATCTCAAGGTAAATATGATTTACCCTGGTATGGGCAAGGTAATATGAATTACCTTGGTAATGGGTAAGGTAAGGGTATTGGGATACCATGGTATAGGTAGAGGGTTACCTAGATACTAAGGTAGAGGTAAGTTATAGGTTTACCTTATAGGTAAGGGTTTACCTAGGCTAAGGTATTTATACCTAAACAAAGATATTGGTATCGGGATACCAATAGGGCGAAGATATATGGTATCTTGGTAGGTGAATGCTAGGAATATGATACCTAGGCTAGAGTTGACCCCGTTTGACCATAGTTGACTGTTTTGACTCAAAGTCAACTAAAAGTCAACACTTAGCCTAGAATTGACTAGAACTTGACCAGAGTTGACCAGTTGACCAAAAGTCAACTGTAAGTCAACCTTTGACCTAGTTTAACTTTGTGTAACCTAGTTTGACTTAATGTGACCTAGTTTCACTTAGTGTGACCTAGTGTAACCTAGTTTGACTTAGCGTGACCTAGTTTGACTTAGTTAGACTGAGCTTGACCTAGATTTACATATCATATACTGGAAATCATGCCAAACACTATTAAACCCTAATTAACTCTTGCATATCTCATATTTAGGTCTGTGACTATCCTCTGAGCCTCGATTCCTATTGACTGCTTAGGACCGCAGGCGAGTACATTCTCTGATAGTTTTCATTATCTTGATATCTGCTATATCCGATTCAGTTGTAGTATATTTCTTGATTCCCGGCACGATGGTATACAGACTAGTATACGTTAGATCTCGTCATGAGAGGTTATTTTTGGTTTACCTGGTATATGAGTACAGTGTTTGATCTTGTTTCTTGTACTTGTATAGACACCGATTTGGGAGTGGGCTGCCCTCCTGCTTTTTAAATCCTGTGTCATGATGTGTCATAGTTGGATCCATTATACGACTCAGGGATGGAGAGTTATTAGAGGTTATGTGATCAATCTCCCTCATATATTTTTGTTACTACTTGCATCATAGCTTTACTGTAATGACCCGCTTCGCCCTAGCGGAATGTCGATTCAAACGACAAGTATAACGACTCAAATGAGCCGTCGACCCGAAGAGTTGGCATCGACCTGATGAAGAATCGATGCAAGGCTTACATTAGCCCGTCAAAGATGAATCCAGACTTAGACTTTCAAAGGCGTGCTCGGAGTATCGCTCGGCCTAGGCGAACATCGCTAAGGTGGGTGGCTCCGATGAACCCGTCTTTGCTTATCCTAGACATATAACAATACGAACACTATTGCTAGAATCGTTAGGCAATAACATCGTGCATGCTAATAAATGACTCAACGCACCTAGCTAAGGGAATAATCTCATCTTGTATGCTTGTTGAACATGGAAAAGAACTCAAAAAATATAAGAACTCTCGTAGCGCGCTCCACGCTCGTGCTAAGGCACAAGCTTACATTCAAGTTCCCTATGCATTCAACAATGAAACAATAAATGGTTTGCAATAATGAAATGGAAGACTACCGACATAGTCATTCCGAGTAGAGTATAGCAACATTGGAAGACTTTGGGACCGATGGATCGTCAAGGCGACTCCTATACGAGGAGTTGCATAATGTATGAATGAATGAATGAACGAATAAGTGAATGAATGAATCAACGAATGAATGAATGAATGAATGAACATGTGAATGAATCAATGAACGAACGAACAAGTGAAAGAAAGAAAAGAAAGAATAAATAAAAGATAAAAAAGAAAGGAAGGAATGGTTAGCGACAGGTATAACTGGGACGTGCAACGGGGCTCGCTACCCGCGTTGCACGGACGCTGCCGCCAACCTGGTCGATAACGCATTATGGCTAAGGGTTAGCCTACGGCTCAGAGACAGTCGTTAAGTTAAAATGACAAACAATACGAAATGGTCGTTGACAATCCCCTCGTATACGGAAGGTAGGAGAAATAAGGGATTCTGCGGCATGATCAAAGGGAGGATCATGGCCGGCCTAGACGGAGTCAAAATGGCTAACGGGCTACTTGGGTGCGAGCTTGGCCACCCAGGAGACGTAAGTACGGGATATTTCAAAAGACTATCAAGGTGTACTAGCCGCACGCTATGATAGGTGAGAAATTACCAAAGAAGAGTAAGTCCAAATTGGCTTGTGGTACCAGCGACCGGTACATATAGATTAAGTAGGCTTTGCTGGTGGCAATCCACGTACAAGTCCTTGCATTAAAACAAAGTAGTCTAAGTTAACTCAATGAAGCACCTTCTGAACAGGCTTGAATGTAACACACCAAACGATAAAGAGTACTACATACAAATGAGTTAGAAAATACGGCTATGACGTGCTAGAATCTGAGGCAAGGATACGCCCTTGACACTGAATGCTTACGAGAATCACGTTAAGTTATTACATATGAATTGTTGACTAACTTGGTTTACTTTGGACAGGAAAGACCGGATGGTAAGTATGTGTAAGTCGTGCATGTATTTCCATGCAACACATTGAAATCGGTAACACGAGATAGGTCATAAAATATGCCATGAAACTGACCCTAAGGAAAGATTAGAAAGACAATGAATGATAGACGGTGCACAAAAGTAAATAGAACGTGTTTGGTAATGATAGTATTGTGGGCGAGCTAACCTCCCCACCAGTGTATAATAATGTACTGATAACCCCACAGTTTGCTTGCAGGACGTAGGAGATGTCGTCGGGTGCGAAGCTTTCCTAGAACGTGCTAAGGCACGAAGCTAACTCTGGAGCCTTGGAGCATTGCAAAGAGCTGAAGCACCATATACAGGACAGAATGTATCGGAATATCGCCATGAATCATTCCATCTTATAAGCCACTTGGCACACCATTTATGTTTCAGAGAGAGGGAGAGAGGGCTTGAGAGACTTGTAAACTCGGCCTAGTGTCGCTTGTAAACTTCTTGAAAATCAATAAAGAGTTTAAATTCGCTTTAATTTGTGTTCATTTACTTTCCGCTGCAAATGGGGACACTCTGTGCGACTCTGTGGCCTAGCTCAAATCGGCCATTTCTGGACTTAGCCTTACACGGACGCAACCTAGGCCCGTACGGCATCACACCTTAGTGAGGACGATCGCTCCTACGGGAGCGAGACGGGACATTTACCCTCGCCTCACGTAGGGTAAAGCCTAACCTGTGTTACTACTTATCTCATAGCTTTCCATTGTGGCCAGCCTAATTCTTATTTTTTTGTATTTTCTGACTCATAGCCGGTCAAATGGAAGAGCCTGATCATGAGTCCCAAGCCGATCACATAACGCTCTAATATCTTAAGACACAATTTATGTTTATATTATACATCAGTTATTACTGTACTGCTCTATATTTCCAGTATTTCATACCCTGACATGATATCTAGATTTACATATTATGTTTATATTCCAGTCTTGATATTTCATCTTGTATTTTATTATAACTGTCTCTTATAGAATTTGTCAATTCACATGGAACTGCTGTTAGGGTTTGTACTTGCTCATATCCTGACAGGATAACTTTGTTGTATTTTTCAGAGGATTCAGATACAGATTGCCCGACCTTCTACGGGTTTGGCGTAGACGCAGACTACTTGGATTCAGTGGAGCCGATGCCTTTAGAGGACGCACCACCGGTAGGGATCTTAGACTAGTAGGTTTGACTGGACTGCGTTCCAGCTTAGTATTTTGGGTTGTAGTATATATATATTTTTAGAATTTTATAATGTTTTAAACTCTGAACTTCTGGTTGTGACTCTGTGACTTGCATCTATTTCCAGCTTTTCCATTTCCATCATATCTTTATCTTTTCGTGCGTATGTTCCTTAGATTCTTCTGATTGAGTTATATATATATTTTCCTCCGTACGGAGATGACAGGTACAAATATATATTATCGATGTTAGATTTTATAGACGACCTATACAGCATTCTACCGTCGATACTGTGGCGTAGGCTGGACGTACCCACGTGCTCGTGTCCCTAAACAGGGTGCGGGTCGTGATAAGCTTGGAGACCAAGGAGCACAAGAGAAGGAGGCCAATAGCTTGAGAATTTATATCCAACTTCCTCCTTGTGTCCATTGGAGGTGCTAAAATGGGTATCCATCTCCCAGTAGGTAAACTACTTGTCATTTCTCATAGTTTAGATACTATTTCTTGTATGGCATCATTAGGGAACTCACCCATGGTCTAGTGGTACCCATAGGTACATGGCTCTAATGACCATGTTAGTAGAACTTACATAGGCTTTTTGTGCCATTTTTGGAGAAATTCGAGAATCGTACACCAAGTGTTCGTTATTTGTTTTGATAAGCTAAATGGACATGTGAATGATGTGAATGGCTAGTAATGTGTTCACAAATGGATACGAGTAGGTTATGTCATGATATGGTAGGATACGAAGTCAATTTAGGGGTTTTACTCCTCCTACACTTGTTACAACATGTTCTATTTTACAAGACACATTGCACTACCTAGACACTACACTAATTAGCTTCTAATTGTCATTTTAGATTTTTTTTTCATGTGTTGTGGGATGGTTAGGACAAGGTTTGGTGTAAGTATCATAAGAGTATCGGAGTTTTAACGCGATACTAGCATGGTGTATACCAAGTGCTTGTGGAAATGTATGTGTGCATGTGTATGCACTAGAGTGGTGTCCATGTGTGCATAGAGTGCATTGTGTATGTGTAGTGTACATACACCTATGTGTTGGTGTGCTTACATGTGTACTTGAGTGTGTATCAAGTGTACAAGTGGTCTATATGTATGGGTGTGTGTGACTCTCATAGAGGTGTATAAGAGTGTCATTTGAGAGTGTCTGTTAGCAGTATACTATCATCAGTGTCTTTGAGTGCTTGTGTATGGTATAGTGTGTGTATACGTATGTGGAAGGGGAGTGGCTGTTATTGAGTGAATGTGTGAGTTTGTAGGAGAGAGGAACAGGAATGTAATAGTGTCAAGAGAAGGATACCGTCAAATGTGACAGTGAGATAGAGAGCACTGTGTGTGTGTGTGTGTCTGTGTGTGTGTATGTGTGTGTTACATACACACATGAGTGTCAATGAGAGTGAGAGAGAGGGCAACAGGTTCCTATGAGTTGGTAGGCAACAACAGTTGCATAGGGATAGGGGTGTGCTTGTGTGTTGTGAGGGGAGTGGTAGGTATAGAGGGGACTCTGTGTAACAAGTGTATTAAACCCCACAGCACAGGCAGCAGGCGTTGTTCACTGTACATATAGGGATGGGTCCTATTGGGCCTTAGGCTATGTGTTTACCTGTGTACGCACAGGTATGTGAGTGTGGAGTATTGTAGCAGTGGCTTTAGGCATGGGATTAGGTGTAAGGATTGTACAGGGTTAGAGTCTGTGGTGTGCAATTACAGATACACTAGTGGCAGGTACAGTAACGGGGTAGGCACTGGCTGCACTAGGCAGACCATTGGCCTGTATGAGTAGGTGGGGTGTCCAGGCAGGGGACTCACCCCCCTGTTCGAGCCACAAAGTGGCAGGCTGCCTTGGCCTTAACATACCAGTGAGAGGAGGTTTAGCCCAGACAGCACAGTGTGCATGACATATTTGAGAGGCCTGTATAGGCCTGGTTGCACCTAGGTAAGCGGATTTCCCCTGGGCAGGGTTTGTACCTCTTTACAGGTAGGCCTAGCCTGTGTGCACCTGCACAAAGGTGGCAACATTAGAGTGTGTTTGTGTAGCACACAAGAGGTGCTAGTGTCAAGGGGTAAAGGAGTTTAGAGTGTGCAACAGTTAGTGTAATTGCATGCATGGTATGTGCAACACATAGGTAAGTGACAGTAGTGTATAGGGGTAGCATGTGTTAGAGTGTTAATGTGTGTGACTATGAGTGTGGCACACACAAGTGTGCCATATTGTGTGCTGACACAAGTGTATATGTGTTAGAAAAAAACTGTCATAGGGTAAATAGATAATTACTATATGTTAGGGTAAAGGATTTACCTAGTATAGGTAATCACATTGAAATGGAAAAGTGTTTGGGTATAATTGTGATAGGGTAAGAGTGGATTACCTATAGTTAGAATATGAGTTAGGAGTAAGAATTACCTAGTATAGGTAATAACATGTGAGATAGGTAAATAGAGTATTACCATGGTCTAGGTCATATCATACGTAGGTAATGTAATACAAGGGTAGGTAATGACTAGATATGGTTTACCTATGTGGAATAGGGTAAATATACATAGGGCCTTACCTATAAGTTGACATAGGTAAACTAGGAATAGGGTAAGGGTAAATGAGTAGGGTATCCCAAGATACCCTATGACTTGGTAAATGACCAAGTAGAGACTAGGATAGCCTAGTATAGTTTAGGTTACCTTGGTACGATAAGGTAGTGGCCTAGAAATCTAGGTTTCACTCAATTTCACCAAGGTTGACTAGTTGACCCTAAAAGTCAATATTTAAGTTAAATTGACCTAATTTGACCACGGAGGCCTAGTTTTGACCTAGAATTGACCTAGAATGCATACCTCATCTTGGATATCTATGTTTAACACATTGAAATACTAATTAACATGTATATCTCATATTTAGGTCTTTGTGATTCCAGTTTGGGTCTCGATTCACATTTATTGCTCCGGACCGTAGACGAGTACATTCTCTTATAATTTTTATTACATTGATAATTTTTATAAATTTAGTGGTAGTGTTTTACTTGATTCCTGACAGGAGGATAGACGGACTAATATACTTTGGATCCCATCATGAGATATTATTTCTCTGGTAGACCCTCTAGATGTCTTGTGTTCTTCTTTCTTATTTATGTATAGACACCGATTCAGGAGTGGATTGGCCCCCTGCTTCATAAGTCTCATGTCGTAATGTGACATGGTTGAATCCATTATACTATTCGGAGGATTGGGAAGTTATTAGAGTTTATGTGATCATACCTAAACTACTTGTGCATAGCTCACCCTCACCACACGCAGGGTGTAGCCTGATCTTATATTACTTGTGCATAGCTTTCCATGTATGGTCGGCCTGATCCATTACTTGTACTTGTGCATAGCCGGTCATATGGAATAGCCTAATCTTGTCCCAAGTCGATCACATAACACTAATATCTCAAAGCACCATTTGGATTACATGATATATTCTGATTACCTGCTAATACACCATATTCCTGATTTCTTATATGTCCATATTACCATGATATGATTACCTGCTTATCCTATATTTCTTATTGTTCAGTTTTGCTATCCATCATGTATCTCATTTACGTACTGTATATTTATATCACTTGTCAATTTAATGAAACTGCTGTTAGTGTTTGTACTTCGCTCCAATCCCGATTATATAACATTTTTTAGAAGATTTAGATGACTGACGACCATGCCCAGGAGATTTTCCTTGGAGCCGGTGCTTGGTGAGTATGCACCTCCAGTAGTACTTTAGCTACTAGCTAGGTTTACTGGATTTGTCGCTAGTTTGATATATTTGGAGATGTTATATTTATTCAGGATATGTATTATTGAGTTATAGACTGCTAGACTCTGTGTTGTGTACCTGACTTATGCTACTACTCTATTTCGTCGTTTCATTATTTGATATCTCATTGTGCTATTATCTTCCTCTAGATTTATGTGATTGAGTATATATGTTTGTCGATGTCATATTATCCCTCCGTAAGGAGATGAGTTATGTTGTTGACAGGTTATATTTCATATCTGTTATACTATTTAGATAGTGTAGTTGACCTATACAACATTCTACCGTCGACACTGCAGAGTAGGCTGGATGTACCTACGTGCTCGTGCCCCTAAACTGGGTATGAGTTAAACCCCGATGACCATTTAAAGACACACGTAGGTGCCCGCCCGACCAATAAACCAGGTAGGCTTGGACCGTATAGTAAGATAATCCACCTCCATTGATGGCTAAATAAGGATGTGTTTGGAATCCATGACACCCACCTGAATAGCATCATAGAAACCACTTATTTCGAAGATGGTTGAACAACCGCACGGGGGCTAACACCCGAACCAAAAGACGGTTGAACATCCGCACGGGGGCTAACCCGCGAAAATGAAAGCAAGACTCTACAACTCAAAAACACAAAACCTATAGGCTAGAGGAGGGTGTGGCCTTCTTAGCCTTGAGCATGTGTCGAGCGGATTCTACAATAAGTTGGCTAGGAGAAATGGAGACGCTCACGTACTGGTACTTGTTCCTATTTTTTTGCATCACCCAGATGATGGTGATGGTGGCTGAATGTTTATGGAGATCACCAGCATGCCCGCTCCAAGAAAAGAGGCATTCCTAAAATAATGCGACGCTGCTCTCAACTATACAAATACGCTCGAAGTGAGACCAGACCAATTGCGCACATGGGCTCTCATGAAAAATATGGGACAAAGATTCCAACATTGGGAAAGAGCAACAATGGCATGAAGAAGCAAGAGATAACCCGATGTTTTGAAGGCAGTCGTCAGTTGGGAGATTACCGCGAAGCATACGCCATAAAAGGATGCTCCATTACTTCGGGATAGAGGAATCCCATACCGGGAAAGGACCGAGGGGACCGAGTGTGGGAATGTGGACGATGCGTCGGACAGCCGCAGTGGTGAACTGGCCGCAAGGATCTGCCGACCGATCGAGCCCGTCGTGTGTATATATATATATATATATATATATATATATATATATATATATATATATATATATATATATATATATATATATATATATTTTTTTTTTTATATGTCCAGACATCCCCACTAATCCCGTCGACACCACCCATCCAGATTAGTGCGGGAGAGGGAGCTCGACCCCTGGTCTCCCCGCCGAGATCCCCCCTCGTGCCACTTGCGCTACGAGCGCCGAATATATATATATATATATATATATATATATATATATATATATATATATATATATATATATATAAAGAGAGAAAATATATATATATATATATATAAAGAGAGAGAGAGAGAGAGAGAGAGCGCTTCTCCTACGGGAATAACTTACTGGATAAAAAAAAGGCACGTACGGTTTCCTTCTAAATATCTTTCACTTACAAAATAAAAAAATAAATCTCTCTTTAAAAAACAAACATATCTCTATCTTAAAGATAATTCTTTTTTTAAAAAAATAGTGAGAGATTTATTTATATTTTTTAAAAATTAGAGATAAATAAGTTAATTTTTTATTTTTTAAAATAAATATGGATATTTAAAAAAAATCTACCTTTCAAAATAAATATACCTTTAAAAATTATATTTTAAAGTATTAATATTAATGTTAATCTTAATATTAATGTGAATTTTAATATTATTTCTGATATTAATTTTTCGATGTTAATGTTATCGTTGATATTAATTTTAATTTTAACAATAACATTAACATTAACATTAAAAATATAATAATTAAATTAAAATTAAGATTAATATTAAGAATAAAATTAATATTAAAATAAACTAAAAGTAAAATTTAAAATTAAAATTAAAATTAAAATTAAAATTTAACATTAACATTAAAATTAACACTAAAATTAACTTTAACAACAAAATTAAAATTAGTGTTAAAATCAAAATTATTATCAATAACAATATCAAGATTGACTTTAAAATTAATACTTGAAATATAATTTTTAAAGGTATCTTTATTTCTAGAGATACATTTTTTAAACGTAAAAAAAATCTCTATTTATAAAAAAATTATCTATCGCTGTTTTAAAAAAAATAATCTCTCTCTGTGTTTAAAAATAAATAGATAGATAAGTCTTATTTTTTAAGATAGAGACAAGTTTGTTTTTAAGAGAAGAGATTTAAATGTTTAAAGAGAAAGAAATTCCAAAGAAAATACGTATATTTAGGCCGAATATTTTTGAGATTTTTCCTCTCCATAAGAAATTGGTCTATCCCGTAAACTTATCCCATATAAGAAGGGGGATGAGGGAGGGGGGACCCCAAAGAATGGGAGGCCGCCGCTGCCAACGATCGGAGATGCCCTAGAAAGAGGGAAAGTATATATATATATATATATATATATATATATATGACCCTCTAGCCTAGTGGTAGTGATGAGGCATGCGGCCCGAGTGGTCAGGAGATCGATTCCCGGTGTGAGCGTTCGCCACTTACCTTCTTTATATATATATATATATATATATATATATATATATATATATATATATATATATATATATATATATATATATAGGGTGGGGATCATGTGACACATACAATTTGACATCTAAAAAAATACGCAATATCAACCGCACATCATTTGAAATGAGTGGTTCAGATTTTATAATGTAATTGTAATGATTAACATGCATGCCAAATTGAATATCGCACTAATTAATACAACCTACTATTAATTAGCACGCATGTCAAATTTGACTTCCATGCATGTAAGTTTGGTATGCATTTAAATATGAACCATTCATTTCAATTGATGTGCGGTTGAGATCACGTATTTTTAGATGTCAAATTGTATGTGTCGTGTAATCTCCACCCATATGTGTATATATATATATATATATATATATATATATATATATATATATATATATATATATTGGAACTTGGTAATTGTATTAATGAAAAAAAAACTAGTACAGTTGGTTGAGCCTATATGGCCACCCTCCTCATATCTCCCTCAATATTATGCATAAGACCAGTGTTATTTGTACAGACTCCCTCAAATATTGTTGTGTTACGCTCTTTGTAGACATGCCATACTGCTGCTGCAACTCAGACTTCGGCCTCTCTAAACCAGCTCCCTCCTTGCCCTCTGGCTCCCTTGATTTTCGCAATTCTAGTTTTTCAGCTTGAGAGTCCCATATACTTCGAAAAAATTCACATCTAAAGAAAATATGCGAACTTGTTTCTGCTTCTACCCCGCATAGTACGTATTTTGGGTCATCTACTTGTACCCCAAATCTCTGTATTCGATCCTTTGTGGGTATTTCCCAAGTAGCGCCTTGTAGAGACTGAGTTGCATCTTCCTCGGTGTCTCCTTCAACCATATAATATCAGCGTAGCCAAAGCCTTCAAATTTCTCCCTAATATTTTCATATACCACATTGAACTTGAACTCTCCATCTGTAGCCGAATCCCATACCCATCTATCAGTGCACAACTCTGAATCAATAGTGCAAGTTGTGATCAAAGGCGTCACCGCCTGTAGACGTGGATAGTTTTCGGTCCTCCAATCTCCATTTTCAATGATCCGGCTGGCCTTCTCCCTAGCGCCTTGGTTAGTCGCATACGGCAAGCCGACCCGTTCCTCCAGACTACCGTGGTCCACCCACGGATAAGCCACAAGTCTGTGTCCGACCCATCCTTAAATTTACGAGAGATGAGCGGCCTCACAGTACTTCAGAGACGAAGTATATGTTTAAATGTCACTGACATATTATTATTCCACTTGATCGTCCAAATGTTGTGTCCCTTTAGGTACCTATTACGCATCCATTAGGGTGGATGGGCGCAAAGAGGGTCGAGTTGGGTCACAGGGGAGGAGGGGTGGCAAAGGAGGAGGATGGGACAAATGTGTGTAGGGGGGTGGGTTGGGGTGGGGTGGAGACCCCCAAAGAGGAGGCCACCGCTGCTAGGGGTCGGGGGTGCCCTAGAAAGATACTACTAAAATCTGCTCCATTAGCGATGTAAATTTAGCGACGTTCGCATAACGTCGCTAAATTTTGTACATTAGCGACGTTTAAGTGAAACATCGCTAATAGTCGCTACTAACGATGAACATAGCGACGTGACAACGACGTATATTAGTTACATGAGCTAGTCGTCGCGAAACGTCGCTATGACATCGCTAATAGCGACTAATTTAGCGACGTTAGGATGAACGTCGCTAAATTTTAATTAAATCCCCCCACAATTCATTTCCCCCGATTTTACTCTCTCACTCTCTCTCCTTCTCCCCTCCGGCGCTCTCACTCTCTCCGGCGCTCTCACTCTCTCCGGCAACTCTCACTCTCTCCGACGACTCTCCTCCCTCTCCGGTACGTGACTCCCCCACTCTCTTTCTCTCTCTATTTTGGTTGTTGGTGGTTGGGGGGGTGCGGGTGGCTCGGGGAGAGGGACGGAGGGGTCCGGATGGTTGGGGGTGAGGAATGGTCCGATGGGGGGGTGAGGGGCATGGGGGATGCGGGTGGTTGGGTGGTCAGTGGGGGGTAGCTGGGGGTGGGGCAGGGGGTGAGGACGACTGGGGATAAGGAGGAGGGCTGGGGGGTGAGGGTTAGGGTTCGGGTTAGAGGTGGGTGTGTATGGGTGGAGGGGCGGGAGGGGTGAGGGCAGCTGAGGGTGAGGAGGAAGGCTGGGGGGAGGGGAGGGTTAGGGTTAGGGTTAGGGTGGGTTAGGGTTAGGGGTGGTTGGTGGGAGAGGGGAACAGGGAGGGTGAGGGGGGCTGGAGAGGGGAGGGGGGCTGGTGGGGGAGGGGTTAGGGATAGGGTTTGGGTTAGGGTTAGGGATGGTGTAGGGGGGAGGGGTGCGGGGGGACTGGATCAGGGGCACCGATAGTGCCGAAAAATTTGATAATTTAGTAATAATTATTTGTTTTTCGACACCGAAAAGTCTGATTCTCCGATTCGAAACCACCGATAGTGCCGATATTTATAGCAAGTAGTTTTATTGGTTTTTTAATGTCGTCGTCTATTTTCCTTGATCCCGATACTCATATGGATGGTCCCGAGTCACGACCGTACGTCGGGTTAGGACCTTCTTACTGCTCGTGGGGTTGGGGGGTCTGCTGCTTGAGGTGGGGCCCCAAGGGGGCTCACGGTATATATGTATGTTTGTATGTAGTATGTAGTATATTCGTTTCAGTTTTTAAGTTTATTTATATTTACAGATATCTAGAAATAGCTATATCCATGTTTCTGCTAGACCATTCGTGGATGTACAACCGCATTTGAGATGACAAGTGCGGTGTACGAGATGAATACATCGCCGGAGTAGAACAATTCCTCCAATTCGCGAAAGCGTTTCCTCAATCCATGGATGGCATGGACATTAAGTGTCCGTGTGAAAAATGTCGGAACATGAAGTTTCAACCAGAATTGGATGTGACGTATCACTTATACACAAAGAGTTTCCTTCCGAATTACTACCAATGGACCATACACGGAGAGCTTGTAGCTTTAGTATTCCAAGCGGAGCCTTATGTGGAGCCTTATGTTGAGCCTTATGTATAATAATACTTTATAGTAATATGTTTCTTTCAACTTAACTGATAAATTATATAATCATTTCGTAACAGGTTGAATCGGAAGAGGACCCGAATATGGTGACCTTGTTTCTTGCCACGCACACGAAGGGGGAGCGGTTCGTTGACGACAAGGCCCGGGACACCTACGTAAGTTTTACTTAATGCTAGTTCATTAATATTAATTTTTAGTTACGTAGAGAATTCATATAGATGTTATTTTTAGGCCGAGTTTTTGAAGTTTTACTTAATACTAGTTCATTAATATTAATTTTTAGTTACGTAGAGAATTCATATAGATGTTATTTCTAGGCCGAGTTTTTGAGGCTTAGGGAGGCCGGGCCGACACGGTTAGAGGGAGCTGGTGCTAGCACTTCCCAGCAGCCCACAGCCGCTGCAGCTCAGTCAGATGACGAGCTGTGGATGAGGGCTGTGGGTGGCATGCATAGGAGTACGTACTATGGTACGGGCTCCAATGGTGCCTTCATTGCATTACAGGCCTCTACGACCACCACTAATGCGTCCGGCCCCGCCCAGACTGAGGAGTCGCTCCTCCACTAGCAGAGTGTCGATGCACAGATCGCAGCTCTGTGTGACGAGATGCTGCAGGGGATGGTGGCATCGTAGTCGCATCCGCAGCCGTATACGAATGATTATGCGCTCATCTCAAGTTTTGAGAGGCTTGAGGAGACGACTGAGACGCTGCGACAGATGACCCGCGCTACGCAGGAGACTACGCAATGGTTGGTCGAGCAGATGCAGCAGTTCCGTGAGATGGCTACGGAACGACCGTCTACGGGTATGCCGGGAGCATCGTCTAGATCCGGCGGTGCACGGAAGGACATGCTCGTCAACCTGTTGTCACCGAAGGAGTATCAGACGATCCTGGCATTACGACGACAGTCATCTGGTGGCGTTCCTCCTCCAGCTCCGGCTCCAGCTCCAGCTCCAGGCGATCAGTAGTTTTGTTTTTGCATTTTCGAACTTTTTACTTTATATTTTTACTTTGTACATATTTGAGGATATTGATTTTGTTTGTTGAGGATATTGACTTTGTACGTATTTGAGGATATTGACTTTGTTCGTTGAGGATATTATTGACTTTGTTCGTTGAGGATATTATTCGTTGAGAATATTATTTGTTCTTTATATTTTTGTGTATTCTGGAATGTATTGTGCATGCCGGTATTGAGTGTTCCATCGAAGGGGTCGGCAAACGCAGGTGTATTTCGGCATTCTGGATTCTGCATTTTGGATTCTGGATTTTTGTTGGGTTCTGAATTTTGTATTCTGGATTCTGTATTTTTTTATTTTTTTTCCAATTTAGCGACGTTTACATACGTCGCTAAGATTTAGCGACGTTCTTAGTGACGTTTATATACATCGCTAAAATGCAGCGACACATATAAATGTCGCTAAAAACGTCGCTAAATTGTTGACGTGGCAGACAATCTGACGTCACCACATCGTCGCAAAAACGTCGCTAATGTGTCGCTAATCGGTGACCACAAAGAAACGTCGCGAATAACGTCGCTATTTAGCGACGTTATTACCGTCGCTAATTTACGTCGCCATAGCACGTTTTGCAACGTTTTTTCGATTAGCGACACATTTTTTCCGTCGTTTCCAAAACATCGCTAAGAACGTCGCTAACTTAAATTAGTGAGGTTTGGCCGAGATTAGTGACGTTTATAAACGTCGCTAATCTGACAAATTTTTGTAGTGAGAGAAAAAGCATATATATATATATATATATTTTATATATATATATATATATATATATATATATATATATATATATATAGGGGTAAATCATTAGATCCGCTTTCGTAGCCCCGAGGGAGATCCTCCCAACCCACCCCACCCCACCCTCCCCCTTGTATTATTGGATCGAGCGGGCCGCATGCACGCCCGCTCGATCCAATGTTCGATTGCGATGGGGCTCCCGATCCGTCCCCCCTCCCCCCCACACACACCCATATATATATATATATATATATATATATATATATATATATATATATATATATATAATGGGAACGGGAAAGGGGCTCCGTCCGTCGGCCCTTCCCCCTCTGCTCGCTGTTGCCCCCGCTAGCCCCCTTGTGGCCGGGTGGCTCTGGTGGCCGAGCGGCCCCCTCGACATGGCCTCGACGCCGGGGATCTTCTTCTCCCTCGGCGGCCATCCTTCCACCTTTTTCCCACCCTCCTGCCACCCTGGCTGGCCGGGCCCCCTGGCCGGGCGGCTTTCCGCCGTGCGGACAATCCCCTCCCTTCCTCCCCTCCCACCATCCTCCCCGTCGCACACGTCCCAGGCGGCGCCTCCGAGCGAGATGCCGGGCGGCAGGCCCTCCTCCGTCACCGGTGGTCCCCCATGTCGTTCCTCCACCCTCCCTCGGCCCTCCGCTAGATCCGAGCCGCGACCCGCCTGACGCGCTCCCGGCGTCTCCTTCTCTGGCGGCTCCGCTTTCGTGGCCGACGTCCCCTCCCCTCGCCGCTCCCCTAGCCGCTCCTCCTCCCGCGGTGGCGACCCCCCCCCCCCCCCCCCGCATTTCCCACTCTCCAGTGGCCGAAACCCTCACTCCCACCGGCCCAGCTTTTCTTCTAGCGTCCTATCCCCCCTTTCGTGGGCGACGGTGGCCGCGCTGCAGCCCTCCGCGCTGTGGCCCTTGGCGAGCTTCTACTCCGCCCTGACGTCCTCCTCGGCGTCGGTCGGCGGACCCTCGGCGCGCTTCTCCACCGCCCCCGTGCGGTGGCCTTTGGCGAACTTCTCCTCCGCCTTGGCGCCCTCCTTGGCGTCTATGGCGAGCTTCTCCCCCGCCCTGGCGCCCTCCTCGACGTCTGCGGCGCCGTTGACCCCACCGTCCGCCCACCGATACGCGCTCTGGAGTCTCTCCTTGCGGGCCAGCGGTCGAGCCACAGCTCCCGCATCTACCCTTCCCTCCCCCTCCCGATCTCCTTCCCCGGCCTCGTCCGCCGGACGTCTTCGGGCCCTCCCCGCTCACCCCCTCTCGACCGCCGTCCAACCCCCTGGAGGTCGAGGTCGAGCCCCCCCCTCTCCGCTTTCCCCATCCGTTTCCCTCCCTCCCTCTCTCCCGGCACCGCCCAGTCCACCCCGAAGGCCGCCGTCGTTCGTCCCCCTCCGCCGACGTTTCGGGCTGGCGGCCTAGTCCCACCACTCCTCCCCCTTCCGATCGCCGCTCACCCCTTTTCCCCCCTCCTTCCCCTCCCGATCGCCGCTCAACCTCGACGGTCGCGGGCAGTCCACTCCCCAGCCCCTCTTCCGTTCAGCCAACCACCCTCCTCGGTCTCCCCGCTGGTGCACCTGCATGCGTGGTTGGGGGGGTCGAGACCCTCGTGCCGTGCGCCCACCTTGGACAGTGCGCCCATATCCTAGGGCAGAGTGCCCATTGGGCTTCGCGCCCATACCTCGGGCAGGGTGCCCATTGGGCTTCGTGCCCACACCTGGCTTAAACATTTGAATTTTTGTCATATTTTGAAATTTTAATTTTGAAATTTCAAAATGGTCTGCTGTTTTTCGAAATTTTGATTCTCTGTAAATTCGAAAAATGTGCATTACTTATGTTTGCTTTTATGTACCTACTCTCCAGGGCCCTTTTGTCTTTTGGCCCATACCGGTCTGTAATGCTCTTCATGAGCTCATTTTAGTTATCAATGAAATGCCCTTTATATATATATATATATATATATATATATATATATATATATATATATATATAAAGGGGGGGCAAATCATAAGATTCGCTCCCGGAGCCCCGAGGGAGCTCCCCCCCCCCCCCCCCCCCCCCCCCCACCCCACCCCCTCCCCCCTGCATTGTTGGATCGAGCGGGCCGCATGCACGCCCGCTCGATCCAATGTTCGATCGCGATGGGGCTCCCGATCCGTGCCCCCCTCCCCCCCAACACACACACACACACACATATATATATATATATATATATATATATATATATATATATATATATATATATATATATATATATATATATATATATATAAGTTTCAATGAAATCACGCCAATTAATAACTTAGAATAATTTGATAGATTAATTATTCTAGGTTGGGTAGATTTGGTATTGTTGTATTTTGTATCGGAGCTGCTATATAAAATATATATATACATATATATATATATATATATATATATATATATATATATATATATATATTAAAAATATATATATATATATATATAAGTTTCAATGAAATCACGCCAATTCTTAACTTAGAATAATTTGATAGATTAATTATTCTAGGTTGGGTAGATTTGGTATTGTTGTATTTTGTATCGGAGCTGCTACGTTGCTCGCGGTTTGTAACCGCGGGCATGACCGCCGGCCGACGTGGCGGTCGGCCATTGGCCTCCTGGTCCGGGTGGGATCCGGAGATAGCAGGAGGGGGCCAATAGCCGGCCTCCACGTCGGCTGGCTGTCATGCCCGCGGTTTCAAACCGCGGACAAAATATCATTTTCGATTTTGTATTGTCTTTCTATTACTTTCATGTTTAGCTGACATCTAAGATTTAGGTTTCAACCTATCATCCTAGAAGGAAATCTAGGGTATTATCGCAGTGTACCTTACCTAGTTAAGAATTTTTCAATCTTTTTTTTGGAAAAGTACGCTTGTTGTCCAGATTTGGAATTGGGCTTAATTGTGTTATATTATTTCATAAATAAAGTTATTTGAGGATAATTAAACTCTCTACTAGATAGCTCCGAAATAAATCTCGATAGCTTCTGGGGCCGTTTCGGGTCCAAAAAAGGATTGTGTTTATCCCATTTTATTTCTGACCATCACCTATCTGTGCCAACACACAATCAGTTTACTTTATGAAGTGAAGAACGAGTGAACCATATCATCCGTAGCACTTAGTACAGAGGGTAGGCCACGTCAAGGCTTAATTCATAGCCTTTTGACTATACCAAGGCATAAAATTTTGTAGGGAGACTAATATAAGGATTTTGATGCCAAACCTCGATATTTCCAAAGTATACATAACCTAGCTCAGTACTAAAAATAGAATTCCTGGGCGTATATGTGTCTTGTTCTAATGGTGAAATTTTGACTTTTTTGGCAAATTTTAATTATAAGTCTTGGCACAAGTCAACATTAGGTAGCAATCTTAATACTTTGAACTGAAGGAGTTTAAGTTAGTTCTAGTATTTGGTATTCTTAGGATTTTGCACCAATTTTGAAGCCAAAAATTCTTGTATCCACTCATTTTGTGTCATTTCAAAATAAATTCAGTATATGTGTTACTCTTACCCCTAGTATCTCAACATAAGTCACTCCTTAAAATAGAATTATGACTTGCAATTTTTGATGTAGTTATTTCATTAAAAAAAATAGAGCTACTAACTCTTCTTCCTATTATTATTGGTTTTGTTAGTATTTATTATGTAGGTAGGAAATGCATTCAGAAATGCATGCTTGCTAAATAGTGTAGATGCTTGGTAAGAAGTCCTACAACTAGCTTGTAAATCATATTATATCCCATGTGGGTTTTCGGTGTTGAGTGTTCCACCGAACGGGCTGGTCTTTTACCTAGGAATTCGACTGAGGGTTGCTTCGGATGGTATATATAAATTATTTTGGATCAAGAAAAACAAAGTAGACTGTCGAATTTTTTGTGAATTTCGGAAGATAGTCAATTTTGATCCGAAATATATTCAAGTATCGAAAAATCTAAGTTTAACGTTAGTCCTAAATTCAATTAGGAAATTGCTTAGAAACACAGATAAGCTCACGACAACTTATAAATCATTAGGTGTTTTAATTTTGACTTAGGTCAGGTAGGACATGGACACATAAGCAAAATTAAATAATCAAGTCGGACTTTTTCCAGAGTTTGGAACTACTTCACTATGACAAACAATTCTTTATTTCGTGTTGTCGTATCACGTAGTGCCTTGTGCGTACGGATCGAGGTATGTACCTGATTTTGGAGAAGATAATAACAAGATAAGTATAAATATGTTGCTTGTAATTGTAGATTGCATCATTGTGGAGGAAGAGAATACTTCACGCCGATCGAAATTTTTGTAATATAAGAATAACAAGAAAGCTGAGTAGTAGTACCTTCTTCGTAAGGCCTTGCGAAGACAGGATGTGAGGCTTAGCTCACTGCTTGTACCAGAATCCTCAATTACTTAATTCGATCAAGAATTGATTTTTAAACATAATTCATCTAATTTTCCACAACCTATGTAGGGTTTGACTCTAAGCATCGTGTCGAACATGAAACAACATGATCTCAAGAAAATAGGATTATTGATGAGCAAATAGACAAGTGTTTGACTCAATCTATTCTCTAAATTGCATATCAAATAGATAAATGTGAGTGATGGTTGTTTGTGTGTTGCGATTTCAAGCAAGGACATTAAGGATATTTGTAAGTGTAAAATTTAAAACCCAATTATAAATCTAATCCTAATCCATAAATTTGAACTTCAAGTTCCATTCTTTTAATTTGGTTCGATTTACATTCAAACCACTTTTTATTTTCAAACTTATTCGTCTCTAAACTAGAGCATTGCATGTCTTTGCTGACCGAGTACTTGTTTGCTAGGTAAGGAATGAATATCAAGTGAATCCTTGCCTCTGTATGATGTAAATAATCAAAAGACTAAGATCAAGGATGTGAACAAAATATCTCATTTTGTCTACTCTACTCTACTGTGAACAAAATATCTCATTTTGTCTACTCTACTCTACTTAATGTTTTTATTGTAAATTAAATATTTTAGGAGATAGACTCTGGGTTGTATATAGTGAAGTTTGTATATATAGATGTTATCTTTCAAAATCTTACAATAGTTAATATGTTCCATTTTCCATCCTAGAATTTACAGGCGACCCATATTGGGGTATTCGTAATGTTACGCAGCCTAGGATGGTTGTGAGGTACTCTGCTCGCCGTAGTCCGAGAACGAGATGTGACACATCTTTAGCGGTGGCCCATATTTGTCCACGCATGCAGTAGTAATACCTATATTTGCTCCTCATACTACAGTCCTAATACTATTTAATTAAATTATGATTATTTATATAATAATGATATTAATACTAATAAATACATAAAATATATAAACAAGATGTATTATACTACGATCACAAACATATATTATTTATCAGAATCCTAATTTGAAAACAGGCACATCATGTGATCGACACGGACCTAATTAAAAATTATAAACTAGATGTATTATACTTGCCTAGAATCGATGTATATTTGTAAATAAATTTATTGTTATGCAAATGTCAGGTTATTATACAAAGAATGCAAGGTGATGTTGAGGGAAGGTATTGAACTGCTGGATGAGAATATCAGAGTTCATGATCATAAATCAAGATCCACGTGCTCAATTTGTGGAACCAATAATCGAAGCAATGGAACATGCAACATGATAGTTGAACTTAGTCACGAGTTAATGATCAATAGAGCCTAGCATGATTCACTTTTTATGGCCTGGTAAGCAGGGGCAGATCCAGAAATATAGTTGGGGTGGGCTGGCAAAAATTTGGGTGCACTGGAAGTAGATAAATTAATATAAAAAAAGCAAAATAAAATTTTATATGGGAAAAAAATGTAATTTTTTTTGGGTGGGCTCCAGCCCACCCCACACCTGGATCCGCCCCTGCTGGTAAGGTTTCACATGGGCAACGTAGTGTTGGGGTTCTTTTGTTGAACACTAAATTATAGGGCAACATTATAGAAACCCAAATGTGTGTTTCAATATAAAAGTCTTCTTTGTATTGAGTTGTGCACATGGGATGTGGTAGCCCATGTACTTGGTGGGATGTTTTCATAGAGGATAAGGATCAAGACATAGTGGAAACAATCATGTTTTTGTCACTCATTTTTGGGATTTCCCTTAGGAGAGCAACTCGAACTTCAACTCGAACGAAGGACAAAAAGTGGTGCTTTGATGTCACATGTAGGAATCATATACTTTCTTGTGCTCGTTTTTATGCGAGTTGTTGCACGGCTGATGTGGGTTGCGTGGTTTATGCAGCAACACAGCAATGCATCAGAGTAGCAGTACAACAATGTGGTAGTGTTGGCTTATGCGTAAGGGCCTTAAGAGACAGTGCTTAAGCGGTGCACTTAAGCGTTAGTGCTTACGCAGTGGGCTTATATATGGGGCTTCTGTTGAACACTCCACGCGGACGCTGCACTGTTTTGTTGATTTAGTGGATATTCTATTTTAAACCGGTTCTTATCTTTTGGGATACAAAGGTGTAAAGTTGAATAATTGATTGGTTACTTTGATTATATATATATATATATATATATATATATATATATATATATGAGGAGGGATCCGCATCCCCTCATTTTTTGCATCTCCAAGCATTTCCATGTTAACAATCGTTGGATGTGCTTTAAGTCAACTAATCTTAACCGTTGGTAAATCAATGGTTAAGATTAGATGACTTAAAGCACCATCCAACGGTGTGAGTAGGGGGATGCTTGGGGATGCAAAAAGTGCGGGGATGCCTATCCTTCCTCTATATATATATATATATATATATATATATATATATATATATATATAAAGTTGAATAATTGATTTGTTATAATAGTTGAATAATTGACTGGTCATAATAATAGTCCTGAATGCTACCTTATGCTTTATAAAAAAGCTAACATCAGTCAACGACTCTATTGTTAATATTTGGCATGCTACCGAAACTTCTATCAACCATCCTACAGCCCACACTTGCCCAATCACTTTGGCAAACCCTGCAAGTTCTCAGTCCAATCCACCTATTGTATGTTCACTCTTTCCAGAACAATCTAACCAATGTTCTTATCTGTTAAGCAATTTATGACCAAAATCAACTTGTTAACTAAGCATTAAGTTATGGAATTCAAGTTTACTTATAAAGAAGAGTTAATGTAAGTACGGCATAACTGATATGTAATAGAGTATCAAAGGCTGTAACCTGCCATAGGAAACCTTTCCTTTCTGATATTTATTCCTAGTATCTGAATAGCTCAATCTTAAGATAACTTGTTATCTCCACAACCATTTATATCAATAAATATTGATACTCTATTTCCCAAGTAAGGTTCATTACAACCAATTGGTGTTAACTCTCAACTTTAGCCCTTTCTAAACTAATGTTCTTCCCTTCGAATTATCCTTCACCACCAAGGATGTATATACTGAAGCATATATCAACCTGAGTAAATCACCATCACTAACCTGGTATGAATTTCTAGACTGTAGAAACACAGTCCTCAAACCATTCAAGCTCAGCTATTTAGTCAGAAATTTATATATATCCACTGCAGTCAAGTTAGAGGTTTACTAAACAAGTAATCAAAAATTCCCATTACTATAACCTAGTAAGCTGATCCCGGTACCTGAGACGGAGGGGTCGGGGTAGCGGCTCGACGGGGAGGGGTCGCCGGGGCAACGGCTCGACGGAAAGGTAGTCGCCGGTGGGAGAGGGGCAAGCAGTGGCCTGTGGGCGCGGGGCACCGAGGGGGTCGTCGAGGGGGAGTGGGTCACCGAGGGGGGATGGGTTGGGTCGTCGAGGGGGAAGTGGTCGTCGAGGGCCGGAGGGAGGGATGCGGGAGGGGCGGAGGATCGAGGGAATTTGGGAGAGAGGGAATTAGAAATTTGGAAGGGGGAGGGAAAAATGAAAAGTCGAAACAGGGAGCCCTATTTGACGAAATTCAGCACCGTCATCAAAGGACGTCGCTGAACCTCGCTAATATCCTAAACATTAGCGACATTCAGCGATGTCTACCGACGTAACTTTCTAATACGCTTTTAAGTAGTCACTATAGGTCGCTGCACGTCGCAAATTTTTTTCCTGGCGACGTTCAGCGACATTAATAAAACACGTCGCTAATATCCTAAATATTGGTGACGTTTTTACATGGAGTCGCTAAAACGTCGCTAAATTGACTGATTTTGGTAGTGTTACTTTGAGAAAAAGATTATATATATATATATATATATATATATATATATATATATATATATATATATATACTCTGTGGGACTAAAATCCATAATATATAACTCAATAACCAAAATTCTCCCTCAAGCTGGAGCATAGATGTCGATCATGCCCATCTTATTACAAAGAAACTGAACTCCAGGACCTAGAAGAGACTTTGTAAGGATATCGACTATCTGATCGTCAGTCCTAACTTGGTGAAACATTATCATCCCCTTTCATGAAATACAGGATTTGTGAGACAAAGTGGATGTGAATCTCAATGTGCTTTGTCCTTTCATAAAATACAAGATTTGTAGCGATATAAATAGTAGACTGGTTATCACACTATATATTTGCTGCTTTAGATCCTGCTTCCTATCCCAGTTTTTTGTAAAAGATGCTACAGATATAAAACCTATGTTGTGCCATGAGCAAAAGCTCAGTATTTCGCTTCTGAACTCGATTGTAAGACAACACTCTACTTCTTGCTCTTCCACGATACCAAGTTTTTGCTAATAAATATCGAATAGCCAGATGTAGACCTTTTATCCATAAGACAAGCACCCCGTTGGCATCTATAAAGCACTCAAGATTAGTATATCCCTGATTCTCTATCTGAATTCTTTTTCCCAAATTTTAGGCTGGATAGCGTAAGATTCTGAGAACTACTTGCCAATATGGAACTAGTGGAAAAGCCATAAATCTACTCACGATACGTATGACAAAGAAAATGTCTGAACGAGCCATGACGGCCAAGTAGTTGAGTTTTCCAAATACCTAACGATACTGATCAGGATTGGTCACTAATATTCCTTCATCGGGAAGTAACTTTATCCCTGGATCCATGGGTGAGGTTTCTCCGTTAGCTTGTATCATTCTGGCATCAGTTAGAATGTCTAGCACATATTTTCTCTGAGACATTACAATATGCTTCTTACCCCTTGTAACATCAATCCCTAAGAAGTAATTATATGCTCCCATATATTTAGTCTAAAATTGCTCACCTAGAAACTGTTTTAGTCCAGCAATTCCATGACTGTGATCCCCAGTGATCATGATATCATCAACATAGATAGCATGTAGTATCCATCCGGCTAATGTCTGTCGATAAAAGACCGAATGATCTTTCTTTGATTGGCATAATCCAAACTGTGTAACAACATGGGTAAATCATCCAAACCAAGCACGAGATGACTATTTGAGATCGTATATGTTCTACATTGATAACACACTTTACCCTTCCTTGTAACAAACCTAGGAGGTTGTATCACATAAACTTCTTCTTCAAGATTTCTACGTAGAAAAGCATTCTCCACAACCAACTGAAGTGATGGCCAGTCATAGCAGACTGCTAAGGCCAAAAGCACGCGTATAGAGGTCATCCTGGCAACCGAAGAAAAGATCTCAAAATAATCTTCATCGTAAGTTTGAAAAAAACTCTTTTGCACAAGAGAACTTTCTGACAATTAAGAGTGTCATCCGTGTTTGCCATTGATTGTAAAAGTACAGAACAATTTTATAGGAGGACTGAACTTAGACTCATAATACAAACTCGCTTGTACAAAGAAAACCTAGGTACAAAAACCTAGGTACAGCAATCTAAGTACGATTGTTTATTTTTTATTCTTGAGGATGACGATAGAGGCTCCGGAAAGCGACGGCAGCTCTGCCTTACTCCTTGGACGATCGGACGTAGCCTTGGCTCTGATGAAGAAATGCTCTCGGAATGTGTGGGGAGACTCTTCTGTGCGTTCCTTTGTCTCTCTCAGTGTGCTCCTTTGTGCTCTCTTTTTTCTTCTTGCGCTCCTTTGTGTTCTTTTTTTTCTCCAACCCTCTTGCAAGGGAATGGCACGTTGCTATTTATAGAAGAAGAGTGTGATCATTAGGGTTTGTAATAATTTCCTCTTGAAAAGTCAATGGTTTGGGGATTAATTACCATTTTCTTTGATCCTACTTTGTTGGCAATTAATCTGGACCGAATCGTGATTACAACAAATCTGGGCAGTTAATGTTTATTGCGCCAAATCCGTATGGACAATTAATGTTGATTGCCACAAATCTTTATGATTTGTTATGATAAGCTTGGATCTCTCGCCACGTGTTCAATCTGCTTAATTGTAATAAATCTGATTTGATCCGCGTAATTATGATGATTGTACTAAATCTGGGTGGATAAATCTTGATTGATTTGGTGCCACGTGTCTAACCATCATTATGCAGCGAGCCGGAAGGAACTGATCCTCAGCCACGTGTCCTAACCGCGAGCCACAGGGACAGGGTGTCTTGACAGAGTCGCATGAGGGTGGCTTCTCAGGATTTGAGCCGTATAAAGGTGGCAGCCGCATAGGTATGGCCTCCGAAATCTGACTCGTATGAGGATGGCATCCAACTAAACCGCATGAAGGTGACAGCCGCACAGGTATGGCCTCCGAAATCTGAGCCGCATGAGGATGGCTTCCAACTGAACCGCATAAGGCTGGCCACGTGTCAAGGCTGCATGGGCGTGGCCTCTCAGCATTTGAGCTGCATGGAGATGGTTCCCATGATCCGAGCCGCATGAGAGTAGCGATCGCATGGGATTGGCCCTATGATCCGAGCCGCATAGGAGTAACAGTCGTATGGGGGTGGCCTCTCAGTGTTCGAGCCGCATGAAGATGGCCCCCATAATCCGAGTCGTATGGGAGTAGCAGCCACATGGGGTGGCCTCCATCTGAACCGTATGCGGCTGTCCACGTGTCAAAGCTGTATAGAAGACTTTGGGATTTGATGGCTTTGTGCCAGCTAATAAATATTTTTTTCGTTTCCCTAGGAGCACGCCTTCATGTCAGAGTCATTATTGTAGCTTTATATCAGTGTTGTCAGTCCTACTTTATGTCAGAGCTGCCTTGTTGTGTTAGAGCATTAAATAAGGTCGTTGCTTAATGGCCAGCTGTACGTGGCATTAAATGAGGCCGCTGCATAGAACCGTATGGAGCTAGGGGGATTTCTGAGCCGCATGAAACTCTAATGATCTTTTGAGCCACATGGAACTCTAATGAGCTTTTGAGCCGCATGGTACTCTAATGAACTTTTGAGCTGCATGACTAGTCTTGAGCCGCATAGGATTTCCTGTTTATTTTCATGCTTCTACAAGACCCCCTTCAAAGTTTTCAATTTGAAAAATTCAAATACTTTGAATGAGAAGCATGACTATGTTCACTTAAGCTCTCCTGGCCGTATAAGATATTCTGGCCGCATGGACTTCTTAGCCGTATGGCTTTTCTGGCCGCATAAGATATTCTGGCCGCATGGACTTCTTAGCCGCATGGCTTTCTTGGCCGCATGGACTACTTGGTCGTATGGACTGCCTAGCCGCATAATATCCTTTCTGCCACATAGGCGACCTTAATTGCCCTTGATTCGTTTTGATTTAGAGCCGTCTTTTGGGGGAATTCCAAGAATTGGTTCATTAAATATTTGGATTTTGGGCTTTGATGAATCTCCTTTATGAGAGGGGACGAAATCCTAGGAGTCGGTTTTGCCTGCAGCAGACGACCTGAAGCGTTCCTCGGTCCACGTGTCCCTCTTTCGGCCTTCTATAAATAAGAGTAATTTAGAGAAAGAGACTCTTTACTCTCTTCCTCAATCTAAGCTCTTCTTGCCCTAACTGTCGTCCCCTTCTTCTTCTTCTTCGATCAATCGATGGCCCCTAAAGTTTCCAAGGCTGCGGTGAAGGGTAAGGGAGTAGCCTCTACGTCAGCCGCGGCACCTGAAGTCCACCATGACGTCCACCCCACCATTGCTGGTAAGGACTTTGGGAGGATCATATGCTTCGAAAATCCTAACAAATATGGCTCTGTTGCATGTTTTATGCACAAGCCTTTAAACTGTTCAACTTGTGTGTGCTGCATGTACGTCCCATGGCCGAGCCGCATGGAGGGTATACCCCATGTCCGATCCACATGGGAGTTGTTCGATGGCCGCATAAACACTTCACAAACTGAACCGCATAATGGCCTGGCGAACAGAGCCGCATAAGTCCCTCTGAATCGAACCGCATGAAGCCCCCTTCAAATATGGCCGCATAAGCTTATCTGGACTGGGCCACATAATGACCTACTAAGCAGAACCTAATAAACTCGTCTGGACTAGGCCGCATGAGGCTACGCTAAACCCAGCCGCATAAGCTCCAAAACACTGAGTTAGTTTCACCTGGCTATCTTCTAACTTTGTTTCTTTTATCTTTGATTCTTGCAGCGTCCCTGCCGAAGGCTGAAACCAATGTGAAGGAGGAGTTGCTTCCTTCTTTTATCAAACAAGAGTCATCGCTCGTTAAGGAGGAGGTGATACCAAAAAAGGAGGAATAAGAGCTGGCGCCCATCGGGGAGGAAAACACTCCCAATATTGAAGCTGCTGTAAAGGAGGAGCCCTAGTCTGAAGGTGGTAATATTGGGAGTTCTGACCTTCCTGCTCCGGACGAGGATCTTACTCAAATAGATCCCTCATACAAAAGATGGTTGAGGGAATGGTATATGCGTCCCGACAACTAGGATTCGTGGGCTCCCCTAAATGTCCGTCCTTTCTCTTAATATTTCTGTCTGTCTTTAGCTGTAGCTTGTGTTTCGCTTCTTCTTGGACATCAATGTAATCTTTTTCCTTTCTTGTGTGAATGAAACGATGGAGAACTTTTTTGGCTTGCTCATGAGATGTAGTCATGTAATTGATTTTGAATAAACAGAATACATTCGCTCAATTCTTTGTTGGCAGTAGTTGTCCTAATGGGAAACTTTTTGTGGACCTATTATCTTTGGCGTAACCTGGTTCTGGATACGGATAATAAGTCGAAAGAAAAACCAACATACTTACTCAAAGGTAATGAGGACGTGGTAAATATGAGGGTTTCTTCGATTGAATCTTCCTACTCAGAGGTAATGAGGACGTGGTAGGAGTGGACACCATGAAGGGGTACATAGAACAACTCAGAGGTAATGAGGACATGGAAGTTCTACTTGAGGGGCGGTTTGTTTTTGATTGAAGGAAAACAACTCAGAGGTAGCATCGACGTAGTTGTTTCAGGAAATTTATGGATTTGTTAACTTGTTTATGCACTGAAAGTGCGGGTATTGGATCATGAGGAGGGAGCTCTTTTAGGAGAAAAGTTTAGAGGTATGATTATACATGACTTACAACCTAAAAGATGCGATATAGATTCATCTGTAGTGACCAGAGTGTAAGTTCAGCGGTACTTGCGGGTACATAACTCAACAATCTGGAAGATCTGGAGTCAGAATGTGAGTTCAGCGGTACCACGGAGTACATAACTCAGCACCCTAGGAAATTTGGTGTCAGAATGTGGGTTCAGCGGTACCAGAGGGTACATAACTCATTATTCTGGGAAATTTGGAGTCGGGATGTGAGTTCAGCAGTACCAGGGGGTACATAACGCATCATTATGGGAAATTTGGAGTCAGAATGCGAGTTCAGCGGTACCAGGGGGTACATAACTCAACACCTTGTGAAATTTGGAGGATGTCATTTCAGACATAATACTTCTTTAGGAACTTGCCGTTGATGGACAACATGAGCAAGTCTCCATTTTGTTTCGCGAGGTGATAAGCTCCATTAGAGAATACAGCCTCGATGATGAATGGGCCTTCTCACTTTGGCTAGAATTTGCCGCCAATTTTGTGAGTCATGACCATTGGCCTCCGAACTGCCAGAACGAGATCGCCTACTTGGAATGTTCTGATTTTAACCTTCTTGTAAGATCCCGAGATACGTGCTTGGTATAGCTCGATTTATTGTTGAGCTAACAGACGCTTCTCATCTAGGGCCTCCAACTCTTGTAGTCGACGATGGTGATTATTATCCGTCGTTAGTCGGTAGGTGAGAGCAATACGGAGTGAGGGGATTTGAGTCTCTAATGGGAGAACTGCCTCCATACCATATACCAGAGAGAATGGTGTGTTCCCAGTGGCCGTCCGTACTGTAGTATGGTACGTCCATAAGCATTCGCCAAGCTTCTCATTCCAATCGCGTTTGTTAGAAGACACGAATTTCTTGAGCACCTTGATTATAGTTTTATTGAACGCTTCTGCCAACCTATTCACTGTCGGATTGTACGGCATCGAAGCAATATTCTGGATCCGGTGTTTGTCGCAGAACCGATAGAAGGCGTGGCTTGTGAACTGCGGACCGTTGTCGTGGATGATCCTTTGGGGAAGTCCAAAGCGATAGATGACGTGATGCTTGAGGAAGCTGATCACGTTTGAAGTCTTGACTTCTGCCAGCGGAATAGCCTCCGTCCATTTGGAGAAGTAATCTGTGATTGTGATTATGAAGCGATGTCCTCGGGACGAAGGCAGAGTGATCAGACCAATGATGTCCATTCACCATGCTTCGAATGGCCAGGATGCCACCATTGGATATAGAAAATCGGATGGTTGGTAGATGAAATCTGTGTGGACTTGACATGCTTTGCACTTTCATGCATAGTCTATCGCATCTGCAACCATCGTGGGCCAGTAATAGCCCATTCGGCGAAGGCGGTCTTGCAATTTCGGGCCAGGCTGGTGGGCCCTGCAGATGCCGTTGTGAGCTTCGCGTACAGCTTCCTTGGCTTCTGTATTTGACAAACACCGAAGCAGTAATCCATCGTATGATCGCCGATACAGCATTTTTGTCTCTGTATTGTAGAAGAATCTGAGGGAATGTCTTCTGATAGAAGTGGCTTCTTTCGGATTCTATGACAGGATGTCGTAGACTACGAAGTCAATGAATGGCTGTCTCCAGTCTGGTACTTCATCAACAGTCAGAGTGGAGTAACTCTCCACACATTGAACATTATCCTTGGGATAGACCAATTCATGGCCTATTATGTCAACCAAGTTGTGAGCATGATTCGGAACTGCTAAGGAAGCAGCAAGGCCTGCTAGGGTATCGACTTCAATGTTCTGGAGCCTGGGAACATGTTCTATAAAGAACCCTTCCAAGGACGAGATGATGTCCATTGCTATTTGGTATTAGGGGATCATGTCTTCATGACGAACTTCGTATGAGCCCCGGATCTGGTTAACGATTAGCTGCGTATCACCGTATGCTTCCATATACTCTACCCCCAGCTCTTTTGCGAGTCGGAGGCCAATGACTAAAGCATTGTACTCGGCCATATTGTTTGAACAGGGCTTCGTGAGGGAGTAGGCCTGTTTGATTACCAAACCGGAGGGAGAGATCAGCACTACTCCAACTCCAGCGACGATGTTGCCCTTGGGCCCAGTTCTGGAAGCGCCATCGAAGAACATTCGCCATACGGTATCATGAGAGGCCGCATTTGAATTGGTGACCTCATATGGAATCTCTTCGTCTATCCTGGTTGATTCCGAACCTGGATGAGCTGCTAAAAAGTCTGCCAGAGCTTGACCTTTAACCGATTTCAGTGGGACGAAGATCATGTGGTAGGGGGACAGTAATATTGCCCAGGTAGCGAGGCGAGAGCTGAGTGCGCCTGGCTTAGTCATGAGGACCCTGAGGGGGTTGACCCTTGATACGACATGGATGGTTTGTCCAGTGACGTAGTGTCGCATTTTTTGAATGGCGAACACCAGAGCAAGACACTCCTTTTCCATGACAGTGTATCGATGTTCCGGCCCCATCATTATTCGGCTGAGGTAATATATAGCTTGCTCATGGCCTGCATCATTATTTTGTGCTAGTAGAGCACCGAAAGAATGCTCCATAGCTCGCACATAGAGCAGAAATAGTTTTCCAGCAACAGGGGCTACCAGGACTGGAGGGTTTGACAAATATTCTTTGATGTTGTCGAAGGCGCGCTGACATTCTTCATCCCATACGAATGAAATGCCCTTTTTCATGAGGTGGGTGAATGGATGACATCGCCCGGAGAGGTTAGAGATAAACCTTCTGATGTAGGCCAGCCTCCCTTGAAGGCCTCGGAGTTCACGAAGATTTCTCGGGGGACCCATCTCCATGATTGCCTTCGTCTTCTCAAGATCTATGTGGATACCCTGGGAAGTAATGATGAAACCCAAGAACTTCCCGCTGGATGCGCCCAAGAAGGATTTTGTGGGATTCATCTTTAAATTGTGCGCTCGCATCAGGTCGAACACTGTCCTCAGATCATGCAGATGATCTTTCTTAGAGCAGCTTTTGACGGCGATGTCATCGACGTAGCATTCCACTGTCTTGCGTAGGTGGACTCTAAAGATGATGCTCATAGCTCTTTGATAGGTGGCGCCAGCATTCTTTAAACCGAAAGGCATTACTGTGTAGCAGTATGTGCCAATTGGTGTTCGGAATGATGTATGCTTTTCGTCATCAGGGAACATCTTGATTTGGTTGTACCCCGAAACCATCCATGAATGACATACGCTCGAAGCCGCAGGTGTTGTCAATCATGATGTCTGTGATAGGGAGAGGAAATTCATCTTTAGGACATGCCTCATTCAGGTTCCGGAAGTCGATACAGATTCGGATCTTCCCATTCTTTTTGAGGACTGGTACTATATTGGCTACCCAGTCTGGATGCTGTTCCTCGCGGATGAAGCAGCTAGCGATCAGTTTGTTGACCTCAGCCTCAATGGCATTCATGATGTCAGGGCGGAACCGTCGTTGCTGTTGCTTGACCGATTTTACGTCCGGACGAATATTGAGTTTGTGAAGTACAACTTCGGGGTTCAGTCCTGGCATGTCTTCCTAGCTCCAGGCGAACATGTTGATGTATTCTCTGACGAGTTGTAGCAGCAATTCTCGCTCTTTGTCTATCAGATTCTTGCTGACGAAGATGGGCTTTGGAGAGGACTCGTCATCGAGATCAACTTGTACAACCTCATCCTCGGTGGGAGGCTCTCTTTGTTTGAACCGCTTCTCCCATTGCGCATCTAGCTGTTGTGCCCACGGCTCTAACTCAAGAAGTTTAGGAATATCTTTATCTTCTTCGTAGGCATCGACAAATGCCATATTGACAGACAAGACTTGCCTGAACACATCCCCGATGCTAACATCCGAATCAGAGGTGGATGATCCGGTTGAGTGTGAATGCCAGTCGCATTCCTTGTCTGAGCTTTCAGGGGTCGTTGCAGGTGTAACATAACCTAGCCCACATCTGGTCTTGTTGTAGTAATCTCGTGGTTTCCCAGCGGGGACCGACAATTGTAAGGGTAACCGTCGTCCCATGCCGTAGTTCAAACCTGGTGTAGTTTCCAGATCATACCCCTATTTCTGCATGAGGTACTTGGATCGGAAGCTATACAGATAAAGTGGCAGTCTTCCGGTATCGGGTTCGAGATCAACTTCTTCTATCCTGAAAGGTTGTAGATCATTTTTTCGGCCGAAGATGATTGGATGATCCGCTCCCTCAACTATGCAGTAAGCGTCTTCCACTGGAGTAAGTTGGTTCGCAGTGTAGACATTTGTTACCTGTGTGTGCAGGTGGGTACCTATACCGTGTTCCATAGCATACATTATACAAAGCTTATTAAGCTCGAGGTAGTTCAAAGATAGCCCTTTATTTATGAAATAAGTTATCTTTTTCAGTAGAATTACATCATCTGCAGATGGAACATCAGTGTGAACAGCCACATACTTGGCTAGCTCTGGCTCTTCTTCAACCACCCCCTGTATAGATTGGGAGGATGACTTGGGTAACTTAATCATCAGGGGCTCCATGGGTGGAGCAGAACGTGGAGTCATTGGCATACTAGCCACCCCCAGTTTGGTGCTTGGTACTGGGCGAGGGGTTGTTGGCTGGCTAGCAGTCCTCGACTTAGCGCTTGGCTGCTGGTTCATTCTGGGAAGACGGATCATCATCGGCTTGACAGAGGGATTGAGCTCCTCTATTTGTTGCTGACTCACTCTAGGCAGCCTGATTGTCAGTGGCTCTGTCGTGGGTCTTGGCGCTTGGCCAGACCTTGGCAGTCAGATTATCATCTGCTCCTCCTATGCAGAGAGGCTGATTGCGTCCTTACGCAGAGTGGCTGTAAGGGGTGCAGTTCTGCCAGGTTTACGAGCTTCAAGGTGGATCGTTAGAGGTCCTTCCGATCCAGTTGCTGCCTCAGTTGGAGCTTGAGTATCTTCTTCGACAAGGTGCCTTTTTGACTTCTCGTACAAGCATGAGTCGAAGTAGTAAGATTCAACCCCTTTAAAGGGATCGATGTCGGCAAATTCTGTTCTTACGAAGCCATGCTTATCGACGTACTTGAAGCATTGGTGCAGTGTGAAAGGCACGATCATGTAATCGTATATCCAAGAACGCCCCAGAAGAATATTGTAGGAAGTATCCGCATCTATGACATAACAGGTCACTTCTGATTGAAGATCGCCGATTTGGCATTTCAGACGAATCTTTCAGATCGGATAGCTTCTGCCTGAATTGAAACCGCTAATGGAGGTGCTTGTCGGCGTCAGGCGATACATTGGGATGCGCAGATGGTGTAGCAGGATCTTTGGGATGATGCTTATAGAAAAACTGGGGTTAATGTGCATCCGATCCACCTTGATATCGCTAATGTACCCAGTATAATACAGAGGGCGATCGTGCAGGTTGGTCTTAATAAGCATATCTTGCGGAGTGAAGACAATGTTGGACATTGCGCCTGTACAAGCACTGTCCTGGAGATCTGCAGGCGAGGTCTCCCCAGTAAGATTGGACTGAGCCAGATATGCGTCGGCATTCGGGAGTGCTTCGCTCAGCGCGATACGAACATCTTTGGAGAGTCTCAGGAGCTCGTATAGCGATAATTTGGCCGGTGTGTTGGCCAATTGTGCCAAGATATCAAAGTTGTAGGGCCTCTCCAGCCCATGAGGCGTTTCTTTTCAGAGCGGCTTGTCAAAGCGAGTCTCCTTCGGCCTAGGCTTGTCGGTCGTCGAAGGCTGAGAAGGTCCTGGGGCATCAGCAGCTGTCGGCTGATGATCTTCAGCCGATTTACCCGGTGGAGGTTGGGTTTGTGAGCCGGATCGGGTAACAATAGCAGTAGCTTCTTCGACCTCTGCCGAGATTATGCAGCATGATTTGACATTCCCACTCTTCTTCTTGCTGGTGGAGGGTGGTGTGGACTGAGTCACTTCCGGTACCAGATCCGGATGGACCCACATGACCTCTCCTCGTGTTGTGGTAAGGGGCACTAGACCAGCAGCCTGGTCTCGGGGGGGTGGAAGGTTAGCGACTTCCATTCTTGCCCTGGGGACGGGCACTACTCCATCTTGAGTCTTTGTCGGAGGAAAGCTGCCAAATTCTACTGACACCATGTTAGCGGCTACGGTCACCTCTTCGAAATCAATGGCCAAGGCCTTAGAATCGATGAGATGCTGGATGTATCGCTTCAATTGGTAGCAGTCTTGTGTAGCATGGTGGACATAGCGATGATAGTGGCAGTACTTGGGGCCTTCTATCTCTGCAGGACGAGGTTCACATCTTGGAGGAGGGAGCTGAATTCGACCTCCTTGTATGAGCATGTCCAAGATGGGCTTAACATGGCCGTCTTCGAAGGAGTAGGTCATCTGAGGCCACTGCTTCTCTATCGGCCTCGGTTCAGGCTTCAGAGCTGTGTCGGCTACATAGCCTGTTTGCCCTTGTTGTCTCGATTGTTGGAGGGGTTACCACCATTACTGCTGTTAGTGTTAGGGCGTTTGCCCTTATCCTCTCCTTCCGAGACGTGCAATCCCAGTTGGCGAGCTTTTTTTAACTTGTCTTCTGCGCTAGTGGCGCTGATAATGAAAGTCTTCCAATCCCTAAACTGACTTTCGCCCATCCAGAGGCTGATTATGGAGAGCAGCCACATTTAGCAAATTTTAATTAAGGAGGAATCAGGGTTACCGGAAGGCAACTACATCGCGGTTTGACGAAACCGTTCGATATAGTTCCTTGTCAGCTCCTTTTCTCCCTAGATAACATCTATGAGGGTGGACATCGTCACGTCTTGTCCTACTTCGTAGAACCTCTCCAGGAACATACGTTTGAAGCCGGCGAAGGAATGGAAGCAGTTGTCCGGCAAGTTGTGGTACCAGTCAAAGGCGACCCCTTCCAATGCTCCAATGAACAACTGCATGAGAATGGCATCGTCATGAGGCAGATGATCGATGGTGACTTCAAAGTAGGTGATGTACCTGCTTGCAGATGTCTTTCTATCATACGGATTGATGTTGAACGGTTTATATCTTGGTGGAAAGGGCACATCTCTCCATAAAGCAGGATACGGTTGTCGTATCCAGAGGTCCTGGCAATTTTTTCGGGCATGGAACATGGCCCGGAGCTCTTGGACCTCTCTTCTTGCCTTTCTGGCCTCGTCTGCAGCGGTAGAAGCCGATATTTCAGGAGGATTATCACCCGGGTTTGGTGCGGCTGAGTTTGAGTCCGCATTGACCGCGGGTCCCACGTTTGTTTGGCCAAGTGTTCTTCCTTGCAGAGTTGGAAGGGCCGCTTTGATCTCATCCACGGATTTGACCAAGGTAAGAAGTATGGCTTCCAGAGTGTCGATGCGTTGGCGATCACTGGGACCATCTTGGTTGCTGTCCGTCATGAACACCGTCCTTACATGAGGAGATATAGAAGGAACGGTGGAGGACGTGCCCTCTGAGTCATACCCTCGTGTAGAGAAGTCGTCAGGGTATGTGGGAATGTTCTCCTCTGGTTCAGACTCAGAAAGAGTGGTACCCCCAGCTTCAGAGCTTGCCTCGTCTTGAGAATTGTGGACGTCCTCGGGGACGTCGGAACATGCTGCATCTGTTGGGGTAACCGTTTCCCCTGGATAATCTTCTTGGAACACCGGATTGTCGTGGATGTTTGGAGGAGTGCTACCTCCGGCTCCAGAGCCTCCCAGAGATGTGGACGACGAATCTCCAAGTGTGGCAGATTTCGTCTTTGAGCGAGTACCTTGGAAAACTCCTCCCATATCGGTCATGGACAACCACTTAGAAGAGGGTTTCTTGGTTGAGATTTTTGGGTTGGAGACATTTGTTTTCTTTCCTCTCCCACTGCCAGGGATCTTGTGAGCAGAACTACAGGAGGCGACAAGAAGCGCCTCGTCTTTCGAGCTTGGGTGTTGCAGTCGTTGGAAGATGGATCGCCGCTCCTCTTGTGTGGCCGCCTTGCTGCAGCAGCAGTTGACAATGACTTGAGTGCAGTAATGTCCATGAAAGGACTCTCTGCACACCAGGTTTTTTCTCTTTCCTTTCGTTTGTGAAGAATCACATTACGTAAGTCACTCGCTTTGTGGGCCTGGGAGTCTTGAGCATATGAGTGTGTTGGCATCCTGCCTGCTCCCTGATGTGGGGGTAGTATGAGTACTTGCCCTTGATCATTGTTGGAAGTTTGATGACTATCCCGTTCGTTGGCCGCCGGAGGCAGGACACGGATAGTTTTATACAACTTCCATTAGGGGCCCGTATAATAGTCAACAGGATTCCCTGATAGTCAAAAGTTGGGACAACTGTCTGAGCTCGACAAGCCCGTGCTGCCCGAGACTTCTTCCTTCTAGCACCTGAAGGTGCATAGTAGGAAGAGTCCACAGAGACTGGCACATGAGAGTATCTGGGATCAGAATCGCCTGAGAGGCGGTCGAAGACTGAACCCGAGCCGCATGAAGCAGATGGCCTGCGGCTGAGATATTTAGCCGCATAGCCTGCCTGCATACGGCTGGAATTTGTGGCCGCATAAGCACCCCGCATGCGGCTGGCAGTTTGTATGCGGCTGGGAGCTGTAGTGGTCGCGTGGGCCTCTTCCATGCGGTTGGAAGTCATAGTGGCCGCATGAGCATCCTCCATGCGGCTAGCAGCACTGGCCGCATGAGCCTTCTGTCTGCGGCTGGCTTTTGTGGCCGCATGAATCTTCATGCGGCTAGCGCCCTTCTGCGGCTTCTTCCTAGACCGTATAGAGTTACCCTTTGCCCCTGCAAGTCCAGCATCGTAGTATTTTCCTCTGCCGAACTTGGGGACAGCAGAGTCTTCTATGGTCTGAAATGGGGTCGCAGGAGGGTCTTTTCTGCCGTCTTGGGCAACAGAGATTACTCCTTCGAGAGCTTGGGGAGGAGCGAATGATTTGGGCCTCCACTTCCTGCGGGCCTTCTTCGTGTGGGATCACCGCTGGACCGGGCTAGCGCTCCCGTCGGAGAGCATTTCTTCAAACGCCTGCTGGTCGAACCGAGCGACCAGCATTTGTTGAGTGGAGCCAAGTTTGGCTGCGTCCGATTGCGTCACCAACTCCTCAGCTGTGGAGAAGTTAGTCCCCAGCAGAGTCGCCATCGTGTTTGCCATTGATTGTAAAAGTACAGAACGATTTTATAGGAGGACTGAACTTAGACTCACAATAAAAACTCGCTCGTACAATGAAAGCCTAGGGACGAAAACCTAGGTACAACAATCTAAGTACGATTGTTTATTTTTTATTCTGGAGGGTGACGATAGAGGCTCGGGAAAGCGACGACAGCTCTGCCTTACTCCATGGACGATCGGACGTAGCCTTGGCTCTGATGAAGAAATGCTCTCAGAATGTGTGGGGAGACTCTTCTGTGCGTGCCTGTCTCTCTCGGTGTGCTCCTCTGTGCTCTCTTTTTTCTCCTTGCGCTCCTCTGTGTTCTTTTTTTCTCCAACCCTTTTGCAAGGGAATGGCACCTTGCTATTTATAGGAGTAGAGTGTGATCATTAGGGTTTACAATGATTTTCTCTTAAAAAGTCGGCAGTTTGGGGATTAATTACCATTTTCTTTGATCCTACTTTGTTGGCAATTAATCTGGGCCGTTAATCTTGATTGCAACAAATCTAGGCAGTTAATGTTGATTGCGCCAAATCCGTATGGGCAATTAATGTTGATTGCCATAAATCTTTATGATTTGTTATGATAAGCTCGGATCTCTCGCTACGTGTGCAATCTGCTTAATTGTAATAAATTTCATTTGATTCGATTAATTATGATGATTGTACTAAATCTGGGTGGATAAATCTTGATTGATTTGGTGCCACGTGTCCAACCATCATTATACAGCAAGTCGGGGGGAAATGATCCTCTGTCACGTGTCCTAACTGCGAGCCACAGGGATAGGGTGTCTTGACAGAGCCGTATGAGGGTGGCTTCTCAGGATTTGAGCAGTATGAAGGTGGCAGCCGCATAGGTATGGCCTCCGAAATCTGAGCCACATGATGATGGCTTCCAACTGAACCGTATGAAGGTGACAGCCGCATAGGTATGGCCTCCGAAATCTGAGCCGCATGAGGATGGCTTCTAACTGAACCGCATAAGGCTGACCACGTGTCAAGGCTGTATGGGCGTGGCCTATCAGTATTTGAGCCGCATGGATATGGTCCCCATGATCCGAGCCGCATGAGAGTAGCGGCCGTATGGGGTTGGTCCCATGATCCGAGCCGTATAGAAGTAACAGCCGCATGGGGGTGGCCTCTCAGTGTTCGAGCCGCATGAAGATGGCCCCCATAATCCGAGCCGTATGGGAGTAACAGCCGCATGGGGGTGGCTTCCATCTGAACCGCATGCGGCTGGCCACTTGTCAAAGCTGTATGGAAGACTTTGGGATTTGATGGCTTTGTGCCAGCTAATAGAGATTTTTTTCGTTTCCCTAGGAGCACGCCTTCATGTCAGAGTCATCATTGCAGCTTTATGTCAGTGTTGTCAGTCCTACTTTATGTCAGAGCCGCCTTGTTGTGTCAGAGCATTAAATAAGGCCGCTGTTTAATGGCCAGTTGTACATGGCATTGAATGAGGCCGCTGCATAGAACCACATAGAGCTAGGGGGATTTCTGAGCCGCATGAAACTCTAATGATCTTTTGAGCTGCATGGAAGTCTAATGAGCTTTTGAGCCACATGGTACTCTAATGAACTTTTGAGCCGCATGAAACTCCCCTTGTCTTGAGCCGCATAGGATTTTCTATTTATTTCCATGCTTCTACGATCCGGTTTTACCTTTATTGTGAATATCCACTTACGACATACTGTTGTCTTACCAGTAGGCAAATCAACAAAGTTCTATGTGATAGAACTGTGATCTCTAGGACCATGGATTGATCCATATGAAAAAACTGCGCCTATACGGCAAATACAGTTTGCAGCATAACGATTCCTTATCTATGCGCGCTGACGATTCCTCATCCATGCTGTAAGACTTCAAAGTTAATATGGGCATGTATCAATCCTGACCCTTTAATGGAGGGATTCCCAGAACTGTAAATTGGTTTGCATATCAATCGATAAAGCATGAACATGTTTAAAGTGTGATCTAACCCTTCAATGGCAGAAACTAGAGTTCGCTAATTATATATGTAAGTGATGAGAAGTAGATAATAGTTTCTAGCAACCTCGGTCAGTCAACGACCTCAAGATCTTCTGTCGTATTCCTTCCTCAGATTGGACGTAGTGTGGGCGATGATCTTCTAACCTTTTATTCTTCTTGGCCGACCTCTCTTTCTCTCCTTACTTGAAGAACGAATTTAGAGAAAGTTGCTCTTTTCTGATGCATATAACGGCCAGAGAATAGAGGATATATATAGGCTATAATAGGGACCATGAGAAAAAAAAAAGGGTTAGGTCTCCTAACAGATCTAGGTATCCCATATTCAGCCCAAACACACAACCCAAGCCCGTTAACAATTCTGTCAACAAAAGCACTATTATTGTGCTACCTTTCTAATCCCAAATTACATTTATAGGCTCCTTCTTATTATATGCCTGCTCGTCTTCCCATGTTAAGATATCGAATGTCCGTCGATCGAAATAAGTTACTAACAACTATAATGATCGATATCTTTTATCCTTAGGTAGTACCACTTAACTTCCTTTGCCATGTTGGATATAATCCACTTGCAGAGTTTACATAACAATCCTTGTGAGCTCCTTAAGCGGACATCATCAACCCAATGTATCGGGACATGGATTTATTTTATAATCAACAACCCATTATACACATAATGTCATTATCCAACTCATGAGGTTGTTGACCCATAATATATCTCACTCTTTTATGAGTCAAAGTAATGCACACTACATGCACATGTCTGTTATTTTATCCTAATTAAGAGCACAAGCATCCATAATAACAAAGGTGTTTGTTCACTTATGTAGTCAGTACAAAGAGAACAACCTAGTGGTCAAATTTAATACACACAAAATGCATTAATATAAACCTATAGTTAAGATAGACTAATACCATATTATACTACTTAACCTTACCAATGGTTTGTCCAAATCCATCTTGGTTGTGAACCATTTAAATCTTCTACTAGAAACTAATAATATGGTCTTTTGTGTGACACTACATACCATATTATCTACAATATAGAAGATCAGACACTTGCATTAATAGCATAACTAATATAATATGCAATATTTGCTCATATGATTCTCATTCAAAAAAGATAAGAAAATATAATTAATACAAAAGTGATGTTTTTATTACATAACCCTAACACCATGTACGATTCTCCCGAAGCGCTTTCATCTTCTCTTTCATCGCAGCACGCCAACCGGGATGCTTGACTCCTTCCTCTGCAGAATTAGGGTTCTGAATTCCGTCAATATTTACCACCAAGGACTGAGTTTGACTCGTGATTCTTTCGCAGGGCCAATAACTCAAAGGATGGTCAGGACATACACGACGAGGGCGAGCCGGTATATCAGGCGGTGGTAGAGTAGTGGATCTAGAGAATGACGATAGCTCGACGGTTATGGGCACCATTGGTGATGTTTGTTCTTGCAAAGCTCGTAAATCAGTGGAGGTGGAGGAGGATGATGACATGATTGGCGGGGGCACTGCCATGCCCCAATCCCGCTAGGGTCGTCCGTCTTGTCTGGATCCCTGCGGGATCGATCATCCTCGCTAAGACGTGATTCCGTACAAGCCTAAGTTGCGCTTGCACAAGGCCATGTACCTGCAAAAAATAACTAGTCAAGCAAAAACACACGCACACACCCATTCATTGTAGAAAACCAAATATTGGACACAGAGATTTAAAATGGAAATACTTCTTTTATTGATAAACTTGATAGGGATACAAGTACAAAGCTTTGTAAACTCAGATTTGCCTTATCTTGGCTATATAATTCTCTTTGAAACTCTCTTTCGAAAATAGTCGCAATGCCCATACATGATATCCCTTTATTACATGCTGGAAAGTAAAGACACCTTCAAAGGAAAATAAAACTTGAAACTTGACTTGAATTGAAAGGAAGCTTAGAGGCAGTCCACAGCTCTACTGGGCTAGACGAGCTTCAGTGCCTCACTTGAAATCCCCCTGTCTCCTTTGCTTTCTGAAAAGGATGCCCAAAACGTAGGTCAACACACATCATGTATTGGCAAGCGGCTCTTCGCCGAAAATCATAAATATCTGTACTAATTCAACATGTGAAGCTACATATTTACTAGTGCTCTTTCTACTTGTCTAGGTTCTTTTTATCAATTCATAAGAAACAACGACAGTAGAATAATTCATAAGCAACTTACCCTTGCCGACAGTCATCCCTGCACAAAATAGGTTAGCACAATTTGCATTTGATATAAAGATATATTGTTTAACACCGTATCTCTTGTTAGGTTGCAATGCACTCTGATTTCATAAATGCAACTAACTATATGTTGGTCCACGGGTCATTTCTCGTGATTAGCCACTGTGACACATGGGTTCAGCTCGTCACTATTTGGACATTGATTCAACACTCAAGATTTCTTGTACCTCAAAATGTCTAGACAATCTCCCCCAGGCCGAGCGATTCCAGGTGCCCCTAGACCGGCTCGAGAGATCTAGTTTTCTTGTATACAAGTTGTCCAGGACCTATGCATACTCTGTAAGGCGACTGTTAGGCAACACATGTACTTATGCTTTGCTTTGGTTTATGACAGAGCTTGTAGCTCCTAGCTTTGGAACAAATCTCTTACTGTGGCAATGTATACAAGTTCGTCTGTACACATCTAAACATTTGAAGCATATTTATAGGCAACAGATGAAGTGGCAAGATATAATCCAGCATATGATTCAATTCATTATCTTATCTTTATCTTTTTTATTGGTATCGTTGATCGTAGTAACAAGGCAACAGAGTGGACTAGAGATCATTTCTATTAGGGCATACAAATAAATGCAAGCCCGGTTAGAGCAACTCACCAAGATGAATCTTAGTTGAGAGAAGGAGAGACTTCACGCGCCGTTCACGAACAGTTAACGTGTCCTACATTGGCACCAACAGTTGATTAGCATACTTCGGTCTCTTTCTCTCAAGATTCGAAATGAATACGAAATGCGATAAAAGCGAATAATAAAAACCAACAATAAAATGCATTCATCAAAACCAAGCAGCGAAAGAAAATATCCAACAAAACACTTGGATTCATTTCAATAGAAGCCAATCCATCAATTGGAATGGTTCATTGCATTTCATCCATGATCAATTGATACCGGCAAAGGTTTCCCCAAAGAATGAGTTCAAGACTTAGTCAGCAAGCCATAGGTATTACATAGTGGACCGTGAGGAGCGGGGCACTACATAATAACCCACTGAGAAAAAGGTTTGTCCTCAAAACTTAAGATATAAACTCACCTCCACTTTCAGGATGAAGTAAGGTGGAGAGATTATAGACGCGTGCTGTCGCTGTGTTGGCATTCCGCAGCTGCTGATTGTGCGGATTATCTCGGAGCAGCGGTGGGCCTAGCAGCTGCCCACGCTCCTCGATATCATCTCTGGTTCGATTTCTCTTTGGACAATTTCTGACGGCGTGACCCTGCTGGCCACAACCGAAATAAGCTTTGCTCAAGGAACGACATGTTTCCTTTGTGTGGCCCTTCATGCCGCAGTAGCTGTATTCTAAAGCTTTCGTATGATAATTATCTATGCTGTGGCCCTGACGACCGCAGAATCTGCACTCTACAGTGTTGCGGTTATCTCCCTCTGTTTTCTTCTCGCCGTTATGGTATCTTTTTGTAGGCTGATTGCGACTGTACTAAACTTTTGCTGACGCCTTCCTCAGGCTAAATTATTCTACCTGAAGCGCTGCCTCAAAGGACTGAGTATATATCTCACATTCTCGCTTCAGTACGCTCAATTGGATGTCATCATTCAGACCTTGAACGAACCGATTTATGCGGGCCTGCTCTGTTGGTAGCATAACAGCAGCAAAATTGGCCAGCTTAGCAAATTCAGATTCATAATCTTCCACGGACATGCTCCCTTGCTTTAATGTTATAAAATCATTCTCCATCTTCTAGCTGACAGCAGAAGGGAGATATTGTTCCAAAAAAACTTTCTTGAACGAGGCCCAAGAAATCTTTCCACCCTTAGCAGTTACGAGCAGCTCTGGTTTTTTCACTTTCCACCAATCCTTTTCCCGCAGCCGTAGAAGCAAAACGGCACAAACTACCTTCTTGCTACTCGGAACTCCCATGAAAGCGAACAGACTCTCTATTTTATCAATCCAGTCCATCACCTTATCGGGTGACGTCCTGCCTTCAAATTTTGGAGGTTTTGCGTCTAAGAAGTCCTTTGACCTAAAGGAAGAGTGCCTTTGTGCTGGCGGGGGTTCGTCACCCTCCACGGGCTCAATCTCGGGCGTTCCCGTTGGTTTGGTCGCTGTGGTGGTATCTCGATTTGCCGCTAGCGCCGTTACAAGTTGGGTCAAGGAGTCCAACTGTTTTTGTTGGGCCTCAATTCAGGCCTGTTGCATTTGTCTACGTTCCTCATTGTCTTGCCTTTGTAGTTCCAACAATGTCATGATCTGTTCCATCGGATCTTTCGAGGAAGCTGGTCGAGTAAGGGCCATTTCTCTACAAAAGAGTATAGCTTCTGTCAGTCTCATAAAATATTATGGACTTATTGTATGGGGCATTGGTTTTCATAACTCAAAAATCGGGACTCTATTCAAAGCCGTCAAAATACTTTATATGCTTTTTTCGAAAACGATATTTGCAAGAGGCCAATGACGTAAAATTGTGCTTTGATACCACTTTGTCATGCCGCGATCATGCTAGGGTCGTCCGCCTTGCCTGGATCCCTGCAGGATCGATCGTCCACGCTAAGGCGTGATACCGTACAAGCCTAGGTTGCACTTGCACAAGGCCATGTACCTGCACAAAACAACTAGTCAAGCAAAACCACACGCACACACCCATTCATCACAGAAAACCAAATATTGGACACAGATATTTAAAATGGAAATACTTCTTTTATTGATAAACTTGATAGGGATACAAGTATAAAGCTTTGCAAACTCAGATTTGCCGTATCTTGGCTACATAATTCTCTTTGAAACTCTCTTTCGAAAATAGTTGCAATGCCCATACATGATATCTCTTTATTATATGCTGGAAAGTAAAGACACCTTTAAAGGAAAAGAAAACTTGAAACTTGACTTGAATTGAAAGGAAGCTTCGAGGCAGTCCACAGCTCTACTGGGCTAGACGAGATTCAGTGTCTCACTTGAAATCCCCCTGTCTCTTTTGCTTTCTAAAAAGGATGCCCACAACGTGGGTCAGCACACATCATGTACTGGCGAGCGGCTCTGCGCCGAAACTCACAAATGTCTGCACTAATTTAACATGTGAAGCTACATATTTACTAGTGCTCTTTCTACTTGTCTAGGTTCTTTTTAATAATTCATAAGAAACAATAACAGTAGAATAATTCCTAAGCAACTTACCCTTTGTAAAACCCCTAAATTTTCACTACGATTTTGAAATTTTATTTTTCAGTATTGATTTTGGTATTATACGACAAGTACGAATACGTAAATACAAAATATTTTATTTTCTTCTAAATTCGTTTTATTAGAAACTCTTAAATAGCGAATAAATATTTTGGTTCAAAATTCCTTGCCAAAAACATAGATTTTATTTTCTCATAAAAGTTATTTCATTATTATACAAATACGGTTAGAAATTTTGAAAATAAATATTAGGTTAATGCTATTTGCGTGCGAGTACGTATATGCAAGATAGCATATTTTTATATACAAAGTTTTATAGTATCGATTTTCTTATATAAAGTAGGGATATTTTGTAAAACCTCCCCTAAATAATGGGCTAATTTGCGAAATACCCCCTAAAGATCTCGAATTGGTAAAACCCCCTTTCCGTCAAGACGCTGTTTGATTTTGGGTGACGTGGCAATTATTAAGTAAAAAAATAAAAATTAGACGAAAATACCCCTGCAAATTAGTCCATTATTTAGGGGAGGTTTTGCAAAATATTCCAAAAATATACGTTGGAAATTTCTTTTTTTCTTTGCTTTTTCGTCGATTTCGTTATAATCTTTTCCTATTTTCCATCTATTTCTCCAATTTTATTGTTTGCTGCTTCTTGGCCGAACCATAGACGAACTCCCGGACCTCCGCGAGCAGATTCTCGGCGCTGGGCGGCTCGAACAGCTCGACGGCGTGATAGCCCTTCTCCTCGAACCTCGCCACCACCTCCTCCGCCGCTCCCGCCTCCTCCAGCATCTCCGCAAACGCCTTCTGCCGGTCCGACAGCGGGTCTCCGTCGCACCCCGTCACCAGACACCTCGGCAGCCGCTTTGCCGCCGCCGCCCCCTTCGGCTCCTTCATCGGGTTGCAGTACTCGTGGTCCCTGTCGGCCCCCTCCGGCAGCGCCATCCTCCACATCATGTCGCTCGCGCGCAGCGGCAGCACGGGGTCCTCCTCCGACCGGGCCTCCGACTCCATCCTCTCCACGCCGCCGAAGTAGGGCTGGACCATCACCACCCCGGCCAGCTTCAGCGCCTGCTGGCAGCTCGCGGCGGCGGTATATTTTGCAAAACCTCCCCTAAATAATGGACTAATTTGCAGGGGTATTTTCGTCTAACTTTTATTTTTTTACTTAATAATTGCCACGTCACCCAAAATCAAACAGCGTCTTGACAGAAAGGGGGTTTTACCAATTCGAGATCTTTAGGGGATATTTCGCTATTTGCCCATTATTTAGGGGAGGTTTTACAAAATATCCCTATAAAGTATTTTTATATAAGGTAAATATTTCATCGTGTTTGAGCACGAAAAATATCATACCGTAGTTATTTTAAAAAGGATTATTTTAGTTATAAGAAATAATTCAGAAAATTTTGTTTTTTGTAAAATTTTATTTATATGTTATTTAATGGAATTTTGTTCATTTATATATAGTAAACTTTTGAAATTATTTTATCTTAATGAAAAGCTATTTTATTATATGATAAGATTGTAAAAATAAAATATATGAGGTACATGAAAGTAAGTCATGTATATATTTTGAATTCGAAATTTTTTTACATCTTAAATTTATTAAAAGTTATGTTGAAGCTATTTTTCTATTGATATTAAAATATTTAAGATAATTTTCGAAATTTATTTTTATCACTTTTTATTATTTATTTTGAAATTTGTAATTTATGTTTAAATGGTTATGAAAAATTTAAATTAAGATTTAAATTTATTTTGAAAGGTTTTAGATTATGGATAAAATTTATTTAGATATGAATTTGGATTTGATTGATTGGTTTTAACTCGATTTGAATTTAATTATGAATTATCTAATGAGGGGATTTAAACAAATTCTAATCCTATCCAAATGGGAATTCCCACATCCTATAAATAGGCAGGTACTCCTCTATTGTTTCTCCACAAGCAAAAAATTACTCCACCACAAACAGCCATCGTGTGTGCATCGTGTCCGTGTAATTTCTTTCCATTAACTTTTTTTACATGTACAATTCGTTGATCCCGTGTCGACAACCCCGACACCAGCCCCCTCTCCCGGCCAATGGCCGTAGACCGAACCCCCTATCCCTAGAAATCACCCACACCAGCGTCGCCGTCGACCACCCGGACCACCATCACCGGCGCCACTGCGCCCGGTGCCACCTCGTCCCCAAAACCAGCACTGCCGCCACGGCACGCCCACAACCAACCTCTTCCCTGTCTTAGCCAATGGCCAGACTTTCCCCGACCCCTCGACGTAGTCGCCCCTGTAACGACATCCCGGCCAAAGACAGCCCGTCCCTCTCCCAGTGTCCGGCCACCACAGTACACCCCAGCCGTAAGCATCATCCTCCAAACCAGAACCCACACCCCATCGAACTCCGGCCCAACCCTCCGCCACCAACCCGGCCGATCATCCCCGGCCAGCGCCGTCCCAGCCACCGGCCGGAACCCACCAAACCCACCAGAAACCTAAAATAACCGAATGCGACATTGACTTACCCCAGCAGCGAGCTCCGCCCGGATCCTCCCCTTCGCCGCGAGCCGCCGGTGCCTCCACCCCTCCAGCCGCTCGAAAACCAATTCCTCCGCCTCATCTGGCGTGCCCCGCCGGCGACCGTCCTAGGACCTCACCGCCGCTCCCCCGCGACCAAACCCCTCGCCACCGCCCCGAGCTCCCACCGACTTCCGACCGCCCTCTCTGCCGGCGCCCCCACCGCGAGAGGCGCCGACCGCCCGCTCGAACAACCCTGCGCGGCCGCCGCCTCCTTCCTAGGCCGGCGCGCCACCGTCCCTTCTCCGCCTCGCTCCTCCGCCTGGCCGGATCCGCTGTCCGCGACCACCCTCCGCTCTCCGCCACGCCTAGAGACCGCCCCGCACAGAGCTCCATCCACCGCCCGCCACCGTCACCCCCTAACGGCGCCGATCCCCTTCTTCTCACCGCTGCCGCCTTCGCCTCCCCCGCTTCCTCTCTCTCCGCCCTCGATTTCCTCTCCGCCGAACCCTCTCTCTCGTCCATTCTCTTCTCTCTCTCACTGAATTCTCTCTCTCCCCTCCTTTCCCTTTTAGGAACAGAGATTTTTTATATTTTTATATTTTATTATTATTTATTTTTTTTTCATTTGTTTATTTATTGCACTGTTATTGTTATTGTTATTTTATATTTCTTTATAATATCTGTATGTATAATACATAAATAATAAGTATACTAGTATTATTGTGGTATTATTGTTATTATTATTTTCAGGATTATTGTATTTAAATTATTACTTAATTTGAGAATTTTATATTTTTTTTCTTCCTCCAAATTTATAATGTAACAAGGATAGACTTGTGCTTGACCTTATATATAATTACAAACTGAATTTCAAAGTTAAAATATTGTTGTATTATTTTATGGTAATTTATATATGACTCTTGACCATATATATATATATATATATATATATATATATATATATATATATATATATATATATATATATTTGTCATATTTTCTTAATCATAGTTTGACCTAAAAACATGATTTCTATATTTTCAAGTACCTATCTAAAAGTTATTTTTATATAGTTTTAAATATAATATTTTCTAAATAATAGTTATAATAATTTTATACTATTGCCTTTGAAAATTAATTCTTGATCGTGACTATCCAATCTTTTCCTATCCTTTTGCACCAATTCTAGACTTCTTTATATCATCCCTAACTAAATTGACAGTCCTGGACCCGATGCACCGGTCTGTACCACCAACAGAGGTCCCCTTGTGTAGTTGTTACACCAAAGTCGCAGCCGTGCCATCTTGATTATCGCAGCACACCAGACAGCTCACCAGGCATCGCAACAGGCAAGATACCTTGCCATCTTGTACTTACATTTGATTCATGATATTTTATATGTTGCTAGTGTTTTTTTTACATTAGTAAGAGTATGTCCAAGTATGACTTGGGTGCCATCGATATGTATATCGATGTTTGTGTGTGTGCGTGTGTGTGTGTGTGTGGACCATATGTGGTAGCAGACTTTCCCGGTGTGTTGAAGTTATGCTTCATAACTTCTTTGACTTGTGGACACGTCTCATACACGACACATGAGTGAGGATCATTGAGTCGACACGAACCTACGTATTCGACTTGCTACCGATATGGGCGGTTCGTGTGTCGGTTCATTTATGGATTAGCGGAGTCTAGTTAGCGACTTGCATAGAGATATGGATCGCCAAGACATGGATATGGCTTGTGTGATACATGGGCGGGGAAAACTACTGGGACGTATGAGCTATCCCACAGCCTTCTAGATTGCCCGGTTATGGGTTCATGGTTTCCCTGTTATGGGTGTGTCGCTAGAGGATATATCCATTGCACGGCCCTGACCTCGACGTCAGATAAGGTCAGGAGGTATGCTAGCGATGCAAAGTATGAACTAGGGGATATATCCATTGCACGGCCCTGACCACGTCGTCAGATACGGTCAGAGACGTATACTAGTTCATGCGAAAGCCTCTAGTGGATGCTATGCTTTATTCCTACCCACTTATACGTTCCAGTATAGTTTTCGACTTGCATTACACCTAGATGGTTAGGTTCCATAGTGTTGGAGCATGTGGTCTTTTCTTTATCATGTATCATTTACAGTTCATCATGGTATTATTTTTATGTATCTTGTTACGTCCCTCTGAGGACCTGATTTTTCCCCAGGTGTGTGTTCATGTTTTCCGCAGGTATCTTAGCCAAGGCCGTGGTCTTCTCCATTCTTCCGAAGACGATTGCGCTTGGTTCGTCTATCCATTTTTCGATTCATGTACATTCCTTTCATTGTGATAGTTGGTAGTGGACTTTGTCTCCGCCTAACGATTGTATCATAAATATTCGAGTTGATATTGATAATATTATTCCTTTAATTGTGGATGAGATTAGTTTGTCTTGGATTACTGCATTTTACAGCTTATGTATTCATACGAGACCTACGTATTTCGTATGAATACAGCTGGCATGTCTACGTACTTAGTCCTACGTATTTTGGGACTGGGGCGTTACATGTTTTTGTGGTGGCCCATGCAGGTCTAGATAAATTGTTTGGTTACTTTACCGTACCAAGCAAGCCTGCGTATAGGACTAGAGTCTAGGATCTCATCCACACCCTTGACTGCCTTCTCGTTTGACTCCTCGATTTGCATCTTGCTTGATTCCCTCTACCGTGAATTCTTATCCTTCTTTCGTGCTTGATGTTGGTTAGAAAGGTAATCCATACTAGGTCGACTTGTCCCATTGTCCCGTCACCCTGCTAGTTTAACTCTTGTAAGTTGGGTAAAATACCTTACGACCTAACCTTCCTTGTGACCGTAACCCAGTCTTAAGCAAGTAGACAGTAGTACGACTGTATAGGCACCAACCAAGGGCATGACTAGATTCTTAATAAGTTTGAACTAGTCCCACTTCTTTGAAATTTTAATCGTGCCTATGTTTATACAAATTTTTTTTACTATCCTATGCAGCTAGTTTAGCTTAAGTTTTGCAAGCTTATTCCCTTATCAAGCTTGATCATGACATGTTTTATTGGGTGCGCACCCACTAACATATTGTCTAATCAGAACCGGTGCATGAATGTCTGATCAACCTATTGCACTTTGGTTTGCTTTTATCTATCGTTATACGTGGATGGGGACATAGTTAAACTTGTCTTCTAGAATCCCATCCACGATAGCCTTGGCAATTCTTTTGAATTACTCACTCGCCTTTAAACCACATATTGGTATTCGAAAACAACTTCTTTGGCCTCATATTGGTTTTCGTCTTTCCCTTAGTTAGACGAAGACTCGTACTTGATGGATAGAAACCAAGTGTTCCCCTATGACTAGTTAGCCTTCGACCAAGCCACGTGACTATAATCTCGTCTCAAGTTATTCGCCCTCAAACTATTACCTCGACCATCTAATCGTTTGGAACTTAGGAATGACTAGAAATGTTTTCTTAGTCGTACCCCCTACAACCTAGATGACTATCTTTTCCAAGGGACCATGTGCCCCTGTTCTCAAATTTTTTTTTACCTTCACTTCCAAGACTCTTGATCTTTTACTTACTTTAGTTGGCGACCTCACCCATAACCATATCCATGATTATTTCGGCAGTACTTGAAAAATCGCAATTTTCTAATGCATATTTTTGAACGTCGTGATTTGATTGTTCCTCATTGATATACCCTTGTACCCTCTCAAACCCCCCTACTCATTTTTTATTTCGAGGACGAAATTCTTGTAAGTTGGGTAGGATGTAAAACTCCTAAATTTTCACTACGATTTTGAAATTTTATTTTTTAGTATTGATTTTGGTATTATACGACAAGTACGAATACGTAAATACGAAATATTTTATTTTCTTCTAAATTCGTTTTATTAGAAACTCTTAAATAGCGAATAAATATTTTGGTTCAAAATTCCTTGCCAAAAATATAGATTTTATTTTCTCATAAAAGTTATTTCATTATTATACAAATACGGTTAGAAATTTTGAAAATAAATATTAGGTTAATGCTATTTGCGTGCGAGTACGTATATGCAAGATAGCATATTTTTATATACAAAGTTTTATAGTATCGATTTTCTTATATAAAGCATTTTTATATAAGGTAAATATTTCATCGTGTTTGAGCACGAAAAATATCATACCGTAGTTATTTTAAAAAGGATTATTTTAGTTATAAGAAATAATTCAGAAAATTTTGTTTTTTGTAAAATTTTATTTATATGTCATTTAATGGAATTTTGTTCATTTATATATAGTAAACTTTTGAAATTATTTTATCTTAATGAAAAGCTATTTTATTATATGATAAGATTGTAAAAATAAAATATATGAGGTACATGAAAGTAAGTCATGTATATATTTTGAATTCGAAATTTTTTTACATCTTAAATTTATTAAAAGTTTTGTTGAAGCTATTTTTCTATTGATATTAAAATATTTAAGATAATTTTCGAAATTTATTTTTATCACTTTTTATTATTTATTTTGAAATTTGTAATTTATGTTTAAATGGTTATGAAAAATTTAAATTAAGATTTAAATTTATTTTGAAAGGTTTTAGATTATGGATAAAATTTATTTAGATATGAATTTGGATTTGATTGATTGGTTTTAACTCGATTTGAATTTAATTATGAATTATCTAATGGGGGGATTTAAACAAATTCTAATCCTATCCAAATGGGAATTCCTACATCCTATAAATAGGCAGGTACTCCTCCATTGTTTCTCCACAAGCCAAAAATTACTCCACCACAAACAGCCCATCGTGTGTGCATCGTGTCCGTGTAATTTCTTTCCATTAACTTTTTTTACATGTACAATTCGTTGATCCCGTGTCGACAACCCCGACACCAGCCCCCTCTCCCGGCCAATGGCCGTAGACCGAACACCCTATCCCTAGAAATCACCCACACCAGCGTCGCCGTCGACCACCCGGACCACCATCACCGGCGCCACTGCGCCCGGTGCCACCTCGTCCCCAAAACCAGCACTGCCGCCACGGCACGCCCACAACCAACCTCTTCCCTGTCTTAGCCAATGGCCAGACTTTCCCCGACCCCTCGACGTAGTCGCCCCTGTAACGACATCCCGGCCAAAGACAGCCCGTCCCTCTCCCAGTGTCCGGCCACCACAGTACACCCCAGCCGTAAGCATCATCCTCCAAACCAGAACCCACACACCATCGAACTCCGGCCCAACCCTCCGCCACCAACCCGGCCGATCATCCCCGGCCAGCGCCGTCCCAGCCACCGGCCGGAACCCACCAAACCCACCAGAAACCCAAAATAACCGAACGCGACATTGACTTACCCCAGCCGCGAGCTAAGCCCGGATCCTCCCCTTCGCCGCGAGCCGTCGGTGCCTCCACCCCTCCAGCCGCTCGAAAACCCATCTCCTCCGCCTCATCTGGCGTGCCCCGCCGGCGATCGTCCTACGACCTCACCGCCGCTCCTCCGCGACCAAACCCCTCGCCACCGCCCCGAGCTCCCACCGACTTCCGACCGCCCTCTCCGCCGGCGCCCCCACCGCGAGAGGCGCCGACCGCCCGCTCGAACAACCCTGCGCGGCCGCCGCCTCCTTCCTAGGCCGGCGCGCCACCGTCCCTTCTCCGCCTCGCTCCTCCGCCTGGCCGGATCCGCTGTCCGCGACCACCCTCCGCTCTCCGCCACGCCTAGAGACCGCCCCGCACAGAGCTCCATCCACCGCCCGCCACCGTCACCCCCTAACGGCGCCGATCCCCTTCTTCTCACCGCTGCCGCCTTCGCCTCCCCCGCTTCCTCTCTCTCCGCCCTCGATTTCCTCTCCGCCGAACCCTCTCTCTCGTCCATTCTCTTCTCTCTCTCACTGAATTCTCTCTCTCCCCTCCTTTCCCTTTTAGGAACAGAGATTTTTTATATTTTTATATTTTATTATTATTTTTTTTTTTCATTTGTTTATTTATTGCACTGTTATTGTTATTGTTATTTTATATTTCTTTATGATATCTGTATGTATAATACATAAATAATAAGTATACTAGTATTATTGTGGTATTATTGTTATTATTATTTTCAGGATTATTGTATTTAAATTATTACTTAATTTGAGAATTTTATATTTTTTTTCTTCCTCCAAATTTATAATGTAACAAGGATAGACTTGTGCTTGACCTTATATATAATTACAAACTGAATTTCAAAGTTAAAATATTGTTGTATTATTTTATGGTAATTTATATATGACTCTTGACCAAATATATATATATATATATATATATATATATATATATATATATATATATATATATATATATATATATATATATATATATATATATATTTGTCATATTTTCTTAATCATAGTTTGACCTAAAAACATGATTTCTATATTTTCAAGTACCTATCTAAAAGTTATTTTTATATAGTTTTAAATATAATATTTTCTAAATAATAGTTATAATAATTTTATACTATTGCCTTTGAAAATTAATTCTTGATCGTGACTATCCAATCTTTTCCTATCCTTTTGCGCCAATTCTAGACTTCTTTATATCATCCCTAACTAAATTGACAGTCCTGGACCCGATGCACCGGTCTGTACCACCAACAGAGGTCCCCTTGTGTAGTTGTTACACCAAAGTCGCAGCCGTGCCATCTTGATTATCGCAGCACACCAGACAGCTCACCAGGCATCGCAACAGGCAAGATACCTTGCCATCTTGTACTTACATTTGATTCATGATATTTTATATGTTGCTAGTGTTTTTTTTTACATTAGTAAGAGTATGTCCAAGTATGACTTGGGTGCCATCGATATGTATATCGATGTTTGTGTGTGTGCGTGTGTGTGTGTGTGGACCATATGTGGTAGCAGACTTTCCCGGTGTGTTGAAGTTATGCTTCATAACTTCTTTGACTTGTGGACACGTCTCATACACGACACATGAGTGAGGATCATTGAGTCGACACGAACCTACGTATTCGACTTGCTACCGATATGGGCGGTTCGTGTGTCGGTTCATTTATGGATTAGCGGAGTCTAGTTAGCGACTTGCATAGAGATATGGATCGCCAAGACATGGATATGGCTTGTGTGATACATGGGCGGGGAAAACTACTGGGACGTATGAGCTATCCTACAGCCTTCTAGATTGCCCGGTTATGGGTTCATGGTTTCCCTGTTATGGGTGTGTCGCTAGAGGATATATCCATTGCACGGCCCTGACCTCGACGTCAGATAAGGTCAGGAGGTATGCTAGCGATGCAAAGTATGAACTAGGGGATATATCCATTGCACGGCCCTGACCGCGTCGTCAGATACGGTCAGAGACGTATACTAGTTCATGCGAAAGCCTCTAGTGGATGCTATGCTTTATTCCTACCCACTTATACGTTCCAGTATAGTTTTCGACTTGCATTACACCTAGATGGTTAGGTTCCATAGTGTTGGAGCATGTGGTCTTTTTTTATCATGTATCATTTACAGTTCATCATGGTATTATTTTTATGTATCTTGTTACGTCCCTCTAAGGACCTGGTTTTCCCCCAGGTGTGTGTTCATGTTTTCCGCAGGTATCTTAGCCAAGGCCGTGGTCTTCTCCATTCTTCCGAAGACGATTGCGCTTGGTTCGTCTATCCATTTTTCGATTCATGTACATTCCTTTCATTGTGATAGTTGGTAGTGGACTTTGTCTCCGCCCAACGATTGTATCATAAATATTCGAGTTGATATTGATAATATTATTCCTTTAATTGTGGATGAGATTAGTTTGTCTTGGATTACTGCATTTTACAGCTTATGTATTCATACGAGACCTACGTATTTCGTATGAATACAGCTGGCATGTCTACGTACTTAGTCCTACGTATTTTGGGACTGGGGCGTTACACCCTTGCCGACAGTCATCCCTACACAAAACAGGTTAGCACAATTTGCATTTGATATAAAGATATACTGTTTAACACCGCATCTTTTGTTAGGTTGCAATGCACTCTGATTGCATAAATGCAACTAACTATATGTTGGTCCACGGGTCGTTTCTTGTGATTAGCCGCTGCGACACATGGGTTCAGCTCATCTCTATTTGGACATTGATTCAACACTCGAGGTTTCTTGTACCTCGAAATGTCTAGACAATCTCCCCCAGGCTGAGCGATTCCAGGTGCCCCCAGACCCGCTCGAGAGATCTAGTTTCCTTGTATACAAGTTGTCCAGGACCTATACATACTCTGTAAGGCGACTGTTAGGCAACACATGAACTTATGCATTGCTTTGGTTTATGACATAGCTTGTAGCTCCTAGCTTTGGGACAATTCTCTTATTGTGGCAATGTATACATGTTCGTCTGTACACATCTAAACATTTGAAGCATATTCATAGGCAACAGATGAAGTGGCAACATATAATCCAGCATATGATTCAATTCATTATCTTCTCTTTATCTTTTGTTATTGGTATCGTTGATCGCAGGAACAAGGCAGTAGAGTGGACTAGAGATCATTTTTATTAGGGCGTACAAATAAATGCAAGCCCAGTTAGAGCAACACACCAAGATGAATCTTAGTTGAGAGAAGGAGGGACTTCACGCGCCGTTCACGAACTGTTCACGCGTCCTACATTGGAACCAACAGTTGATTAGCATACTTCGGTCTCTTTCTCTCAAGATTCAGAATGTATGCGAAATGCGATGAAAGCGAACAATGAAAACCAATCATCGAAAACCAATACGAAAATGCATTCATCAAAACCAAGCAGCGAAAGAAAACATCCAACAGAACTCTTGGATTTATTTCATTAGAAGCCAATCCATCAATTGGAATGGTTCATTGCATTTCATCCGTGATCAATCGATACCGGCAAAGGTTTTCCCAAAGACTGAGTTCAAGACTGAGTCATGCAAGCCGTAGGTTTACATAGTGGTCCGCGAGGAGCGAGGCACTACAGGCACCATCGACGATGCTTGCCCTGTCAAAGCTGGTAAGACTGGTGACGTCGGTTATGACTTTGTTACGATGTTTGTGGACCATTTGACCAGGAGACTGGCTCGGTAGGGGAGGGCACCCTAATGGGAGGCCGTTATGTATGGAGTGGATACAGCAGAAAATTCTCATCTAGATAAACTTAGGGATTCAGTAGTGGACGGGAGTGGAGGAAACTCGATTTCAACAAGGGTAACATTGTGAGTTGTTACGACCCGCACCCGCTTTTCGAACGCGAGCTCGTGAGCAAGCCAGCTACGCATAAAGCGGACTCCAGCCCGACTCGAATACATAAACGCTGTGACAGCTAGGGTAAGCTGCCAATTCATGGCAAACAAATCTATATCTCAATCCACAATAAGAATAATAAACATGAATGAACACTATGGGTCGTGGTCTGCAGCCCACTAGCATATATGTCCGATAAGACTCTAAAGGAAATAACAAGAGTCTAAAACTGAATCAAGAAACGAGATATCTCTTGATAAGGTATGAAAGCACGAGCTGATAATAAACACAATAACGATACCTGAATTCCGCAAGCATATCATCACATCTGTCATCCAGAACCACTAGCTAACTCCATGCAATCGCTAAACCTGAAGAGATCATCAGGTCCTCATGGGACATAGCAAGATACATAAAAACATGCCTATCTAGCAGTTTATTATGCAATAAAGAAAATACATGAAATAAACGAGAAAAGACCAATCAACATGAAAATACGACTATATACGACTGGAAGAACCACTACGCATAAATGAACTGCTGGAGGAGAACAAGAGAACACGATGTCACGATGTCAATGAATACCAATCGAATACTCTCACCCTCGTCCCTAGTATGGACTCGCAGGTTTGAACAACTACTAACCCTCGCCCCTATTATGGACTCACAGGTTAGCTTCAAGGAATCACCCTCGCCCCTAGTGTGGACTTGCAGGTGTGGATCAAATACTACTAACCCTCGTCCCTAGTGTGGGCTCGCAGGCTAGCATCAAGAATCATCCTCGCCCCTAGTGTGGACTCGCAGGTGCGAAACAGATAACTACTAATCCTCACCCCTAGTGTGGACTCACAGGTTAGCTTCACGAAATTAAGATACAAAGAACTACTAACCCTCGCCCCTAATATGGACTCGCAGGTTAGCTTCAAGAATTCAATGTACAACAGTTCTGTTATGACTTATTTATCCTATGACACGATGCGACTCAGTCCAAGTACAGGTGATGACACGACATGACCCAATCAAGATACACGAGAGAACCAATCCAATATGAACCACAAAATTAACTATAAACAAGGACTATATATATACTAGCATGCACGATGTACAAATCACATGTCAATAATCAACCAGTAAAACTATATAATAATAGAAATATGCATGTAAATAAACTGTAGAGGGAGGCAAGGTATCTTGCCTGGAGGTTGCACGGAGTGTTAACACAAAGTCACAGTCAACCAAATATTGATAACATTGACTAAATAATATTTGTAATAATTCAATACGACACACGACGTCTACATTAAGCTCAAGTCAGACGACAGCTCAGTCTCAGCTTCTCAGTTATATTTGAGTCTGTATTTTACACTTTTGTTGAGTCTAGACTGATGTAAACTGTGTCATGCTGAGCTCTTGAGACTTGACCTATAGCCTACCCAATAATCCTCAAACTCCACCATCCAAAAAAATACCCACTGGCTACTTAGACCAGCTCTGTGCTCTGGAGACAGAGTTCGGAACGAACTCTGCCTCCACACAGAGTTCGGGCCGAACTCTGTCCCCTAAAAATCAGCATCCCTAATTTTAGGGTTAGCTGGTTGCTAGTTGTCCAACGGCCAAATATTTGAAATTTTCTACCCGAATTCTGGCCGAATTCTGCCTACAAAAATACTATAAATAGGCCATGAATTTTCTCATTTCAAATCATCCAATCTTCTCTTCTCTTCTCTCTTATAGCTCAAATAAGCCATACCCTTCCCATCTACTATTCACAAGCCTCCTAAGTCTCGAGTGCTCAGCATCTCTCAGTTAGGATTCTTGTGCAAGAGTTGAAGAAGTCGCTTGGACAATTCCAAGCAAATCGCCACTGCGATCCTCTGTAAGAAGTTGACGTGCTCTTCTGAAGTAAAGGCACGGGTTGTAAACTACTATTTCATAAATAGTGGATTTAATCCTGAGCTAGAGTTCTCAGGCCTGGACTAGTCCTCCACGAGGGAAACCAGGTTAAAATCGCTGTGTTTGCGTATGCTTTCTTGCTCTTCATTTACTTTTTGCATTTTACTCTGATTATTATTTAATTCGTGAAAGAGTTAATTTTTTAATTGGTTATTTTCTATATAAACTCTATTCACCCCCCTCTAGAGTTGCCACATGTTCTTCACGGAGATCCAACAAAATATAGTCAACTACTAAGCCATGAAGTCTAAATCATTGTAACTTTCTCCGAAAGCTGAAACAGACAATGCCAACATTCTCAGAATAGTCAAATTAGCTAGGATTGTCTGTCCTTTAGTCCAATTCTGAACACAGGGGCAAAACGGTAATTTCGGGTCAAAACGGTGTCCGCCTTTGTACTGAAAAATATACCAGAGTCAATGGTCTCTAAAGTCGTCAAACTACATGTCTACGGATTTGTTTTGATGATACGAATCCAACGGTATGTCCAATTTTGGATTCCGGTGGGTCGTGCACAAAATCGCCCGTTGAATTGGATCGTAGGGCACGCGAAACGGCGATCCAGTCAACTGTCTCAGAATTGGACCAAACTTGGCATATAGGATCAAAAAAACGATATGGTACTATTGGCACAAGTTTTGTCTTGATCTGACGAACGTGCACAAAGTAATTGAGAAATTTGCACAAAGGCCGATACGGTGAATTTCGACGGATACGCATCAAATTCGTCGCGCACACGCAACCAATTTGAATTTCGTCAAAGCCCACACGTCCACGAAGCCGATACGCACCTTTTGATGCTTTTGGTTCGTGACCACGTCACCCGGAATGGCGGGACGCACGTCATATCGAAGGTTTTTCATAATTTCTACAATTTTAGAAACAGTTTTTTCGTAACTTTACGATCCAATTATTCTTTATACAGTGAACGAAAAATTAATCTATCTGAAGGGTTTTAGAGTTCTACATGTGGTCTATAACTGTATTTAAGTACAACTTTTAAACTGTTACGAGATCGATCAGAATCGATCCTCGAACAAGGGTGGGTGAACTGTCTTATGCTCTGTTTTGAACAAGATTTTCCGCAATGTTTGCGTTGATTTTTCGATCGATCCAGCGCACTATAATTAAATCTATTTGAAGACAAATGAAGTGGTATAGGTTGGATGTATACCTGCAAAACTGGTTCGAAGAATGGTCGAGCGAGTCGGCCGAACTTCCGTCGCGAACTTGGACGCCAACAATACTGCTGCTTACCATTCCTCTGTCCGCACGCGTGCGCGCGCTGCCATCCGCGGGTGTGTTCGGCCTGCCGCCGGCGACGTACGGCGGCACACGCGTAAGGGGAGGGGCGCACGAGGGTTCGGTTAGGGTTTTTGATTGGTTGATCTCTCGACCTCTCGTATATAAATACTGTGTTGAGAACAGAATAGGGGGTCGGTGTTAGTTCGGGCTGAGCTCGGTGTAGCTTGGCTGGCCTTTGGCTGTGCTTTAGAATGTGTGGGCTGGCTTGTGGGGAAGCTATGGGCCCGGGCTCATTTCTTAGCTCGGGCTGATTTGGGAATGCTACTGCTTCTTGCTTTCTTTGGGCTCGAGCCTGGGGAGTGAGAACTTGGGCTGGACAGGGATTTTTATTGATATTTATTTTTCTTTTTCTTTTCTTTTTCTATATCTATATTTATATATATATATATATATATATATATATAGATATATATATATATATATATATATATATATATATATATATATATATATATATATATATATATATTTACACACATATACATATGTATTATTCATTTATATATACATACACATACATGTATATCGTATATATATTTATATATACATACACATATATATATATATACATGCACATTTATCTATATATACAATATGTATATATATATATACCTTAATAAATTATAAAATACATTTACATGCCTAAAATATATATATATATATATATATATATATATATATATATATATATATATATATATATATATATATATATATATATATATTTAAAAAAAAATATATATTATATATATATATATATATATATATATATATATATATTTATATATATATATATATATATATATATATATATACCACAAATTTCATATAGACAATAAAGTATTTTTAAATATAATCAATATTAATAATATCTAATAGTAATAAATATATTTATTTAATCACCACAAAAAAATAATAAAATAATCAAATGATGGTTTGGTGAATCCATACTATTCACCTTTATCCGGGTCCAAAAAATAGTAAAAATATGATAAAATAATATTTAATAATAAAATACCAATTTTGTACAAATATTCAAATAATTAAAAATGTACATCAATATCCAAAATAATTTAGGAAATATTTGTACACGCATAAAATATGCTTATCTTTGGTCTCACTACATGCCTACATGGGATTGGATTTGACTTGGGCCCAATCAGGACAGGTTCGGTACAATCGGGTTCCCTAAAACTCGATAATATAATTAAATAATAAATAGAATCTTCGGTACGGGTTAAGTCGCAACTTGGCCTAGTTTTTCTAGTTAGGACGTCACTATGGCTCGGCCTTCCCTAACATGGCTAATACACTAGCCAAAGCACGTAACTGCACTATCCGTGCCACTATTTCTGGTCACCTTGCACTCCAATTTCTAACCATGGCTAGAGTCATCTACCGTAATAATTAACTAATTAATTATTTATAAAAATCTAAAAATCACCATTTAAAATAAATAAATAATAAAAATAATATTTCAAAAAAAATTTGGGAAGGGGACCTACAAATCTACCCACCTTAAAAATAATTTTGTCCTCGAAATTCTAATTCATGGCTATTCCTTAAAAATTAAAGCCTTCTATTACCTTAATCTCCTCAAATTTAATTCCTCAAAAATATTTTATAACTTTCTCCAGTCATTTTACAACTCCGAATACTTGAGGACTTCTACCCACCTTTGGTCATACTACTCCTCAAAAAACGGTCACTAAAATCTTATAATCTTCTAACTAGTTGCTAACAATTATACCGGCAGATATCTAGGCATATGACAACTATAATCTCTCATATGTATAAACAACCAAAACTCAATAATCATGCAATATTATACTTTAATTTAAGAATTTCTGATAGATTCTAGACAGCACGATCGTTCGTCACCCCGAAATAGAAGGAGACGAAAATCAATGGTTTGGAAAGCAAGGAAGAATAATCGTGAACAAATATAAAATTTCAAAGACGTAGAAAAAGTTCTAGGATAATTTTAAAGACAGAATAGATTGAGGTTTCTAAGGGTTTAGTCATATTCGCAGGCTCGTATCAGTACAGTTACGTAACCGATACGATATGCTCTGACCTGCATGGGCCACCAAAAACTTGTCACGACCCGTACCCACTTTTCGGATGCGAGCTCGTGAGCAATCCAGCTACGCATCAAGCGTACTCCAGTCCGACTCGAATACGTAAACGCTGTCACGGCTAGAGTAAGCTTCCAATTCATGGCAAACAAATCTATATCTCTATCCACAATAAGAATAATAAACATGAATGAACCCTATGGGTCGTGGTCTGCAGCCCACTAGCATATATGTCCGATAAGACTCTAAAGGAAATAACAAGAGTCTAAAACTGAATCAAGAAATGTGATATCTCATGATAAGGTATGAAAGCACGAGCGGATAATAAGCACAATAACGATACCTAAATCCCGCAAGCGTATCATCACATCAGTCATCCAGAACCACTAGCTAACTCCATGCAATCGCTAAACCTGAAGAGATCATCAGGTCCTCAGGGAACATAGCAAGATACATAAAAACATACCTATCTAGTAGTTTATCATGCAATAAAGAAAATACAGGAAATAAACGGGAAAAGACCAATCAATACGAAAATACGACTATACACGACGGAAGAACCACTACGCATAAATGAACTAATGGAAGAGAACATGATGTCAATGAATACCAATCGAATACTCAAACCCTCGCCCCTAGTGTGGACTCGCAGGTTTGAATAACTACTAACCCTCGCCGCTAGTGTGGACTCGCAAGTTAGCTTCAAGGAATTACCCTCGCCCCTAGTATGGACTCGCAGGTGTGGATCAAATACTACTAACCCTCGCTCCTAGTGTGGGCTCGCAGGCTAGCAACAAGAATCATCCTTGCCCCTAGTGTGGACTCGCAGGTGTGGAACAGATAACTACTAACCCTCGCCCCTAATGTGGACTCGCAGGTTAGCTTTACGAAATTAAGGTACAAATAACTACTAACCCTCGCCCCTAATTTAGACTCGCAGGTTAGCTTCAAGAATTCAAGGTACAACAGTTCCGTTATGACTTATTCATCCTATGACACGATGCGACTCAGTCCAAGTACAGGTGATGACACGACACGACCCAATCAAGATACATGAGAGAACCAATCCAATATGAACCACAAAATTAACTATAAACAAGGACTATATATATACTAGCATGCACGATGTACAAATCATATGTCAATATTCAACCAGTAAAACTATATAATAATAAAAATATGCAAGTAAATAAATTATAGAGGGAGACAAGGTATCTTGCCTGGAGGTTGCACGGAGATCCAACAAAATATAGTCAACTGCTAAGCCATGAAGTCCAAATCATCACAACTGTCTCCGAAAGCTGAAACAGACAATGCCAACATTCTCAGAATAGTTAAATTAGCTAGGATTGCCTTTCCTTAAGTCCAATTCTGAACACAGAGGCAGAACGGTAATTTTGGGTCAAAACGGTATCCGCCTTTGGATTCGCTTTGCACCGAAAAATGTGCCAGAGTCAATAGTCTCTAAAGTCGTCAAACTATATGTCTACGAATTTATTTTGACGATACGAACCAAATGGTATGTCCAGTTTTTTATTTCGGTGGGCCATGCACAAAATCGCCCGTTGAATCGGATCGTGGGACCCGCGAAACGGCGATCCAATCAACTGTCTCAGAATTGGACCAAACTAGGCATACAGGACCAGAAAAATGATACGGTCATGTTGGCGCAAGTTTTATCTCGATCTGACAAACGTACACAAAGTAATTGGGAAATTTGTGCAGAGGCCGATAAGGTAAATTTCGACGGATATGCATCAAATTTGTCGTGCACACGCAACCAATTTGAATTTCGTCAAAGCCCACACGTCCACGAACCCGATACACACCTTTCGATGCTTTTGGTTCACGACCACGTCGCCCGGAATGGCATGACGCACGTCGTATCGAAGGTTTTTCATAATTTCTACAATTTTAGAAACATGTTTTTTCGTAACTTTACGATCCAATTATTCTTTATACAGTGAACGAAAAATTAATCTATCTGAAGGGTTTTAGAGTTTTACATGTAGTCTATAACTTTATTCAAGTACAACTTCTAAACTGTTACACGATCGATCGAAATCGATCCTCGAACATGGGTGGGTGGACTGTCTTATGTTCTGTTTTGAACAGGATTTTTCACAATGTTTGCGTTGATTTTTGATCGATCCAGCGCACTATAATTAAATCTATTTGAAGGCAAATGAAGTGGTATAGGTTGGGTGTATACCTGCGAAACTGGTTCAAAAAATGGTCGAACGAGTCGGCCGAACTTTCGTCGCGAACTTGGACGCCAACAACACTGCGGCTGCTACCATTCCTCTGTCTGCGTGCGTACGCGTGCTGCCATCCGCGGCTGTGCTCGGCCTGCCGCCGACGACGTGTGTGCTGCCATTCCTCTGTCTGCGTGCGTACGCGTGCTACCATTCCTCAAAATTCTAATTCATGGATTTTCCTTAAAAATCAAAGTTTTCTATTACCATAATCTTCCCAAATTTAATTCCTCAAAGTAAGGAAGAATAATCGTGAATAAATATGAAATTTCAAAGACGTGGAGAAATTTCTAGGAAAATTTTTAAGGCAGAGTGGATTAAGATTTCTAAGGGTTTAGTCATATTCGCAGGCTCGTATCAGTACAGTTATGTAACCGATACGATATGCTCTGACCTGCATGGGCCACCAAAAAACTTGTCACGACCCGTACCCGCTTTTCGGACGCGAGCTCGTGAGCAATCCAGCTACGCATCAAGCGGACTCCAGCCCGACTCGAATACATAAACGCTGTCATGGCTAGGGTAAGCTTCCAATTCATGGCAAACAAATCTATATCTCAATCCACAATAAGAATAATAAACATGAATGAACACTATGGGTCGTAGTCTGCAACCCACTAGCATATATGTCCGATAAGACTCTAAAGAAAATAACAAGAGTTAAAACTGAATCAAGAAACGGGATATCTCATGATAAGGTATGAAAGCACGAGCGAATAATAAACACAATAACGATACCTGAATCCCGCAAGCGTATCATCACATCTGTCATCCAAAACCACTAGCTAACTCCATGCAATCGCTAAACTTGAGGAGATCATCGGGTCCTCAGGGGACATATCAAGATAAATAAAAATATGCCTATCTAGCAGTTTATCATGCAATAAAGAAAATACAGATAATAAACGAAAAAAGACTAATCAACACGAAAACATGACTATACACGACTGGAAGAACCACTACGCATAAATGAACTGCTGGAGGAGAACAAGAGAACATGATGTCACGATGTCAATGAATACCAATCGAATACTCAAACTCTCGCCCCTAGTGTGGACTCACAGGTTTGAATAACTACTGACCCTCGCCCCTAGTGTGGACTCCTAGGTTAGCTTCAAGGAATCACCATCGCCCCTAGTGTGGACTCGCAGGTGTGGATCAAATACTACTAACCCTCGTCTCTAGTGTGGGCTCGTAGGCTAGCATCAAGAATTACCCTCGCCCCTAGTGTGGACTCGCAGGTGCGGAACAGATAACTACTAACCCTCGCCCCTAGCGTGGACTCGCATGTTAGCTTCACGAAATCAAGGTACAAAGAACTACTAACCCTCGCCCCTAATGTGGACTCACAGGTTAGCTTCAAGAATTCAAGGTACGGTAGTTCCGTTATGACTTATTCATCCTATGACACGATGCGACTCAGTCGAAGTACAGGAGATGACACGACACGACCCAATCAAGATACACGAGAGAACCAATCCAATATGAACCACAAAATTAACTATAAACAAGGACTATATATATACTAGCATGCACGATGTACAAATCACATGTCAATAATCAACCAGTAAAACTATATAATAATAGAAATATGCAAGTAAATAAACTGTAGAGGGAGGTAATGTATCTTGTCTGGAGGTTGCACGGAGATCCAACAAAATATAGTCAACTACTAAGCCATGAAGTCCAACTCATCACAACTGTCTCCGAAAGCTAAAACAGACAATGCCAATATTCTCAGAATAGTCCAATTAGCTAGGATTGTTTGTCCTTAAGTCCAATTCTGGACACAGGGGCAAAACAGTAATTTGGGTCAAAACGGTGTCTGTCGTTGGACCCGCTTTGCACCGAAAAATATGCCAGAGTCAATGGTCTCTAAATTTGTCAAACTATATGTCAACGGATTTGTTATGATGATACGAACCCAACGGTATGTCCAGTTTTGGATTTCGGTGGGCCGTGCACAAATTCGCCCGTTAAATTGGATCGTGGGGCCCACGAAACGGCGATCCAATCAACTGTCTCAGAATTGGACCAAACTTGGCATACAAGACCAGAAAAATGATACAGTCCTGTTGGCGCAAGTTTTGTCTCGATCTGACGAACGTGCACAAAGTAATTGGAAAATTTGTACAGAGGTCCATACGGTGAATTTCGACGGATACGCATCAAAATCGTCTCGCACACGCAACCAATTTGAATTCCGTTAAAGCTCACGCATCCAAGAAGCCGATACGTACCTTTCGATGCTTTCGGTTTACGACCACATCGCCCGAAATGGTGGAACGCACGTCGTATCGAAGGTTTTTCATAATTTCTACAATTTTAGAAACAGGTTTTTCTGTAACTGTACAATCCAATTATTCTTTGTATAGTGAACGAAAAATTAATCTATCTGAAGGGTTTTAGAGTTTTACATGTGGTCTATAACTGTATTTAAGTACAACTTCTAAACTGTTACAAGATCGATCGGAATCGATCCTCGAACATGGGTGGGTGGACCGTCTTATGTTCTGTTTTGAACAGGATTTTCCGCAAAGTTTGCGTTGATTTTCGATCGATCCAGCACACTATAACTAAATCTATTTGAAGATTAATGAATGGTATAGGTTGGGTGTATACCTACGAAACTGGTTCGAATAATGGTCGAGCGAGTTGGCCGAACTTCTGTCGCGAACTTGGACGCCAATAACACTGCTGCTGCTACCATTCCTCTGTCCGTGCGCGTGCGCGCGCTGCCATCCGCGGCTGTGCTCGGCCTGCCGCCGGCGACGTGCAACGGAGCGCGCGCAAGGGGAGGGGCGCACGTGGGTTCGGTTAGGGTTTTTGATCGATTGATCTCTCGACCTTTCGTATATAAATACTGTGTTGAGAACAGAACAGGGGGTCGGTGTTACTTCGGGCTGAGCTGGGTGTAGCTTGGCTGTCGTTTGGCAGTGCTTTAGCTTGTGTGGGCTGGCTTGTGGGGAAGCTATGGGCCCGGGCTCATTTCTTAGCTCGGGCTGATTTGGGAATGTTACTGCTTCTGGGAGTGCGAACTTGGGCTGGGCTGGGATTTTTATTGATATTTCTTTTTCTTTTCCTTTTCTTTTTCTTTTTCTATTTATATTCATATATCTATTTATATATATATATATATATATATATATATATATATATATATATATATATATATATAAATATATATATATATATATATATTTATATATATAATAATACATATATATATATATTTTTATATATATTATATTTTATATATATATATATATATATATAGATATATATATATATATATAGATATATATTATATATATATATATATATATATATATATATATATATATATACAACATATACATATATAATTACACAATAGAACATATGTATTATACATTATATATACATACACATCACGTATATCGTATATATATTTATATATACATACACACAACATATACATTATATATATATATATTATATTATATAATATATATATATATATATATATAATATATATATATATATATTATTATATGTATATACATAAATATATATATATATATATATATTTTTTATATATATATATATATATATATATATATATATATAATATATATATATATATAATATATATATATTATATATATATTAAATGTATTTTATAATTTATATATAATATATGTATATATATATATATATAGATATATATATATATATAATAGATAATAATAATATATATATAATATATTATATATATATTTAAATATTTAAATATTATATATATATATATATATATATTATATATATATATATATATATATATTATAAATACATTAAATAGATAGTATATATATATTATATATATATATTTAATGTATTTTATAATTTATTAAGGTATATTATTATTAAGGTAAAATATATATAATCTAATATATATATAGATATATCTATATATATAATATATATATATAATATATATTATATATATTATATATATATATATATATATATATATACACATTTATCTATATACAATATGATATATGTATATACCTTAATAAATATAAATACATTTACATGCCTAAATTCTATATATATATATATATATCCTGATATTAATACATATATATATTACCACAAATCTATAGACAATAAGTATTTTTAAATATAATCAATATTAATAATATCTAATGGTAATAAATATATTTATTTAATCACCACAAAATAATAATAAATAATTAAATGGTGGTTTTGTGAATCCATACTATTGACCTTTATCTGGGTCCAGAAAATTGTACAAATATGGTAAAACAATATTTAATAATAAAATACCAATTTTGTACAAATATTTAAATAATTAAAAATGTACATCAATACACAAAATAATTTAGAAAATATTTGTACACGCATAAAATATGCCTACATCTTCTTTGGTCTCACTACATGCCTACATAGGATTGGATTTGACTTGGGCCCAATCTGGACAGGTTCGGTACAACCGAGTTCCCTAAAACTCGATAATATAATTAAATAATAAATAGAATCTTCGGTACGGGTTAAGTCACAATTTTGCCTGGTTTTCCTAGTTAAGACGTCACTATGGCTCGGCCTTCCCTAACATAGCTAATACACTAGCAATGCACGCAACTACACTATCCGTGCCACTATTTCTAGTCACATTGCACTCCAATTCCTAACCATGGCTAGAGTCATCTACCGTAATAATTAACTAATTAATTATTTATAAAAAATTTAAAAATCACCATTTAAAACAAATAAATAATAAAAATAATATTTAAAAAAAATTGGGAAGGGGAGCTACAAATCTACCCACCTTAAAATAATTTCTTCCTCGAAATTCTAATTCATGGCTATTCCTTAAAAATCAAAGCCTTCTGTTACTTTAATCTTCTCAAATTTAATTCCTCAAAAATATTTTATACTTTATCCAGTCATTTTATATCTCCGAATACTTGAAGACTTCTACCCACCTTTGGTCACACTACTCCTCAAAACATGGTCAATAAAATCTGATATTCTTCTAACTAGTTGCTAACAATTCTACCGGCAGATATTTAGGCATATGACAACTATAATCTCTCATATCTATAAACAACCAAAAATCAATAATCATACAATATTATATTATAATTTAAGAATTTCTGATAGATTCTAGACAACACGATCGTTCGTCACCCCGAAATAGAAGGAGACGAAAATCAATGGTTTGGAAAGCAAGGAAGAATAATCGTGAAAAAATATGAAATTTCAAAGACGTGGAGAAAGTTCTAGGATAATTTTCAAGGAAGAGTGGAATGAGATTTCTAAGGGTTTAGACATATTCGCAGGCTCGTATCAGTACAGTTACGTAACCGATACGATATACTCTGACCCGCATGGGCCACCAAAAAACTTGTTACGACCCGCACCCGTTTTCGGACGTGAGCTCGTGAGCAATCCAGCTACGCATCAAGCGGACTCCAGCCCGACTCGAATACGTAAACGCAGTCATGGTTAGGGTAAGCTTTCAATTCATGGCAAACAAATCTATATCTCAATCCACAATAAGAATAATAAACATGAATGAACACTATGGGTCGTGGTCTGCAGCCCACTAGCATATATGTCCGATAAGACTCTAAAAGAAATAACAAGAGTCTAAAACTGAATCAAGAAACGAGATATCTCTTGATAAGGTATGAAAGCACGAGCTGATAATAAACACAATAACGATACCTGAATTCCGCAAGCATATCATCACATATGTCATCCAGAACCACTAGCTAACTCCATGCAATCGCTAAACCTGAAGAGATCATCAGGTCCTCATGGGATATAGCAAGATACATAAAAACATGCCTATCTAGCAGTTTATTATGCAATAAAGAAAATACATGAAATAAACGAGAAAAGACCAATCAACATGAAAATACGACTATATACGACTGGAAGAACCACTACGCATAAATGAACTGCTGGAGGAGAACAAGAGAACACGATGTCACGATGTCAATGAATACCAATCGAATACTCTCACCCTCGCCCCTAGTATGGACTCGCAGGTTTGAACAACTACTAACCCTCGCCCCTATTATGGACTCGCAGGTTAGCTTCAAGGAATCACCCTCGCCCCTAGTGTGGACTTGCAGGTGTGGATCAAATACTACTAACCCTCGTCCCTAGTGTGGGCTCGCAGGCTAGCATCAAGAATCATCCTCGCCCCTAGTGTGGACTCGCAGGTGCGGAACAGATAACTACTAATCCTCACCCCTAGTGTGGACTCACAGGTTAGCTTTACGAAATTAAGATACAAAGAACTACTAACCCTCGCCCCTAATGTGGACTCGCAGGTTAACTTCAAGAATTCAAGGTACAACAGTTCCGTTATGACTTATTCATCCTATGACATGATGCGACTCAGTCCAAGTACAGGTGGTGACACGACACGACTCAACCAAGGTACACGAGAGAACCAATCCAATATGAACCACAAAATTAACTATAAACAAGGACTATATATATACTAGCATGCACGATGTACAAATCATATGTCAATAATCAACCAATAAAACTATATAATAATAGAAATATGTAAATAAATAAACTGTAGAGGGAGGCAAGGTATCTTGTCTGGAGGTTGCACGGAGATCCAACAAAATATAGTCAACTGCTAAGCCATGAAGTCCAAATCATCACAACTGTCTCCGAAAGCTGAAACAGACAATGCCAACATTCTCAGAATAGTCAAATTAGCTAGGATTGCCTGTCCTTAAGTCTAATTATGGATACAGGAGAAAAACGGTAATTTTGGGTCAAAACGGTGTCCGCCCTTGGACCCACTTTGCACCGAAGAATGTGCCAGAGTCAATGGTCTCTAAAGTCGTCAAACTACATGTCTACGGGTTTGTTTTGATGATACGAACCCAATAGTATGTCCAGTTTTGGATTCCAGTGGGCCGTGCACAAATCGTCCGTTGAATTGGATCGTGGGGCCCGCAAAACGGCGATCCAATCAACTGTCTCAGAATTGGACCAAATTTGGCTTATAGGAACAGAAAAATGATACGGTCCTGTTGGCGCAAGTTTCGTCTCGATCTGACGAACATGCACAAAGTAATTAGGAAATTTGCACAGAGATCGATACGGTGAATTTCGACGGATACGCATCAAAATTGTCGCGCACACGCAACCCAATTTGAATTTCGACAAAGCCCACATGTCCACAAAGCCGATACGCACCTTTCGATGCTTTCGGTTCGCGACCACGTCACCCGGAATGGCGGAACGCACGTCGTATCGAAGGTTTTTCATAATTTCTACAATTTTAGAAACAGGTTTTTCTGTAACTTTACGATCCAATTATTCATTATACAGTGAACAAAAAATTAATCTATCTGCAGGGTTTTAGAGTTCTACTTGTGGTCTATAACTGTATTCAAGTACCACTTCTAAACTGTTACAAGATCCATCGGAATCGATCCTCGAACATGGGTGGGTGGACTGTCTTATATTCGGTTTTGAACAGGATTTTCCGCAATGTTTGAGTTGATTTTTCGATCGATCGAGCGCACTATAATTAAATCTACTTAAAGATAAATGAAGTGATAGGTTGGGTATATACCTACGAAACTGGTTCGAAGAATGGTCGAGCAATTCGGCAGAACATCCGTCGCGAACTTGGACACCAACAACACTACTGTTGCTACTATTCCTTTGTTCGTGCGCGTGCGCGCGCTGCCATCCGCGGTTGTGCTCGGCCTGCCATCGACGATGTGCGGCGGCACGCGCGCGCAAGGGGAGCTGCGTGCATGGGTTCGATTAGGGTTTTTGATAGGATGATCTTTCGACCTTTCGTATATAAATATTGTGTTGAGAACAGAACAGGGGGTCGGTGTTAGTTCGGGCTGAGCTCGATGTAGCTTGGCGAGCCTTTGGCAGTGCTTTAGCTTGTGTGGGCTGGCTTGTGGGGAAGCTATGGGCCCGGGCTCATTTCTTAGCTCGGGCTGATTTGGGAATGCTACTGCTTCTTGCTTTCTTTGGGCTCGAGCCTGGGGAGTGAGAACTTGGGATGGGCTAGGATTTTTATTGATATTTCCTTTTCTTTTTCTATTGCTATTTATATATATATATAAATATCTATGTACACATATACATATATAAATTTACCCACATATACATATGTATTATACATTTATATATACTTACACATACACGTACATCGTATATATATTTATATATACATACACATTTATCTATATACACAATATGTATATATGTATATACCTTAATAAATTATAAAATACATTTACATGCCTATATATTCAATATATATATATATCCTAATATTAATACATATATATATATATATATATATATATATATATATATATATATATATATATATATATATATATATATATATATACTATATATATATTGAATTTGTGGTGTATATATATATATATATATATATATATATATATATATATATATATATATATATATATATATATTTTTTTTTTTTTTTTTACCACAAAAAAAAAATTATATATATATACCACAAATTCAATATATATATATATATATATATATATATATATATATATATATATATATATATATATATATATATATATATATATATATATATATAATAAAAAAAAATTATATATATATATATATATATATATATATATATATATATATATATATATATATATATATATATATATACCACAAAAAAAAATATACCACAAATTCCATATAGACAATAAAGTATTTTTAAATATAATCAATATTAATAATATCTAATAGTAACAAATATATTTATTTAATCACCACAAAATAATAAAATAATTAAATGGTGGTTTGGTGAATCCATACTATTCACCTTTATCCGGGTCAAAAATTGTACAAATATGGTAAAACAATATTTAATAATAAAATACCAATTTTGTACAAATATTCAATTAATTAAAAATGTACATCAATACCCAAAATAATTTAGGAAATATTTGTACACGCATAAAATATGCCTACGTCGTCTTTGGTCTCACTACATGCCTACATGGGCTTGGATTTTACTTGGGCCCAATCTGACAGGTTCGGTGCAACCGGGTTCCCTAAAACTCGATAATATAATTAAATAAAAATAGAATCTTCGGTACGGGTTAAGTCGCAACATGGCCTGGTTTTCATAGTTAGGACGTCACTATGGCTCGGCCTTCCCTAACATAGCTAATACAGTAGCCAAAGCACGCAACTGCACTATCCGTACTACTATTTCTGGTCACCTTGCACTTCAATTCCTAACCATGGCTAGAGTCATCTACCGTAATAATTAACTAATTAATTATTTATAAAAATCTAAAAATCACCATTTAAAACAAATAAATAATAAAAATAATATTTCAAAAAAAAATTCTAGGAAAGGGAGCTACATGAGTCATAAAATATCTATTCAAAGTGGGTAAAAAACAACGATATTCTTTCTGTTCTTTTGGATACCCAAAAAAATACACTTGATTGCCTTCGGATCCAATTTGGACAAAGTCGATTGAGTATTCTGAACTAAACACAACAAGCCAAAAAATTTGGGAGGTAGAGGAAGCGGTTTGTGTTTGGAATATAACCAAAAAATGGGAGTATTTCTATTAAAAATCGAAGATGGCATGCAATTGATCAGATAACAAGCTGTAAGTATCACATCCGACCAAAATCTCCTGGGAATAAGTACTTGAAATATAGAGCACGCATTGTTTCCAAAACATGGTGATTTTTGCATTCGGCCACACCATTCTATTGTGGTCTGTAAGGGCATAAAGTCTGGTAGATAATGCCATGTTTAGACAGATGAGAATTGAGCTCAAGAGACAGATACTCATTACCATTATCACTCCGCAAACATTTAATAGGAACAACAAATTGTGTTTTGATTTTCGTATAAAAATTGTACCAAATATTAAATAATTCAGAGTGATTTTGCCTCAAGTAGACAAATGCGACATGTGAGTAGCCATCAACAAAGGAAACCAAGTACTTAAACCCCATCATAGATTTAACAGGACAAGGTCACCATATATCATAATGCACTAACTCAAAAGAAGCTAATGCCACTTTATTTAAACTCACCAATTAGGAAATCCGGTGACGCGTGGCCAAACTACATTACTCACAATGAAAGGGAATTGATATCTAAAGATGAATACATTTTCTGGAGAAGCTTGAATAGATGGGTGACCTAACAAACAGTAAATTTCAAAAGGATCAAGTGTAACGCCAACACAGGCAATGGAAGAATTCATGTCAAACAGGTATATGCCTCCAGCCACATACCCCCTCCCCCCCCCCCGACGACAATATTTCCTGTCATGACCTGTACCCGCTTTTTAGATATGAGTTCGTATCCAAGTCTAGCCTACGCCACAGCATCGGCGGTAGTATGCTATCTAGGTCTCAATGTCAAACTTAAATACAATAAAATAATATTAAATTGCTCATTCCCAACAACTATTTTATTTACAAATCTAATATTACGATATAAATTATTTTGGGGAACAAATTCACTAAACATTTAAATAAAATAAACTAACTAATCTCTCTAGAATCTAAGGTCGACCTCCAAGATCTCTATCTCCCCCGTATGGTCCATAGTGCAAAAGTAAGAAGCACGACAAATCACCTGCAATGATCCAGTCAGGAAATGAGCAAATTACAATCCTATGGCATTTATGTAACTTAATACAAAATAAACTAGATACGTAGAGATGCAGTAGAGAATAAAGAAAAAATGTGAATGAACTGGAAACAATAAACATGTACAAGAAACTACTAACAAAAATATGTATGAACAAGACAATTAGAACATGAACAAGTAAAACTAATCAAACAGTGATTTGAAGTACCTTTTGACATGTGAACGACTGGGCTAATACGGCACATCATACGATGGCTATCCACATTTTTGGTACGGCCAACCCATACGTGAGGTGTATGACTTAGCTATCTATATTAAACATTCATTGGGGTTTGCCCACACGTCTGCTTAGCATTTCCCCTTCTGACTCACTAAACAGTCAATAAACGAGCAATGATAGAATCAAGCCTATCGTGTCACAATCGTGTCTCAACAGGATATCAAATAGAAAGACAATATTATATAGCATTATAATGTACTGGAAACATAAAGTAAGTATACTTGCCTCAAGTTAAGTTGTAGTTAACGTGTGTGACACAATCTTTGAAAGTTATCGTCGTTATGGCTAACCGTGATCAAATCGATGAATTACTGATCAAATATGAGTTCAACGAATTAAATAAAATAATAAATAAATTTCTAAATTTCTAAAAAAATTATATATTATAGATCTTCGTGTCAGATTTTTAAAACATCAAACGGTTGCAAATTGGAGTTCGGGATCTCCTGAAATCTTAAAAACAGTATGACGCATCAATTTTTGGAAAATCGACACTCAAATAAATCTCTAAAAATTCATGTAAATAATTACAGAAAATAAAATATAGAATTAGAAATCTAACCTTGATGCGATTATAACAAAAAAATAGAGGTGAATCGGAGTCCAGAGTTGGTCGCAACACCTTCGTGAAGTTTCTATAGCTTAAAAAACGAGGCTGAATTTATGACAAATTTTGGCCTATTTTGGACAACAAATGGAGGAATTTTGGAAAAGAAAATCTGGGAGATGACATAGGTTTATATAAATAATAGTCATTACTTAATTAGGATTAGATTGGAAGGATTTTGATTTTGGGAGAAGAATAATGACTCCTTAAATAGATGAAGATTGACTCATAATTTTCTAATTTGGAAGGGTCAAGAATCTAATCAATAAAATTTTCCATTAAATTCAAATCAAATTAATCTCAAAACTATATAGATCAAATCTCAATCCATAATTGATCATAACAATAATTGGGTTTGTGGGAAAAAAACAAAGGGAGGCTTCCCTTTATATAGGAGATGGAAGATTTCCTAAATAAGGAAGGATTAGATTCAATAAATTAAATCCTTCCATGAATTAAATTAGATTTGACCCAATCCCAATCTATAATTAATCACAATAATATTACTTCAAAATAATATCTAATATTTTAAATAATCTTTAAAATAGATTTCATAAAATAAAATATCAAAAATATTGATAAGAATAATTCAAATATTCCGACATGTATATTTTCATAAATATAAATCTCATCTAAAATAATATAGCAATAAATTAAAACTAAATTCAATCATAATTTAGAATTGACCACATCTAAATCCAATAATATCTAATAATTAGATAATATTTAAAAATATATTTTTATAAATATAAACTTAAACATAATTGATAATAGAAAATTAATAAGTTTAAAAGTATATCTTTTTATAAAAACAAAATCAAATTTAGAAAAAAATAGTTTGACAAATCCCTTCGTCAATACAAATATCTTTTATAGAATTAAAAAAATAAAATTTATTTTCTAACTAGAAAGTATATAAAACTAAAAATACAATAAATAAAAAATAAAAAAATTAGGGAATTGGGCTTACATTTTCAGTCTTTAGGTCCTTAAAGACTACCATCAGGAAAAAATATTACCAAATATTGCAAGTCACGAGTAATTCAACTAATTGACAGTAAGTTGAAAGGATTGCCAGGTGTATGTATATTGAAGGAAGTGACAGTCCGGAAGAAAGTCAGATACTTCATTTTCTATGGACTGTCAGGGAATCACCATTTGCAACAGTAATATCAGCCACACGACCTACTGATATGTAATTGAGCAACATACATGCATCACATATCATATGAATATATGCACCAGAGTCAATCACCAACTGCTTTAACTTTACCACACATGCTGCTGAGTACCCGGCTGTAGATTTAGAAGTAGAAGTTTCACCATGACTTTAAGCTTGGAAGCTAGTAAAATTGGCATATGATTCTGCCGTCATATGTATTAATAGCTCGTCATTATCAATAGCCTCTTATACAACATTAGCGATAGGTGCTTTCAGGTACTGCCACTAAAAGTGACCTTATCGTCTATACTTGAAGCATATACGTAGTCTTCCTCCATCACGACCGGCATTGCCTCGTCCACCATCGCAGCCAGTATGCCAGCCACCACGTCGACTACCACGACCTCCATAGAATCTACCACGAGCAGCACCCAGGACATAATGATTAGCAGGAGCATCCCCTGTAGTGGTCTCAATGAATTTTGTAGCTCTCTAGATACAAAAGATGTAATACCCCACTCCGTGTGAGGTATTTGGTTGGCTTGTTGGATGCAATCAGAATGTTGTATTGTAACTTGTGTTAAAAACTAAGAGATTTGAGACTGATGCATTCTCTCTTAGCTGGCCGGATGGAATAAGTATTAGAACGTGGCTCACTGGTGGGGCTATGTCTAGTAGAAAATATATGTGATCGGAACGAAAAGACCCGTTATGCAAGTGAGTAGATCTGTCCCTTCTTCCCTACTCCTTCATGTTTAATAAAATAGATTATTTTATTGCTATAGTATGTCCCTAAATGTCCCATGCTTTAGTTGCTAACTAAAATGATGCCGATATTGATCATTATTGAAATGAATAACACATGAACATTAAATTACTACTTTGAATTATACACTAGAAATAAATTGATAATATTGTCCATGTTTAATGCTGCTGAATGAATGAATGAATGAAACACTGTATGTAACTGTTGCAAAGATATGAGATGCTGCTTGTTTTCTTATAAGCAATAAAATAAATGATGAATGTTCCTTATAAAATAAAAGAAATGCTATTTGTTTCTTGTTGAGAGGAATGATATGAAAAATATTGCAATGAATTGATGCAATGAGAAATGATGAAGCTTGGGATCGATGATATCATCAAGCAAAAATGATGGTAATCATAGATATGATAAGTCATTGAACAGGATGTTGATGAGATGAGATGATCCTGTGTTGTCTTTACTTATTTTATTATTTTACCATACGATTATGTTCATGATCGAGTCGAACACGCATTCGCATGGTCATGGACAACTTATGTACCAAGGTGACTGTTTCCTCTGACGGTATGCCTGGGGCGCTGGGACCGACCCGAACAGGGAGGAAATGTAAACGTACTTTAGGGGTACATGGTATTGCGAGACAGTCTTAGAGGCTAGCAACTTACTTTGATGTAATCGCGTATCGTACGAAGTCCTATATGGCAAAGTCCTAAATGGTGAATTAACACCAGTAATCATGTTATAAGGATGTACGCTAATGAATGTTTTGTGCATGCAGAGTAGGTATATCACATAACCTGTATTTGATGTAGGTACGAAAGAGTCGGCTATCGGTAAGAAATCACTTAAATGTGATATGTTCATTATACATGTTAGTTCAACTTGACTGCTTAACATGTTAATATTAATAATGCTATAATGTTGCCTTGTTCCAAGAGTATTTCTACAACCTACTGAACATGATAACACCAAATATGCTACAATGATGCCTCTAGATGAAAACTGCTAGAACATATTTACATGCTTCACTATGATACTGCTCATGAACTATAAATTGATGCTAGACCCAAAATAGAAAGATCATTCTAATAAATGTTTGCTCAGATGAATACTTAGTGTTGGTATAGGCGAGTGGACTGGTTCTGCTAGCCAGTATACGGCATTGTACTGACCCACGTTGTGGGCACTCTTTTTAGGTGCTCGTGCTTGGAAAGTTCAGTACACTATGATTGGCTTGATCAGTCCCACGACATCGAAGAATTGTTGGGCATACAAAAGCTCTCCTTATAAAAGATGGTGTCTTCTATTTATAAAGGGCATAATGTATAGAATATTTATATATGTTGTACCAGTAAGTTGTAAGCCAAGTCAGCATATCCAGTTGTAAGTTCATGTACCAAGTATCAAATATAAGCCTAATGCCATGCGTTTTAGTTGGCTATCAATGTAATATGATATATGTTGTTGTAAGCTTTATATTCTGGTACAAGCCTTGTACTCTATTTTAATTAGTAAAGAGAACTTATTTCTACATATCTCTATGTTATTTCAAGTTATCTACTTAAATTCCACTGTTATGAATCAATAATGTGTTCTATTCTGTATGAGAGAGATGTTCTTACTGTCCTCAATTTGTTTGCTTGTGCCACGATGATGTGTTCCTAATTTGAAGATTTATTAATTATATATACCATCTTTGCCTTGTACAAGTACAATCTAGACTTATACGATATCACGTCCATGCGAGGACGATCGGTTCCCATAGAGAAAAGCGAGAAAAAATAACTCTGTGGAATTGGGACATGACAAATGTATCAGAGCACGACTTTACGTCTTTGGACTCTTATTTGATTCGTTTCAAATCAAAGTTACATCTGCGATCAACCAAAGTTACTTCCACGATTAAATTAAAGATTGCTTTCGTAATTATCTCGATGTTGTTTCTATGATATTCCAAGTTGATTCATGTCTGAAAGTTTGTCGACCCTCTTGGTTGCTCACTGGATGTTCCATACAATAAGTCTAAATACATTATGATGCCCCTAAATGTTTGATTATTGTTAGTTTGGACACTAGTGACCCAACAATGACTCGATGCCATAGTGTGCTATATTGTGAATGATGTTCAGAATGTGGGAATGGAGAAAAATTACCATGTGTGCTATAACATGTTTGAGAATTGTATGTTATGTTAGAAAGGAATTGAGAATGGGACAATTGATGAATGACTTCAATAGAACTGATGAGTTGCCTCATGTGTCGTGGCTTTGTGACTTTGAGATCCTGAGAATGTTGGCTTTATGTTATGATCAGTCTAGATCATGACTGTCTGGAATAGACTTGGGTTCTATATGGTTTAAGGAATGGCTTCATTTCTAAGTGGTATATGCCTCTACCACTTCAGAATGATATGTATCGTAACCCTTTCCATAGGATTGATTCTATCTGTGAGTATTGGATAGTGCTGAGACTTAGCTAAGAGTCATGCCTTATTGCTAGGTGACTCGAGTGTCCCTTAATGGTGATATTATGCTGGGTAGCAAGAATTGTTAGAAATTGTAAAGGGTACCTTGGTTGGAAATTGCTTAGTTAGGTAATGACTCAGACTAGCTGGATGATAATTTTACCGTGGGTAATGGATTGGGTAAAAAATTGTTGTGGCTTGGAACATTGAACGATAATGATGATTGGTTGGATGAAAATCTTGCGTGGCTATTACAATTTAGTTGCTAAATTTGAAAGTTCCTGGGAAATATTGTCGGTGACTCGGATGTATGAGAAAAATTTGTGCTTGACGTCCCTAAAGCGTGATAGATGCTAACCCATCTTGACCACCAAAGGATAGATTCAATGAAGTATGAGTTCATGCTTAATGAGATGAATAGTCATTACATACGTGCATGTATGCTCGAGTATTTGAATTATATCACAAAGGTAACAAGTAGTGACTCTGGATACTTGTGTTATGTAGAGAATAGTTAATTGATACATGAATTATCGGATTGGATTAGAATGGATTACTCGACCCTTGCGGTATGGTCTGTATGAGGTTTTGATGGCTGAGGAGCGAATGGGATTGATAATCACAAAAGGTTCAATTAAAGATATTAAATATGAAATACTTTATTATACAATGATGATGCTATGCGAATAAGTTGACGGTAATGTAATTCAGTAGTGTTATTGAGACTCTATCGAAATGAATATGGATACAACAAAAAGTAAAAAAAATCGATTTATAGAATTTAGAGCAAGAGATTTTAAATGAAACAGATCGTTGGGAAATTTACATGATGGATTAGACTGCTGAGAATTTTATATCGGGTCGGGATTTAGACAGTAATGTTACTAGATCGATCTTATTCGATTATTGGGTAAGTCTAGAATGAGCCTCTATGGGAATTAGTTCCTTGAGGATGACCATAGACAAACTTGGCCCTAGATATCGTGCGTTGTATAACCAATTATCGGCAAAGCCGGCAATGGAGATTGGTTGTCCAGATTGAATTTATAGCCACAGGTTTGGGTAGAGTTGCTTGAAACTATCGGTTGATTGTTGGACCTAAGAATAAGAAATTAGTATGGTCCCTAGTAGCCGTCCACTCTAGGGGAGTCACCTAAATAATTTAGCTATCGGTATAAGCTGGTCTTATAGACTTAACCGAATAATAGGTGACCGTTGGCGACCCATAGGATGACATTTTGGTATTGAACGAGAGATGGTGACAAGTATGACCTATGGAAGTATATGCTGCAATGTGAGCTTCAAAGATGTTTGATACTTGTGAAGTAATATATCGGCCTTAAAAGGGAACTGTAATTGTGGGATGAGACTTGAGTTGTATGTATCGAGAGGTGAAATATTCCATAAGTTGGAATTGACTGCTCATGATAGAAATATTGGATCGATACCTAAAGTCGGTTAGCTGGATTAACACGAAATGCTATGTATCGAGTTGGAAAGATGGATTGTCTACTCAGAAGTTTAATTACGAATTTTATAGTCAGAAAGGAAATTTCAAAAATGATATTATGTCAGATGGAATGTTGCATAGAATTGTGTCCTTAGCTTGGATAATTGATAATGAGTGACCTTCGGATCGTATCTTTTAGGAAAGATGAATTGCCTCTGTGGAAAATATTATTTGATTCGGAAAGGAATAGAATTGCATCATGGTTATTGTGAACTCTTAGTATGGTTGGTTTCAAGTTAGACCCTTGGCTCGAATATTAGAAATATTGTGCTTGGATCAGTACTTATCTGTGTAGTCCCTGATGTTAAGTGTTTGTGGCTTAAAGATAGCGACTGTGGGGAAGTGAATGAAGTCCATGGAAAGGATTCTAAGATGAATTTTGGGAAGATAGTTGCATCCACTATAAGAAATTGTGGTTTTAGCAACACAATTTAGCGACATAATGTCTTTTATGTCTCCAAAAGCTTTTTTTAGATATATTGGTGACATGGGTTCTAGTATGTCGCAGAATCTATAAAAATTTACTAGTAAAAAACTGAATATCAATTCCGCCAAAAACTCTCTATATATCGCGACATAAACATGTCGCAGAATGATACCATATATTTGGCGACATGTGTATGGGTGTCACAGAATGACACTATACATTTGACGACATGTATAGATGTGTCGCAGAATGACATATTATATTTGGCAACATATGCTCGTGTTGGGAAAGACATTTCTAAAATTTTCCAAATCATATAATTTTCCTCACTTTTTTCCTTTACAGAATTCTTTTCCCTTATGCTTTTGTTACTGTTCTCTAGCTCATTAAAAACGAAATTGCTCTCTATCCTCATTCTCATGCACAACAAGGAGCACGGATGCTCTCGGAAGCTCATCCCAAATCTAGTGTTCATTCTCCTCCACACATAGGGTTTTTATCTCGGAAAAAGAAGGAGCATAGCTACTCTCGAAATGGAAAGTGTTCGTCGGCATCGACTATGTTCACAAAGGTCGAGCTCAAGGTGCTCGCCCACGCATTCGATTGATCTTCGACGGAAGGGACTTCGACGAGGCCCTAGGCCAAGTTCAAGGATGAGTACCATGCCATTGTCTCATCGCCGGTTAGGCTAGAGTACTACGTCATGGGAAAATTTTAGTATTTTGGTTTGTTTTTATTTAGTTTTTTTCATTATTTGTATTATCTTCTTCCATAAAACTATGTTTTTACCATCTCTCTTCCTTTAATCCATGTTTTGGTGTTTTTTTGACTAGGGTTTGGGACCTAATTCTTTTGTTTGTTGGAAAGTTATAGAAGTAGGCCAAGGTGGTACGTTTCTCATCACCTTTGTGATATATAGTGTTGTAGCTCAAATGTTTGACAAATTGCTTCAGCCAACTAGTATTACTTTTTTTAATGCACAATGGATGTATATTTTTTCTTACTGTTCTTGTTTCTTTTGATAGCATTGTAAGTTTTTTATCAAAACTAGTTGTTATAGTTGGGCACTATTTTTGTCGATTAATAAAGCTAAATTCTAGTGGCATAATTGTTGAAGTTGTACCAATTAATCTATTATCTATTTTGATCTGGATGATAGTTTGGTTTATCATTTCCTCTGCCAAAGAAGTTAATTGGCTTGTCTACACACTTATACCACCGAGATTCATTAACTTTGAATAGCTAATTTTGTGTAGATGTATGACTATATCTATATATAAATTTGGAGAAAAAAATAAAAAAATAAATCTATATATATAAATTTGGAGTTTCAAGTGGGTTGTGCTAGGAAAATTTAATCTTTTTTTTGCATATTAAAGGACTCAATTATGCTTTAGCCACTATTGTTTGCACCTTTTTTTTGTTTCCTTGAAATATGAAAACATTTTGGAACAACCTTTTCTTGATAAGAAAGATGAGAAATGTCTCTGCAATGTATGACATTCTGAGTAACAAACATACTGTTTATGTAATCTTGCAGCTTGATGGCAGAGTACAGACTTTGCATCCTAATATACATGGTTGCAGTCTTGCTAGTAGAGATCATGGCACCATATGAAAGCCTTAAATTCTATCATGGGCACCACAGTTGCACTAGAGTCTCTTTCTTCTTTTTTTTACTTCATAAGTTTAGTACTAAAGTTTCCTTTTTCAATGGATATTCTAAGACACTTGACTATTTGTGAACTATAATCCATGTTTCGATGCATAAACTGTTTAGTAATTATAATTCCAACTCCATATCTGAAGTCAAATTCAGTATATGCTAGGAAGATTGTGATCCCATATTCTAAATGGGATCGGTATCGAGATGACATTTCATAATTATATGTTCTTGAATATATTTTTCTGATTGTGTGTCAGGATACATATTGGAACTTGTATCAGAATACCATTTAGGAACACGTATCAGTTTTGTCGAGATACAAGAATGTAGATTTTTTTTCATACAAGTCCATTAAACCTATCATTCTTTTAGTATAGATTTTGTTTTACTTACAATTTTTGCTTTAAGTTTTTGTTTGCAAGATCAAATAGACAACAACCTAATTTTTGGAAAAGACATTCATGTCAAAAGATCTATTGTAGACTAATTTTTTTGGGAAGGCAATACGTTTCTTTTTCAATGGGCTACTTGAAGTTGTTAAAATATTATATTATTGGATTATTTTATGAAGAGATGTTTGAAGACATTATATTGGATATCATGTTATGTTCACAGTAACTTGTTATTTGTTCTCAAGTTCTTTGAATACAAATTTTAATGTTTGTAAGTTATTTTCGAAAAAGATTTTTACATTTATGTTGGAAAATATATGCAAAAATATAAATTAATATAAATAAATATAAAAATATAAATTAGCTTTGCGACATCAAATTGTGTTGTAGGAAGTGTATTTATATTTTGCTATATTAGCTTTCGCGACATCAAACTGTTGTCACCCTCATTTCTCGTATTTTCCCGTATTTCGTATTTATACTCGTATCTGGATTTTAGCATGTATTTTTCTTAGCTTGTGGAATTTCGGTATTTCTTGTATTTTGGGTTTTCTCATGGCTCGATTTTACTTGGGGATGGTTCGGTTTGGTTCGATTTTGTATGAGTTGGATCACCTTAGCCCTACACTCCACCCTCAACCCACCACAACACCCTCTTTATAACTCTACCAACCTCTTCTCTCTCTTCATAACCACCATTAATTTCTTCTTCTTCTTCTTCTTCCTCCACACAACTCCCCAACCCTTAGGCAAGTGCATCTTGCCACCACATGAGAACCATATTTTCTTAGTCCATTTGCTAGACTAGGGCATGGTGATCAACATTAGTTCTTCAATTTTTATGATTTGAAGCCTCCATTGTCCTAGATCTAGTTATTCCTATTTTCAGATTTTTGCCCGTTTTGATCTATTTCGGTTGGAGTTTTGTGGGTTCTGATGTTTCTATGTGGAAGAGAGTTTAATTTCACCCAAGTAGGAACTTTGGAAATTCGGATTTGGAGTTCGGATGGCCAAGTTATGAACTTGTGAAGCTTTGGGTTCTTCCTTGGTGTTCTTGCTGTTTGGAGAAGACAGTGAGCAGTGTGCAGAGCTGTTTAGCTACGCATACTGAGCTACGTGTGTTCTTTAGCGCTGCATACGCAGGCTTGAGTACGCTTCCTGTTGGAAGTGTGTCTCCTTGAGCGTGCGTGACTTTTCACGCAGCTGCTTCCTTGAGCGTGCGTGACTTTCACGTATACTGCTTCCTTGAGCGTGCGTGACTTTTTACGCAGCTGCTTCCTTGAGCGTGCATGACTTTCACGTATACTGCTTCCTTGAGCGTGCGTGACTTTCACGTATGCTGCTTCCTTGAGCGTGCGTGACTTTCACGTATGCTGCCTCCCTTGAGCGTGCGTGACTTTTCACGCAGCTGCTTCCTTGAGTGTGCGTGACTTTTCACGTAGCTGCTCCCCTTGAGCGTGCGTGACTTTCACGCAGCTGCTCCCCTTGAGCGTGCGTGACTTTTACGTACGCTGCTCCCCTTAAGTGTGCCTTGGTACGCAGACTTGAGCGAGCCTTGCGTGCGTGACTTTCACGCAGCTGCTCTCCCTAGCGTGCGTGCTTTTGCACGTATGCTGCCCCTTGATCCCTTGCTTAACCCATTGGCTCTTGGAGTTTTAGTTTTATTTCTTTAAGCTTGGCTCTTTTATAACCCTGAATTTTGATATTTTATTAGATATTTTACGCCCATTTTATATCCTTACGCCTTTTGTCATGAACTTGATTTTACTTAATATGTTTGGAATGACTATTGTACATGGCATGAGATGACAAGGAACTAACACAACACGACAGTGACCCGTGGTAGTGCACTCCTGACATGACCAACCTGACATGATACCCGTCGTGGCGCACTCCTGACAAGTACCCTGACATAATTTATCTTGATAAATTAACTTGACCTGCCTTGACACCGTGGGTGGTTCTTTCTTGCTTGCTTGTTAAATCCACTTGTCCTGTCTTGCATCATGTCTAGGATGGGACTCCTGAGTACCACGGTCAGGAGTACCTATTAAAATGGATTAAGGTTAATAACTAGAATAACTCAGTAGTCATGAAGAGATGACACAGCTACAGGCAATCCCGTTACCTGGACGCTCTTGGGATCTGTAGCCTGCCGTCGAGTAGGGCACATTTCCAGCACACCGTCGAGTGTTGCACCCTCTAAGTCACCTAAGGGTACATTTGTCTCCCGGGCGATGTACCCACCTGAATTCAACCCCTAATTTTCGTCTTGGGTAGCCTGGATGGTCTGCAGGGCTTGTGGCTGTGGAACAATCTCACTGCATCTTGTTAGTAATTAGGCCTGTGATAACCCTAGTTAGTTAAAGTAGTAAGCCGTAGTATATGCTTGGCCGTGATTGATTGAATGAGGTATAACCAGTCTAGTCATGTCTTGATCCAATACAAGATTGCTTCATGTCTTGATTTCTTACATTATTATCTTGCCGATAAATGGTGGGAAACCAAGTTCTGTTCAGATGAAGGGTTACAACCCCGGTCCTTGTTTGGTTTACGAGTTGTAACCTGGCTATCGGAATAGTTCCATGGTTATCTCGTCGTATATCATCCTGACATGTTTTTATTAGTTTTAATTTAATATTAGATTTTCTTGTGCTGATTGCTGGCTTTTGTTCTTATTTCGTGGCCCCCTTGTGGCACTTGCTCTTTCTGGGGTTGACCCAGCTGGTTTTGTGTGGCCAGATTTCTGAGCAGCTCCCGAGGATCTACCAAGCTTCCAGCCCGATGGTGGCGACTAGAAGGAACCCGGGCTACGAGTGGGTTTTCTATTTTGTTTCGCTCACTCTATTATAAATTTATTCTTTTGAGGCGTTTAGCCGACGAGCACCTGTTAGCTCGATGCACTTTACTTACTGTCTGCCTACGGGCTGTAAACATGATTAACAAATCCTAGGGTTGATCATGTATGACTTAAACTCTTGCTAGTCCTAACATTTTGTACGACTAGCTTCATGATCAGCTAATATGTAATATTTGCGATGCCTTTTATTGTATATTTAATGATCATACATCTTGTAATTATATTATTTGCTTGAGATTGAGACAGTAGGCTTGACCTTAAGAAGACTGTTGGCTTGTAGTAAACCCTCATATCTAGACAGCCGTGACCGTATAGTTGAGATGTATTCTATTTCAATATACGTAGCTGGCTATGTCTGCCCCCGCTCTCCAGTATTCTGGTTCTGGGGCGTGACAACTGTATAGCAGAAAGTATATTTATAATAATAAAAAAATAAAGAACTAGACTTTTTGTAATGTTATGTTGCCAATGTATGACCTTTCTGTGACACACAAGACACATGTCGCCAAAAGTTATTTTAAGTAAAATTATGATATATCGCCAAAAGTGATTACATTATGCAACATGGGTGATTTTATGTCGCCAAAGACTTTCCCAGATAAGGCTACAACGACAGGTGACAATATTGCCAGATATGTCGCAGAAATATTTTGACGACACAAATCTAACTTTTCGCTACATATTGCTTATATCGCTGAACATGCATTTTCTTGTAGTAACATGTGGCTTATCGAACAGCACTAACACGGACGTTCGCTGAAATGCATGTATTTTGGGGACACCTAAAATATGTGTATGAATCCAAACTAAGTGATAGGAAAGATGATACTACAGGAAGAATGTTGGTGAATCATTGAGAAGTGCAAATATTTTTGGAAAGAGAAAGACAGATTGAATCAATGATGGATTAAGTGGTACAGTTGGATAGCAATCTCGGGATGGTCGAGTGAGCTGAAATGGATATTGAATTGAAATCGAATGAGTAACTTATTGTAGCTAAGTGAATTAGTGGAATGAGTTGTTCTCTTAAGTTTCGAGGATGAAACTTTTTTTACAGTGGCATATTTTGTAATGTCCTGCTCTGTACGAGCCATTCAGTTGGCTTGTTGGATGCGATCAAAATATTGGACTGCAACTTATGTTGGAAACCAAAATATTTGAGACCGATGCAGTCTCTCTTAGCTGGCCGGATGGAATGAGTATTAGAACGTGCCTCGATGGTGGGGCTATGTCTAGTGGGAAATATATATGATCGGAATAGGAAGACTCTTTATGCAAGTGAGTGGAACTGTCCCTTCTTCCCTACTCCTTTATGCTTAATAAAATATAGTATTTTGTTGCTATAGTATGTCCCTAAATGTCCCATGCTTCAGTTGCTAAATAAAATGATGCCTTTGTTGATCACTGTTGAAATGAATAATACATAAACATTGAACTGATGTTGTGAATTATACAATAGAAATGAATTGATAATATTGTCCATGCCTAATGCTGCTGAATGAATGAAATACTATGTGTAACTGTTGCAAAGATATTAGATGTTGCTTGTTTTCTTATAAGCATTGAAAGGAATGATGAATGTCCCTTATAAAATGAACAAAATACAATTTGTTCCTCTTTGAAAGGAATGATGTGAGAAATGTTGCAATGAATTGATGCAATTAGAAATGATGAGGCTTGGGATCGATGAGATCACCAAACAAAAATGATGGTAATGATGGAAATGATAAGTCGTTGAACACGATATGGATGGGATGAGATGATACATTGTTGTCTTTACATATTTTAATATTTTACCATGCAATTATGTTCACGATTGAGTCGGACATGCATTCACATGGTCATGGACAACTTGTGCACAAGGTGTAAAAAAGTGGACTTCCATCAAAGATAGAATCTCTGATGGAACTGGGATCCCTAGGACCAAGGATTGATACATGCGACGGAACCACGCGCATGCGGAAAATACATTTTGCTGCATAGAGATTCTTCATCCATACGGGCATGACGATTTCTCATCCATGCGACAAAGTCCTAGTTTTTCCAAGACTGCAAATTGGTGTGCATATCGATTGATAAAGCATGAACAGGGTTAAAGCGTGATCTAACCCTTCAACAGCGGAAACTATGGTACACAAAATATACCTAAAGTGATGAGAAAAAGATGGCAGCGAACTCAATCAGTCAGCAACCTCAAGATCTTCTGTCGTATTCCTTCCTCAGGTTGGACGTCGTGTGGACGAGGATCTCAAAATATTTTCTTTTTCTTGGCCGACCTCTCCTCCTCTCCTTACGCGAAGAACGAATTTAGGGAAAGTTAATTTTTTTTCTGTTACATATGATGGTCGAGATTAGAGGGTATATATATAGGCTACAACACGGACCATGAGGGAAAATAGGGTTAGGTCTCCTAACGGATCTAAGCATATATCCCGTGTTCAACCCAAACACACAACCCAGTCACGTTAACAATAGCTCGACCACTAAAGAGATATTGTTGGACTACCTTCCTTATCCTAAATTATGTTTGTGGGCTCTTTCTTATTATATACATATTTGTCTCATGTTAAGATATCAAATGTCTATCGATCAAATTAAGTTACTGACAAGTATATTGATTGACATCTTTTATCCTTAAGTAGTACCACTCAACTTTATTTGTCATATCGAATATAATCCACTTACAGGGTTTACATGACAATCCCTCCTTAAGAGGACATCATCAACCCAATATGTTGGGACATGGATTCCTTTTATAATCAACAGCCCATCATACATACATGTCATTACCCAATTCATAGAGATTCTTGACCCGTAATGAATCTTACGCTTTTATGAGTCAAAATAATACAAACTACATATACATGTCTGTTATTATATCCGGATTAAGAGCACAAGCATCCATAATAACAGAGCTATTTATTCCCTTATATAATTATTACAAAGAGAACAACCTTAAGTGGTTTTGTTCAATACACACAAAGTGCACTAGTATAAACCTATTGTCAAGATAGACTAATGCCATATTATACTATAACCTTTCCAATGGTTTGTCCATATCCATCTAGGTTGTGAACCATTTATATATACTGCAGGAAACTAATAATATGATCTTCTATGCAACACCACATACTATATTATCTATAATGTAGAATATCAGACACTTGCATTAATATTATAACAAATATAATATGCAAACATTTATCCAGATAATTCTCATTCAAAAAATATAAGGATACAAAAGTGATGCTTTTAGTATATGGCCATAACAATCTCTCACTTATACTCAAAGTATTACTTTTTAGTATATTGTTACAAATCATCCATTTATACTTATAGCCATGTTGCCATTCATCTGACTCTCATTCCCTCAATATGATATCAAAAGCTTTAACTGGTAAGCTCTTTGTAAAGGGATCAGCTAGGTTGTCTGCTTATGCTATCTTGGGTACAACAACATATTCTTTCTTATGATATCTCGTATCAGGTGGTACTTGCGCTCAATGTGTTTACCTGTCTTATGGGCTCATGATTCCTTTAAATTTGTAACTGTACCACTATTATCACAATAAAGTATAATGGACTTAGGCAAACTATATACCACATCTAAGTCCACAAGAAAGTTTTTGAGCCAAATCGCTTCTTTGGCTACCTCAGTAGCTGCCACATACTCGGCTTTTATGGTGGAATTAATCAGCAATACATTTTTTCTTGATGCTCCTCCATACTATAGCTCCACCTCCAAAGGTAAATACATAAGCTGAGGTAGATTTTTTGGAATCCCTATCTGACTCAAAATTTGAGTCTATATACCCCAAGGACACTAAACTATATACCTGGTAAATTAGCATATAATCTTTAGTCCTTTTCAGGTACTTCAGAATATGTCTTACTACAGTCCTGTGATCTTGTCTTAGGTTAGAATGATATATGCTAACCATGCCAACGATAAAAAAGATGTCTGATCTCGTACATAGCATTACATACATTAAGCTTCCAACTGTCGAAGCATAAGGAATCGCTTTCATGTCCTATATATCTTTAGTTGTCCTCGGGCACTGCTCCTTTAATAGAGATATTCTATGCCTAAAAGTTAAGAACCATTTTTAGAATCTTGCATGCTAAAACGAGTTAGTACAATATCGATATAGGTAGCTTGAGATAAGCTTACCATCATTTTCTTGTGATCTCATAGAACATTGATCCCAACGATGTGACCTGCTTCTCCAAAGTCCTTTATATCAAACTTATATTTAGATAAATATACCCTTACATTAGCTAACACCTCCACATTGATTCCAATGAGCAATATGTTATCCATCTAAAGTATTAGGAATAACACCACGTTTTTGTCACATTTTTTATACACAAGATTCATCCAGACATTGATCAAATCCATAGGATTTTACCACCTGATCAAAATGGATGTTCCAATATCTGAAAGCTTGCTTAAGCCCATAAATAGACTTCTAGAGCTTACAAACAAGATGTTCTTGGCCCTTTTCAATGAACCCGTCTGGTTGCTTCATATAGATGTTTTCCTGAAGACTTCCATTAAGGAATGTTGTTTTGACATCCATTTGCTAAATCTCATAATCGAGATGAGCTAAAATTGATAAAAGAATCCGGATAGACTTAAGCCTGGCTACTGGCGAAAAGGTTTTCTCATAATCAATACCCTCTTTCTGAGTAAAACCTTTTACTACAAGCCATACTTTAAAGGTTTCAACCTTACCGTTTGATCCTCTTTTTTTTCTTATAGACCCATTTGCATCCAATGGCTTTTACACTAGTGGGTGGTTCTACAAGCTTCCAAACCTTATTAGAATTTATTAATTCTATTTTCGATATTATTACTTTTTGCCAAGATTCTGTATCTTATCTTGGAGTGATTAATTATATGTGCAAGGATCATAATCTTGTTCTTTAGGGATGAAGTCTAACGACTCTCCCAAGAACATAAATCTTTCAGGTTGTATCACAACCCTCCCACTACGATAAGGCAATATTGGTTGTGGTCTAACGTTTGTGACACGTTGTGCAATTACTTGTTGTTCCTCCTCTTGTAATGTTGGTATTGAAGTAGTAGGTGTCTCTCCTCCCAATTCTTTTAGAATAATTCTACTTATGGGTTTATGGTTCATCACATAGTCATCCTCTAGGAATCGGGCTTTGGGGCTAACAATGACCTTTCGATCTTAGGACTGTAAAATAAACCTCATTTCTTTCCTCTTGGATAGCCTACAAACAAGTGTACTTCTGTAGGAGATTCTAACTTATCTATTTTTCATTCAGCACATATGCTGGACTACCCAAAATTTGAATATGTTTCAGATTAAGCTTTCGTCCTATTAACAGCTTTGTGGGAGTAATAGGTAAGGATTTATAACGTACCAAGTTCATAATATAAGTTGTAGTCTCTAAGGCATATCCCCAAAATGAATCAAGTAAATCTGAATAAATCATCATTGATCTAACTATCTCCATTAGTCATATTCCTTCTTTCTGCTATACCTTTCTGCTGGGGTATTCCAGGTGTTGTTAATTGGGATGTAATCCTAGCCTCTAATAAGTAATCCCTAAACTATCCAAAAAGGTACTCGCCACCATGATCTGAACGTAATGACTTGATACATTTTTTATGACATTTCTCCATTTTAGTCTTGATTCTTTGAATTTCTTAAAGCATTCAGACTTAAGGTTCATCAAGTAAATGTATCCGTACGTTGAATAATCGTCAATGAATGTGACAAAATATTCAAAATCACATCTGTCCTGGATAATCATGGGCCCTCACAAATCAGAATGAACCAATTTCGACACATCTTTGTCCCTATACCCCCTTTTCCTTAAAAGGCCCTTAGGTCATTTTACCTTCTAAGCAGGATTCACAGACTGGAAATGCCTCCACTTCCAATGAACTCAAAGGTCCATCTATAACTAGTCTTGAATCCATCTTAGGTTAATATGGCCTAATCGTAAGTGCCAAAGATATGTTTAGTTCATACAAGAAGGTTCTTTTCTGTTATTTAAGTTAGAAGGCGTAGTATTCATTTTTTATTAGTTGCATTATCGGTAAAATAGGATTAGTGACATATAAATTATTTACTAATACACCAGAACAGATAAAATGCTTATTTTTTTCTAATAACAATATTGTTAGTAAGATAAACTAAATATCCATCCTTAACTAGCATAAAAGCATAAATCAAATTCCTTCTAAGTGAAGGTGCATAAAGACAATATCTCAATGTCAAAGACTTATTTCTATCAAATGATAAAATAACATCTCCCACTACAATGATAACAACTTTTGTAGCGTCACTCATGAATAAGTATATCTCTCCATCACTAAACTGCCTGGTTTTTTGGAACCCCTACAATGAATTACAGACATGATTAGTTACTTATGTATCTACACATCAGGTATCGATAGATAACACCACTAAACATGTTTTAACTACTAGTAATTGAGATATACCTTCTTTGTTTCCTTGTTTAAGAAGTGAACAATCACTCTTCCAATGTCTTGACCCTTTACACTTGAAACACTTGCCTTTCAGCTTTTTTTACAGAGCCTTGATGTCCCATGCCCTTCTTTGCTGAGTTTTCTTGTTTCTAAATGTTATTCTTCTTCTTACCACATTTCGGCTTAGAAGTAGAAGCCTTTACAGTGACATAAATATAACCATTCTGCCTAAAAAGAGCTTCAACATCCTGTAGTTCTTTTACAAGTTCCACCAAAAAATACAACCGTTTGTTCATGTTGTAGTTAAAGCAAAATGAGTCAAAACTTTCAGGCAAAGTCCTAAGAATCATATCGACCTGGGTTTCCCTATCGATTTTAGCTCTAAGGATCACCATCTCATTTAGATGACCTATCATCTTGAGAACATGATCCCTTACTGGAGTTCTTTCATCCATGGTCATATTCATTAAACTCTTCATAGCAAGATGCCTAGCTGCCCTACTCTGATGTCCAAAAAGGTCCTTAAGTTTATACATCATGTCATAAGTTGTGGTCATGGCCTAATGCTAATGTTGCAGCACATTTGACATAGATGCTAGAATGTAACGCCGTACCACCTCATATGTATTTGCCACCTCATATGTATTTATCTACTTTTTATAATCCTCTTTAGTCTTCTCATCAAAATCGACATCTGGGTTAGGTGGGCATTCCTCATTGAGTACAAATTTGTACTCTTAAGTAGTTAAAACAATATCCAAGTTACATTTACAGTCAATGCAATTAGGGCCAGTAAGTTTATTTTATTTAAGAATCACCATAAGTGGACTGAAAGAACCCATTTTGAAATATGAGAATCACAAAATTAACTATTATGTAGTGCAAAAACTTTTTGAATTAAATAAATGAAAAATCCACCAACACCTTAAACATTATGAATTTAGTATGCCACGATAGTGTGGGCGTATACAAATTCAATATTTGTCCAATGAGGCTTTTCTATTAATTTTACTATCATGTCAACCTAACTTTATGACAAATAAAATTAATTTGTTAGTCTTGCTTTGACCTACAAATAATAGCAGTGACTCCGATGGGGAGGATAGCAATATTTGTATCTAAGTGTATACCATTACTTAATACTATGTCCATTACTTCGTAATGAGTTCCTTCAGATGGAGAAGTGAATACACACTAGGTAACTTCTTATAATTATCCAAAGAAAATTTGTACTAGTGATCCATAATTAGACTCATCTGAGATGGAGGAATGCATTAAAGCCAACACACAAGTATAACTACATCACTTACAAACCAGTAATGGATACCATGAGATTTATTCTAAATAAACTGCCTTTCCTACTTAGTTATTTAACAATGAGAGTTTTTCTACTAGTTGGTTTATGTCCATGTTGTCCATTATTAATGTGGGCTTAGTTACTAATAAAAATCAACAAATAACAAATATGCATAACAGAATAAGAAAATATAGCAATAAAAGAGAAATAAAATCCCAACTATAATGGCTATATATCCTGCTTCTTCCTCAACTGCGCTGGATCCAGAATATTGTGCTGCATAGAGATAATCGAGTTTCGACCATGAAAACTAAGACTTGGTCCATATACCTACTACATGTTATTGGAAACCAAATTCTAAATCAAAATATTTAATCTAAATTAATTCCAAAGGATCAACCCAAGTTGGCCCAAACCAATTCCCAAATAACTTTTTCTTTTTCTTTCTCTTTTTCCTCAACCTGGGCCCATGGCCTATGGGCTCATTGGCCTAGCCCACTGGACATGTAAGCCCTCTAAATTTTATATACATTTTTAAGTTATATCATAATTTATATATTGGTTATTATATATATTCCCAATATTATTTATTATCACAATATATACTTTTCCATAGCTTTGATTTTTGGAGCACAAAAAATGTCAATCTCTAGAAATATCTTTCATGAGTTTTAATCTAGGCAATTTTATCTTTATTTTGATATATCATGTCCCACTCAAACGTGTTCTCTTGTATTCTAGTTTTTCGCACAACTTTTGGGTTAACGTAGGCCAATTTGTTATCTACCGTAAATTTTGTTATACTTTCCAACTTAATTTCAGACTCGACATTGATCCAACCTAAATGACCTAATATATGATTTAACTTGAGCCTACTACACACATGCCAATGGTGTCCTACTCAATTGAGTTTCCATGTGCTACTTATTTTCAAATAGCACATGAGACTCATTTATAGCCTTTTCAGTGTTCAATTCAATTCGAATTATTATTTGGACCATAACCTAGTGAACCCAAGTTAGTGGAGCCTATCTAAGGTTGCCAAAATCAATTAGAGACATATTTAATTGATTTTAGGCATTTAATTCCAGACACATGCAACAAATTCTTGCATCTTTGACTCAATCAACCAACCTATCCAAATATGGAAACACACTAAACCTACATTGCCATATTAGTTGATTGGATGATCAAATCTCCACCAAAACAATTCAAACCAAAGCCACATAAACCCTAACACATAGGAGAACCAAACCATATAAATAGAACCTAACCTTGGCCGCCCCCTCTTCCCAATTCCTAAAAACCCGACCGCCAAAGCTGTCTAAGGCTGACAGCTACATCCCCACGGCCGACCACCCAATTCACTCATTATTCTCAGTTTTTGTGCACTTATCTACCACTCCCATGACCCCGAGGACTCCCTCTTCCATCTACAAATCCCAGGATCCATTTCAAGGAATTCGGAGAGGAACACAACCCATCAACTTGGGTGAAACTTCATTGTAAGAAGTCTAAATTCAACAATAGGTTGGTACACTTCCAAAATAGTTTTTAGTTACTTTTTCTCATCCAAGTGATACTAACCAAAACTAGATGTTTTCTTTATGTGTATACTTTGTTCCTTAATTGTTGGACCACACGGTTCCACTCGGTTTGGCGGTGGCGTCCGTTGCACGACAATTGGTCCATATTTGACCAATTTCGGTGTGAGGATCTTTTTGACGACTTTCGAACCAGCTTGATCTTGAAAGAATCATTTTTAATATCTCTAACATCTCTATTTGTTCATATTTATAAGAGTTTCATACGTTTATGGCATTATTTTTATCCTACAAGTTTTTCGGACACTAAAATACCCACCGTAACCCCGTCTATTTAATTCCAAATATTTGTAGAAGTTTAATATGATATAAATCTGATATAATTAGATTGAAAATCATATTTTATCTGAAATTTTTTGATTATTTCTAGAATATATATATTCTTCATTTTTTATGTTGATTCGTTTTCCAATTGGAACCCCGTATGGCATAGTTGTGTTAATTTTTGAACTAGTTTGTATTGGACTTATTTTTTCCAAAATATTTGTATATAAATTATATTCAGAACTTAATTATAACATTTTTTAAAATTTAAAGTATATATTTATGGTATATAATATTATATAATATGTTACCATATATAGTACCATTAATAGTATATATGGTAAGATGTTATCTATGATAGTTAACTGGTTGGGTGTATCAATATGGTATGTGTCTATTTATGGTAAGTATATTATTGTGCTAGTATTAAATTTAGTTATTTATTATTTCTAGGGGATCGTGAGCACTTGATTGTAGTAGTTGGAGCCGGACCGATATTTTATATTGTTTCTGCTATTCCATGCAAGATACCATGCCATCTTGTTACTATTTTAATTTCATAAAATTGTTCTTGTATTACTCTAGTAGAGTGCGTCCAAGTATGACCTAGGTTCCATCGATGGTGGCATCAATGTTGTGGTGTGTGTGTGTGCGTGTGTACGACTTAGTGTGTAGATGACGTTCCCAAGGAGTTATGAAGTTATTTTCAATAACTTCTATGCCTTGTCACATAACATTACACGGCACTATGAGTGAGATACATTATGTTGGCACGAGCTTACGTGTTCGGCTTGCTACTGGTGTGAGAAGTTCGTATGTCGGTATATATATTGATTAAAATGAGTCTAGCTAGTGATTACATAGAGATATGAATTACAGTCATGGATGTGATTTGTGCAAGAAAGGGTGGGAAAGACTATTAGTTGGCGCATGAGAAGCCACATATTAGCCTCAGTAGTTTCACAGTTATGGGTTATTTGTTTCCTGTTTATGGGTGTGTTGCTAGAGTATATATTCGACGGTGGCCGCTGACCGCATGTCAAAACACAATCAGAAAGTATGCTAGTATATACATAAGCCTCTAGCGTATGTTATTTCTTTATTCCTTCACCTACTTATACGTACCAATGTCATCTTCGGCGTGCATACACGTAGATGGTTAGTGATCCCATTATCATGTTTATTTACAGTTTATTATGGTATTTTTTCTTTCGTATCTTGTTCGTCCCTCTAAGAACCTGGTTCTTTTCCAGATTCGGACGAGCACTTGTACCCTACTATTTATAGACCAGGGATTGAGACAGGTTTTATTGCTGAAGACTTAGAGGTTATGCCAAAGGAGTTTTTTTGGTCCAGTGGTTTTCAGATTTATTAGAGTCATGGACATTTTATCTAGCTCTATGTCCTGTTTTAGTTTTTTTTTTACTATTTTCTAGCATTGTACTTTTATTTCGTGGACATATTTCTACTAGAATTTGACTATTCCAGACAAATCATTGTATTTGGATATTCAGACTTCTTTACTATTTCATTCAGACATTTTATTATATATTTCTATCTCTATATGGATGTTATTCTATGGATAAGATTATAGTGGTTATGATGTTATTGTGGAGATATTAGATTACCTGCGACTATTATATTCTAGATGTAGGATTTCAGCGTACTACCCATTAAATTGGGAATAATTATTCTAGCCGTACAGTTGGCATGCTCATGTCTTGGGTTCTTATGTATTTTATAACTGGGAGAAGACATCTTTTTGTGTGGCCCATGCAGGACAGTTTGTCATTTTGGTCACCTAAATTACAAAGACGAGCCTACAATTAATATTAAGGAGTCTTAGGAAATCGCATCCACTTGTTAAATTTATCGCCTTTGAAATCCAAATTCGTACTATCTTATTTTTGCATCCAGTTTGTTTCCGTACTCCTCTTATAAGTGTCTTCTTTTGCAGCAAGATGCAGTTATGCAGCAGACACATGGCTTTCGAAGCCAACCAAACCAATGATACTACCCCTAACGATGGTAGGACTCCAGTAACGCTATATAACACGACACCCAGAGGGATTCCAGCCAACACGACGACTCCATAAGGATTCGTATCACTACCGACTATGACTCAACATGAGGGCCAGACCTCGTAGACCAAGACACAATAAGAGGATTCGTTGCCTCCACTGCCTCAATTCCTGCCTCAGATGTCCCATGGAGCGTATCTGCAGCAGCCTTATGGACCGATGCCTCAGATGTCCCAGCCAGATGGCCAGGCCCAAACGTTTCAATTCTTTCAAACCATGATACAACAGAAGATACAGTAAATCGAGGCCATGCGGTAGAGCTTATTGATAGTTATGGAGAGGTTGGCAGCACCAGCCCCTATACCGACACCTACACCAGCACCGGCACCTCTCAGACAGTAGGAACTATTCATGGCTATAGACAGATGAACCCGAAGTCATTTAAAGGTAAGGAGACGCTGGAGGAGATCACATAGTGGATGATCAACACTCAGAATCTTCTTGATGCTTCGTAGTTGCCAGAAGACTTATGGATGACTATTGTTCAGACCCAACGTGAAGGAAATCAACATCACTGGTTGGAGTTGATTGAGCGAGATATCGGTAGAGGCCAAACTTGGGAGCAGTTCTTAGAGTATTTCAAGGTAGAGTACTTCGCCACTACAGTTCGAGATGCCTTCTATGACCAGTTTCTATATCTCAAGTAGGAAAATATGACCGTAGATGAGTATAATGCTGAGTTTAGATGCATTAGTCATTTTGGTACCATCATGATACCGAAAGATGTGGAGAAGATACAAAGATTTTATGATGGATTAACGAATGATCTCCAGAGGTACACCACAACACAGTTAAGAGTTTTGTATACCGAAGTGTTAGCAGAAGCCCGTCTCCGGAAGGCTATCAACAAAGAACCATTGCTCCTGAGGTGCCCTACTGCAGCAGCACTAGCCAAAGGACAATCCAGAGGACCTATCAGACGACCCGGAGGACTTTACCAGTAGAGAGCTGTCCCTTACCCAGCGAAGGATCTTCCAACTTGTTATTTTTGTAACAAGAAGGTATATTTTCAGAGTGACTGCAAGAGAAGACTTGGACAGTGTCTATCATGTGCTCGAGTCAGCACCAGGATAGGGAGTGTCCGCAGCGACATGACCGGGAAGATCAGAGGCCAGCACTGCCAAGATCTAGACTACCTGCTCAGGTGACTACCATTTCGAGGCTACCAGCTCCTGGAGGATAGCATAAGAGACTACCCTTGGATAGTCATGAGGCATAGTATGAGAGAGCTAGACAGCAGAATAGAGCAAAGAGGCATGGTCAGGCCTTTGCCATGATACCAGATGAGGAAAAACCTAAGGATGTGGCGATTACAGGTACTATCTTAATTAGTAGCATCTAAACCTGCCACTTTACTGTTTGATGCGAGGGCCACCTTGTCTTTCATATCTAGTAATTTTTTACCAATGCATAGTGTAGCTACCTCGCCCTTGCCTAAGATTTAGAAAATTCTTATGGAGGGGGGTATTGTGTCGGCCACTAGTAGATGTAGAACTTGTTCTGTGGTAATGTACGGAAGGGAGATAAGAGCACAATTTTTTGGTATTTCTATTGTCGAATTTTAATGTAGTATTGGGGATGGACTGGTTGGGCCAGTACCAGGCCGTATTAGATTACCATAGAGGGACTGTTATCTTCAGGCCCCTAGACCGTCAAGAGTTTGAATTCATGCGAGGGACTATTGAAAAAGGAGTAGGCCAAGTAGTTGAAGCATTCACGTCTATGGAGGTAGCATCACTGCCACCTATTGTTGAGGTATTCATGGATGTATTCCAGAGGAGTTGCCAGGTCTACCACCTGACGGACAAGTAGAGTTTAGCATAGAGTTAGTGCCAGAAGCAGTACCAATTTCTTCTAATGCGTACCAGTTGGCGAAGAAGGAATTAGACGAGATAAAGATTTGGTTAGAAGAGTTGTAGCCCAAGGGTTTTATTCGACCAAGTGTATCCCCTTGGGGGGCTCCAGTATTATTTGTGCCAAAGAAGGACGGGTCAGTACGTATGTGCATCAACTATCGACCACTGAATGCATTGACCTTTAAAAATAAGTATCCATTTCCCCGGATTGATGACTTATTTGACCAGCTGTCGGGAGCGAAGGTATTTTCGAAGATTAATTTGAGAAAAGAATATCATCAAGTAAAGGTGCACATAGAAAACTTTTTGAAGACAGCATTCAGGACTCGTTATTGTCATTACGAGTTCTTAGTGATGCCTTTCGGATTGACGAATGTGTTAGTAGTGTTTATGAATTTGATAAATAAAGTGTTCCATCAATATTTGAATAAATTCATGATTGTCCTTATTGATGACATTTTGGTGTATTCGAAGAGTCGTGAGGAGCACGAACAGCATTTGAGGATTGTTCTGGAGATACTGAGGAGCGAGAGGCTCAATGCTAAATTGAGCAAATACGAGTTCTTCTGAGATCATTTTTTTCTTGGACACGTTGTCTCGGGAGAAGGTATTTGAGTTGATCTGATCAAGATATATGCAGTAGAGAAGTGGAATGTTCCGACCGACGCCTCTGAGGTGAGAAGTTTTCTTGTACTTGTCGACTATTACAGAGGTTTGTGCAGAACTTCACAAGGATTGAGAAACCGATGACTCGATTGACCCACAAAGAGCAGGAGTTCATGTGGACCGAGGAGTGTCAGGCAATATTTGATGAGTTAAAGAAGAGCCTGACGGCTGCAGCCATATTGACGATTCTATGTGGACCAGGAGAGTTCGTTATGTACAGAGACGTATCCGAGAAGGGACTAGGATGTTTCTTGATGCAGCATGAAAGATTGTAGCTTATGATTAAAGGCAATTGAGGACACATGACAAGAATTATCCTACTCACAACTTGGAGCTAGCTGCAGTGATCTTTGCTTTGAAGTTTTGGAGGCATTATTTGTATGTGGAGCGAATAGAGATCTTTAAATACTATAAGAGCTTGAAGTATGTCTTTACTCAAAAAGACTTGAATATGAGGAAGAGAAGATGGTTGGAATTGATGAAGGATTTTAAGATTGACTTACAGTATCATACAGGAAAGACGAATATAGTAGCCGGTGCTTTGAGTAGGAGATCTATGGTATTTTTCTTGACTACTCAGTTGCATCTATTGGAGGACTTACAGAAGTTGGGGATAGAAGTTATATTACCAGAAGTATACAGTAGTTGACGAACCTTCAGGTATAGTCATTATTGGTCGAGAGGATCAAGGCCGTATTGTCAACAGATACGAGATATCAGAGACTTCGACAGAGGAATGAGGCCGATATGCAGACCGGATTGCGTATATACGAGAATGGAACATTGATGTGTGGAGATCGCCTCTACTTTTAGATTGGAGAGCTTATGCAAGAGTTGATTATAACACCCAGTTTTCCAAAAGAGGGTAATTTTGAAATTTTGTAATTATAATTATTATTTAATGATATTTATTTTATATTATGATTTTTAGTGATTTTTAATTATTTTTAAACTATTTAAATTTATGACTTGTGATTTTTGGTGTTTTGCTAGTGAACAGTAGAGACTGCCTACCCTAGAGCCTAGCCATGTGATTAGGATGTCTGACTAGTACATTCTAGCCTAGGGGGTATTTTGGCTATTTTAGGATTTATTTGAATTTATTATGATTTATAGGAATTTGTGTGAATTTAATATTAATTAAATATTGCTATGTGTTATGTTAGTCTTGACTAGTTGAGACTTTGTAGACTAACCTAGAACTAACCCTAGTTGGTGACCCTAGTCTAACTCTAGTTAACCTACTTTTAGTAATTAGGAATTAGTTTTAAGGTAGGAAGTATTACTTAAGTGAAATTAGTTCATGACTTAAGGCTTAAGTCAATGACTTATGATTTATCAATTTTAAAGCCTAGTGTTTAAGCCATAGGCCCATGACTTAGGCCTAAAACCAAATTAAACCCACCCATGGCAGCCAACCTAGGGATTCCCACCCCTATTTAATGCCTCCTTCATTTAGGGTTAGCCTCTCTTGGAAATAGATCTCAAGTTTAGAAGGAGGTAAATCCCCAACCTTAGAAATTCCTAATTAATTCATTTTAGCTCCTTTTTAGTCCTAGTCTTTTGCAATAGGTTCTAATTTATGTTTATATACTAATTTTGGAGGAGCACCTCAGTTTGCATGTCATTTGGAGATTTGGAGTTGCCATTTGGAATCCACTCTTTGAAGCTTTTCTTGAGTTTTGATACTCAAAAGGTAAATCATCTAAACTCATAGTTTTTCCTGATTTCTTTGCATATAAGGTTAGGTTTTAGGGTTTCCTAGCTGTCCCTAAAATTTAGACACAATTCGTGTCCATTTCGTGTCCGTATCGGACACGTATCGAAATGGTATACTAGGTGTTTGTAGAAATGCCACATAGGAATAAATTTTCATATTTTTGAAATGTAATTACATGGATTTGTAGATCTTGATGTGTGTATCAATTTTTGTGAAGGTATCCTGATGTTTTGTGTTCGTTTGTGTCCTATTTTTGTGCGTGGACAAGCAGCACGGGCCCGTAGGCCGTGTCCTGCATTACGGGCTCATTTTCTCTCGACACAGGACACTTCATGTCCTGATTTTTGGTGTGAGCCTAGGGGGAACGACTGACACCGTGCTCCCAAAATTTGGAAGCACCTCGTGGAGTGTGTATGGCACAATCGCCCCCGTACTGGCCGCACACTGTCGTACGCAGGCGGCTGTGCACGCACACAGACGCTGCTGACACGGGGTTCGTGTCATGTCTGTGTGTCACGTGGACACGTTACAGGCTGACACAGACCTAGGGATAACCTAGGCGAACCTAGGTGCACACCCACGTGTCGTGTCGTGTCGTGTGTCGTGTGTTATACGCGCGTGCACGATGCTTATTTGTGCACTGTTAGGCTCTGTGTTCGTATTGCATTCTAGACACGATTCGTGTCCAATTCCTGGACACCGGGACACTCTCATGCACCCTCACATGCTTATCATCAATTACCAACCATTGGGTTGTCATTTTGGTTTGGTTTGAGTTCGAAAAATTCGAATTCTCTATTGTTTCTGATATTCACTGATACATAGTGCATGTTCTGATTTTTTGTGTTCGATCCCATCTCTTTAACTGTTGTAACTAATAATTAAATTCATGTTGATCACTTGAACATGTGTGTTAAATTACAGTAGTTTGATTTTACGTATTGGATATGGGTTTTGTACTTAGAATGGGGATTTTGAACATGGGTTGGGCTGTGGACTGAATACCAGTCCCTAGATAAACTTCTGAGTTGATTTCCTTTCTTTTAACCTGAGTTAGATGATTCATTACATGTTAGGTTTATGTGCAATGTGTTAGCTGCTGTTAGGTTAGATTTGTATTGAGAAATTGGGTTCAAATTAGTGATTGGCCTTCAAATTTGTGTTGGACTGTAGATGACACTGTCATTTTTTCCCAAATCCTGAAACTGTATTAGATGAATTTTGAGTTTTGAATAAATGTTTTCTACTATTGCTAATGTTTAATTGGCCATATTAAATTATGTATATGTGTGTTAGTTTATGGTTAGGAGGGTTCATGAGATGGGGTTGCTATTAACACGAGAAATGGGTTTTTGCAATAGGGTTGGGGGTTACCTGTCACTGGTTTTAGGAAAGCTAAAACCTGATAATTGAATTTCAAATTAACACACACACAGGTATAGCCTTCACTGTCAATTGTTTCAATATCAAACTGTCAAGTAAATTGACTGGATTCCATTACTGAGAAATGATTTCCTTTCCTTTTAAAAAAACTGTCTTTGATTTCCCTATATACTGTTACATGAATTTTTAAAACCTGAAAATAGGTTTCTGGTGCCATTTGATCTGTCACAGGAATCCTTAAACCTGAGAACTTCCCACCAGTTTTTGAATTGAATCCTTGTTTACACATATGACACTGTCTTGATTTCCTTTCCTTTAAAACAAATTCTAAGATTCAATGTTAGTTTCCTATAACTCATTGTTGATAGTTCACTGATTCGTTGTGGAATAGAAGATAAACTGTCAACTAGTTAACTGTCATTGCTCTTCCCATTTACAAACTGAGAATTGATTTTCCTTGTTGAAACCCAACCTGGGATGGTGTTTATTAATAGGAAATTTGAATTGGATTAGTTAGTATCAAATTTTGTAGTAGGTTAGAGTGGAATTCAGTTGAGATTTCGGGTTGAGTTCATTGTTCTTGATTTTGATTTGTATACCAACATGTGCACACAACCGATTACACTTGAAATCTGAAACCTGAGATACAAATTTCACTGTTATCACACATGTGAACTTATAACCTATATTTCACTAATTTTTTACTGAGTTTAAATATACTGGTTTTTGATAAAGTGATACCCACATTTTTCCCCAATAACTGAGAATGATATGGACATTTCATAAATAAAATTGGGTTCTTATGTGGACTAATTTACTTGAACTGATTTCATTTATAACTGACAATGTTCACTGATTCCTTTTATACCCATCATCATTTCAGGAACCTGAACCTGGAAGATCTCCTAATTAACTCAAATTGCCTACACACAGTCTACACACATTCTGAAATTTATGCACTGTTTCTTCCTGATTCTCTTTCAGAGTTTAATCCTTCTTAACTAATTTTGATAGATTAACATGTTTAGTTTGTTGAAATATTGGGTTGTGTTGGCTGTTAAGTTTTCCTATGTCTTAAAAACCAAGTTGTATGGACTGTTTAAACTGATTTTGGGTTTGTATTAAATCTGAGATTGAAGGGGGCTGTGTAAATTGTTTTCTTACTGATTTCTCACAGTTTTCTCACTGATTTTACAATCACCTACACACACACACACCTAGGTATACCCTCTCACCCACACACACTCATGTTTCATGACACACATACACTAGTATATATATATATATATATATATATATATATATATATATATATATATATATATATATATATATGACACCCTCTTGACACTTTAGCTTAATACATACACCCTCTTATATTCACTAACACACACTCACAATCACTCACACACACATTCATGTAACTTTCACACTCACATGTGCCAAAAATCTGAGAACCTATGTGATTATATATACACACACAAGCATGATGGTATGCATAATGTATATATGCATTGTGTATTGATTGGGATATAGGAATGCCTATGTGTATGCATGTGTGATGTGAAATACAATATACATATATGTATCATAGATGCTATGTAATTATATATGTATGCTTGTGTGGTCCTTGATCTTGTGTTTGTGTGTGAATGCTAGCCTAGCTTGATTTGGCTTGTGTTTGTATTTGGTTTCTAGACTAGGTTGGTTAGGTCTAGTGAGACTTGTTAGACTTGTTTGGGCTAGAACTTGACCTAGTTTGACTAATATAGTTGACTAGAGTTGACCAAGGGTTGACTATTAGTCTAGTTTGACCTAGACAGTATGCAGATGCATTGTAGATTACTATTATCATCCCCTGTATACATCTTGACTTTTGTTGCTCTAACTAGGAGTCAGGTATCTCATCTCGGATAGTACATTTACTTCAGACATTCTGATACGAGGCGAGTACATTCTCTGATCATTTCATATCCTGCTTAGAATTATTTCCTACATTAAATTACTTTACTTGATACTGTCACGTTGGTCACACGGATTAGTACTATATGGATCCCTTCTTGAGATGTTATTCCTTCAGGGAGCATCGGGTACTCTATGTTCTGTGCGTTTTACTTACATGGCATAGAATATGCTTCTTTGGTTCTTTGATCACTTGTGACATATACTCTTATGATCACAGAGTCTTTTTTGAATCCTTATCCCATTTATTGGGTCTATCAGAATCCCCATTTATGGGACTACTATGTACCACCCTTCGGGGGCTTACCACCCTTCGGGGGCTTACCACCCTTCGGAGGCTGTTACATAGAATCATAACATAACCTGGTTGGATCCTTGTGTATTAATTGGGGGTACGGGGAGTATAAATAGCCATGTGAACAATTCCAAAGTAGAATAGCCATGTACGCTTCTTTAGTATAGCCATGTACAATCAAGCCGTTCACATGTCGACTTTGTGCTCTAAATCACTAGTCACTGGTAGCTCTTTACTTATAGTAGATATTTCTATTACAGTTCTCTCTCTGTTTACATACTGTATTTTTTAGTATCTATATCTTACTTTACTGTATGATTATATTTTCTAACCTGCTATGAACTGTTGAGATGTACTGTACTCGCTCCTGTCCTGACTGGACCTGTTGAAAATATTATAGAGGACGAGGAGGAGGCCTGTGAGGATACCTTCTACGGGACAGCTCTAGCTGAGGACATCACCTCCACTGCCTAGACTAGTTTAGTTAGGCCTTATCTTATTTTCATGTTGTCTTGAGACTGATTAGCTAGACTTTACTTCTGTTCAGAGATGTTGAGTTGTATATATTCTTTCATATTCAGTAGCTGAGATATGTACTCTAGATATTTGCTGGGATATTATCTTAGACTATTCTATCTTCTGTATTTCCTTGAGTTCTATATCATATCGTGCTTTCTTCTTCCTTAGTTGTGATTGAGTTCATTTACTGCTATGTCACCCCCATTCGGGGAGTATAAACTGCTTAGTATTATATTGCTAGATGTATGTTGACCTAGGACAGCGTTCTACCGCCGACACTGCGGCGTAGGCTGGGCGTTGTTACGTTCTCGTACCCTCACAGTGGGTGTGGGTTGTGACACGTTTTTAGTGGTAGCGCATGCTGGTCGAGTTTGTGTAGTGGTATTCGAACTAGAGTACCACTACAGCCTGCAATAGGATTAGGATTATTTTTGAAGTACTCAATCACATTAGGAAAAACTCTCAACTGGATCCCTGCCATCTAAATTCCTGATACTTCCTTGAATAACTGTCCTCTCTTGAATTATTATTTCTCTCTCAGTATTGATTCCTTGTTTGATCTGTCTTCAGGATGGTTATGGAGACACGATCTCTTCGTCTCGATCAGGAAGATACCACTGTGGGGTCTGCCACCCCTCGTCCTGATCAGCAGGGTCTCGAGACTGCAGTTCCTGTTATGCCAGTTCAGGCTGGGATATCTGCAGCTTATGGGAGTACACCTCTTCCTACTCCGAGACTTTCTCCTGTCGTCCCGAAAGTTCTTCAGCAGCAGTCGCCATCAGGATCAGAGGATGTGGCGCGGTTGTTCTCCTTATTCTAACAGATAGTGGAAACTCAGCAGCAACAGTTGTTCAAGAGGGGACAGGACGCTCACGGTACCAGCAGTAGCGGAGACCAGGCCAAGAGACCCCATGTGCAGATCCAGCAGACGCAGACACCAGGGGGAGTTCAGCAGGCACAGCATCAGTATCAAGGTCAGGACCCGAAGTCGATCAGTTGTCCCTACTGCAAGAAACCGGGGCATGGATGGGGTGAGTGCAGGAAGAGGCTGGGCAGGTGCCTACTATGTGGAGCAGCGGACCACCAGCTGAGGGAGTGTTCCCAGTACATAGACAGAGCAGCACAAGGAGCAGCACCAGGAGGAGGAGCCAAGGCTCCGTTAGGTCAGCAGCGGGGACCGTTACCGACGCAGCAGCAGAGGTACATGCAGCATCAGCAGCAGGCCAGGGGAGGCCAGTAAGAGCGAGTTTTTGCCAGGACAGCTGAGGATGCTCAGGCCGTTGGAGATCTAGTTGCAGGTCCCGTTCTTTTGACTCAAATTCTGTAATTGCCTCTTATAACTGCCTTGAAATTTTGATTCCTTCTGTTCCTTGTTGACTTATCAATTTTGTCCTGTTGTTCTTGTGTTATGTTTGATTTCTTCTGAGATAAATCATATGGGCTAGGTCACCCAGTTATGGAACCTAGAATCTTCGATAGTCGTGTTAGCTGGCATAGTGAGGATATATAGTCAGATTTAGGACGTATTTCACGGGTGTGGGAATTTAAGGTTTTCGCTGCCAAGCATGCGGCAATGCGAAAATTTTAAATACCATGATTCTAGAGGTATGTGCCTTAGTCGAGGACTCTGTGATTATCGTAGCCTTGCTCACTAGCATGACGAAGATTCTGAGTATCATGATTTTGGACAGACGCATATGATTATCTGACGGTATGTTTGAGACTTTGATTATGGGGTGTTTGACCTAGAAGGACTACTACCATTTTAATTTCGAGGACGAAATTTTTATAAGGTGGATAGGATTGTAACACCCAGTTTTCCAAAAGAGGGTAATTTTGAAATTTTGAAATTATAATTATTATTTAATGATATTTATTTCATATTATGATTTTTAGTGATTTTTAATTATTTTTAAACTATTTAAATTTATGACTTGTGATTTTTAGTATTTTGCTAGTGAACAGTAGAGACTGCCTACCCTAGAGCCTAGCAATGTGATTAGGATGTCTGACTAGTACATTCTAGCCTAGGGGGTATTTTGGCTATTTTAGGATTTATTTGAATTTATTATGATTTATGGGAATTTGTGTGAATTTAATATTAATTAAATATTGCTATGTGTTATGTTAGTCTTGACTAGTTGAGACTTTGTAGACTAACCTAGAACTAACCCTAGTTGGTGACCCTAGTCTAACTCTAGTTAACCTACTTTTAGTCATTAGGAATTAGTTTTAAGGTAGGAAGTATTACTTAAGTGAAATTAGTTCATGACTTATGGCTTAAGCCAATGACTTATGATTTATCAATTTTAAAGCCTAGTGTTTAAGCCATAGGCCCATGACTTAGGCCCAAAACCAAATTAAACCCACCCATGGCAGCCAACCTAGGGATTCCCACCCCTATTTAATGCCTCCTTCATTTAGGGGTAGCCTCTCTTCGAAATAGATCTCAAGTTTAGAAGGAGGTAAATCCCCAACCTTAGAAATTCCTAATTAATTCATTTTAGCTCCTTTTTAGTCCTAGTCTTTTGCAATAGGATCTAATTTATGTTTATATACTGATTTTGGAGGACCACCTCAGTTTGCATGCCATTTGGAGATTTGGAGTTGCCATTTGGAATCCCCTCTTTGAAGCTTTTCTTGAGTTTTGATACTCAATAGGTAAATCATCTAAACTCATAGTTTTTTTTGATTTCTTTGCACATAAGGTTAGGTTTTAGGGTTTCCTAGTTGTCCCCAAAATTTAGACACAATTCGTGTCCATTTTGTGTCCGTATCGGACACGTATCGAAATGGTATACTAGGTGTTTGTAGAAATGCCACATAGGAATAAATTTTCTAATTTTTGAAATGTAATTACATGGATTTGTAGATCCTGATGTGTGTATCAATTTTTGTGAAGGTGTCCTGATGTTTTGTGTCCGTTTGTGTCCTATTTTTGCGTGGACACGCAGCACGGGCCCGTAGGCCGTGTCCTGCATCACGGGCTCATTTTCTCTCGACACAGGACACTTCATGTCCTGATTTTTGGTGTGAGCCTAGGGGCAATGACTGTCACCGTGCTTACAAAATTCGGGAGCACCTCGTGGAGTGTACGTGGCACAATCACCCCCGTACTGGCCGCACACTGTCGCGCGCAGGCGGCTGTGCACGTGTACAGGCGCTGCTGACACGGGGTTCGTGTCGTGTCTGTGTGTCACGTGGACACGTTACAGGCTGACACAGACCTAGGGCTAACCTAGGCGAACCTAGGTGCACACCCACGTGTCGTGTCGTGTCGTGTGTCGTGTGTTATACGAGCGTGCACACGTGCATGATGCTTACTTGTGCACTGTTAGGCTCTGTGTTCGTATTGCATTCTAGACACGATTCGTGTCCAATTCCTGGACACGAGGACACTCTCATGCACCCTCACATGCTTGTCATCAATTACCAACCACTGGGTTGTCATTTTGGTGTGGTTTGAGTTCAAAAAATTCGAATTCTCTATTGTTTCTGATATTCACTGATACATAGTGCATGTTCTGATTTCCTGTGTTCGATCCCATCTCTTTAACTATTTTAACTAATGATTAAATTCATGTTGATCACTTGAACATGTGTGTTAAATTATAGTAGTTTGATTTTACGTATTGGATATGGGTTTTGCACTTAGAATGGGGATTTTGAACATGGGTTGGGCTGTGGACTGAATACCAGTCCCTATATAAACTTCTGAGTTGATTTGCTTTCTTTTAACCTGAGTTAGATGATTCATTACATGTTAGGTTTATGTGCAATGTGTTAGCTGCTGTTAGGTTAGATTTGCATTGAGAAATTGGGTTCAAATTAGTGATTGGCCTTCAAATTTGTGTTGGACTGTAGATGACACTGTCATTTTTTCCCAAATCCTGAAACGGCATTGGATGAATTCTGAGTTTTGAATAAATGTTTTCTACTATTTCTAATGTCTAATTGGCCATATTAAATTATGTACATGTGTGTTAGTTTATGGTTAGGAGGGTTCATGAGATGGGGTTGCTATTAACACGAGAAATAGGTTTTTGCAATGGGGTTGGGGGTTACCTGTCACTGGTTTCAGGAAATCTGAAACCTGATAATTGAACTTCAAATTAAAACACACACAGGTATAGCCTTCACTGTCAATTGTTTCAATATCAAACTGTCAAGTAAATTGACTGGATTCCATTACTGAGAAATGATTTCCTTTCCTTTTAAAAAACTGTCTTTGATTTCCCTATACACTGTTACATGAATTTTTAAAACCTGAGAATAGGTTTCTGGTGCCATTTGATCTGTCACAAGAATCCTTAAACCTGAGAACTTCCCACCAGTTTTTGAATTGAATCCTTGTTTACACATATGACACTGTCTTGATTTCCTTTTCTTTAAAACAAATTCTAAGATTCAATGTTAGTTTCCGATAACTCATTGTTGATAGTTTACTGATTCGGTGTGGAATAGAAGATAAACTGTCAACTAGTTAACTGTCATTGCTCTTCCCATTTACAAATTGAGAATTGATTTTCCTTGTTGAAACCCAACCTGGGATGGTGTTTATTGATAGGAAATTTGAATTGGGTTAGTTAGTATCAATTTTTGTAGTAGGTTAGAGTGGAATTCAGTTGAGATTTCGGGTCGAGTTTATTGTTCTTGATTTTGATTTGTATACCAACATGTGCATACAACCGATTACACTTGAAATCTGAAACCTGAGACACAAATTTTACTATTATCACACATGTGAACTTATGACCTATATTTCACTGAATTTTTACTCAGTTTAAATGTACTGGTTTTTGATAAAGTGATACCCACATTTTTCTCCAATAACTGAGAATGATATGGGCATTTCATAAATGAAATTGGGTTCTTATATGGACTAATTTACTTGAACTGATTTCATTTATAACTGATAATGTTCACTGATTCCTTTTATACCCATCATCATTTCAGGAACCTGAACCTGGAAGATCTCCTAATTAACTCACATTGCCTACACACAGTCTACACACATTCTGAAATTTATACACTATTTCTTCCTGATTCTCTTTCAGAGTTTAATCCTTCTTAACTAATTTTGATAGATTAACATGTTTAGTTTGTTGAAATGTTGGATTGTGTTGGCTGTTAAGTTTTCCTATGTCTTAAAAACCAAGTTGTATGGACTGTTTAAACTGATTTTGGGTTTGTATTAAATCTGAGATTGAAGGGGGCTGTGTACATTGTTTTCTTACTGATTTCTTACAGTTTTCTCACTGATTTTACAATCACCTACACACACACCCCTTGGTATAACCTCTCACCCACACACACTCATGTTTCATGACACACATACACTAGTATATATATATATATATATGACACCCTCTTGACACTCTAGCTTAATACACACACCCTCTTATATTCACTAACACACACACAATCACTCACACACACATTCATGTAACTTTCACACTCACATGTGCCAAAAATCTGAGAACCTATGTGATTATATATACACACACAAGCATGATGGTATGCATAATGTATAGATGCCTTGTGTATTGATTGGGATATAGGAATGCCTATGTGTATGCATGTGTGATGTGAAATGCAATGTACATATATGTATCATAGGTGCTATGTAATTATATATGTATGCTTGTGTGGTCCTTGATCTTGTATTTGTGTGTGAATGCTAGCCTAGCTTGATTTGGCTTGTGTTTGTATTTGGTTTCTAGACTAGGTTGGTTAGGTCTAGTGAGACTTGTTAGACTTGTTTGGGCTAGAACTTGACCTAGTTTGACTAATGCAGTTGACTAGAGTTGACCAAGGGTTGACTATTAGTCTAGTTTGACCTAGACAGCATGCAGATGCATTGTAGATTACTATTATCATCCCCTGTATACAACTTGACTTGTGTTGCTCTAACTAGGAGTCGGGTATCTCATCTCAGACAGTATATTTACTTCAGACATTCAGATACGAGGCGAGTACATTCTCTGATCATTTCATATCCTGCTTAGAATTATTTCCTGCATTAAATTACTTTACTTGATACTGTCACGTTGGTCACGCGGATTAGTACTATATGGATCCCTTCTTGAGATGTTATCCCTTCAGGGAGCATCGGGTACCCTATGTTCTGTACGTTTCACTTATATGGCGTATCATATGCTTCTTTGGTTCTTTGATCACTTGTGATATATACTCTTATGATCACAGAGTCTTCTCTGAATCCTTATCCCATTTATTAGGTCTATCAGAATCCCCATTTATGGGACTACTATGTACCACCCTTCGGGGGCTTACCACCCTTCGGAGGCTTACCACCTTTTGGGGGCTTACCACCCTTTGGAGGCTGTTACATAGAATCATATGATAACCTGGTTGGATCCTTGTGTATTAATTGGGGGTACGGGGGAGTATAAATAGCCATGTGAATAATTCCAAAGTAGAATAGCCATGTACGCCTCTTTAGTATAGCCATGTACAATCAAGCCGTTCATATTTCGACTTTGTGCTCTAAATCACTAGTCACTGGTAGCTCTTTACTTATAGTAGATATTTCTATTACAGTTCTCTCTCTCTGTTTATATACTGTATTTTTTCAGTATCTATATCTTACTTTACTGCATGATTATATTTTCTAACCTACTATGAACTGTTGAGATGTACTATACTCGCTCCTGTCCTGACTGGACCTGTTGAAAATATTACAGAGGACGAGAAGGAGGCCTGTGAGGATACCTTCTACGGGACAGCTCTAGCTGAGGACATCACCCCCACTGCCTAAACTAGTTTAGTTAGGCCTTATCTTATTTTCATGTTGTCTTGAGACTGATTAGCTAGACTTTACTTCTGTTCAGAGATGTTGAGTTGTATATATTCTTTCATATTCAGTAGCTGAGATATGTACTCTGGATATTTGCTGGGATATTAACTTAGACTATTCTATCTTCTGTATTTCCTTGAGTTCTATATCATATCGTGCTTTCTTCTTTCTTAGTTGTGATTGAGTTCATTTTCTGCTATGTCACCCCCATTCGGGGAGTATAAACTGCTTAGTATTATATTGCTAGATGTATGTTGACCTAGGACAACGTTCTACCGTCGACACTGCGGCGTAGGCTGGGCGTTGTTACGTTCTTGTACCCTCACAGTGGGTGTGGGTCGTGACATTGATGACAGAGGCACACAGTTCACCATATTCTATTCATCCAGGAGGGATGAAGATGTATAGAGACTTGAGGCAACATTATTGGTGGCATGGAATGAGACGAGAGATGGCACAATTTATAGCGAAGTATTTGATGTGTCAGCAAGTTAAGGCTGAACATCAGAGGTCAGTAGGATTGCTTCAGCCGTTACCCATTCCGGAATGAAAATGGGAGCATATTACAATGAATTTTGTGATAAAATTTTTGAGGAGTCCGAGTGGGAAAGATGTAGTTTGGGTTATAGTAAACCGACTCAGCAAGGCAGCCCACCTTTTGCCTTTTAGAGTTAGCCAATCTACGGAGGTGTTAGCCGAGATGTACATGAAGTTGATCGTACAGCTACACGGAGTGCTAGTTAGCATTGTCTGACAGAGATTCGAGGTTTACTTCACCTTTTTGTAGAAGTATGTAGAAGAGCCTTGGTACGATATACATCATACCATTCACAAATGGATGGATAGTCGGAGCGTACCGTACAGACCTTGGAAGATATGCTGAGAGCATGTATGCTTGACTTTGGAGGTTCATGGGACGACCATCTACATTTGGTTGAGTTTTCTTATAATAACAGTTATCGGGCGAGTATTCAGATGGCGCCATTCGAAGCTTTGTATGGAAGAAAGTGTCATTCTCCAGTATGTTGGAGTAATATTGGTGAACGATAGATAATGGAACCAGAGTTAGTGGTTCGTACTGTGGAGAAGGTAAAAAAATTCCAGAATATTTACGAGAAGCACAAGATCGGTATTTAAGCATTGGACAGATAGTCATCGTCGACCATTAGAGTTTCAACTAGATCAGTACTTCTAAAGATTTCTAGCAGATGTTATGCTTTATTCCTTTACCTACTCATACGTACCAAAGTCGTCTTTCGCCTACATACACATCCATTATTATATTTATTTATAGTTCCTTATGGTATTGTTTCGTTTGTATCTTGTTACGTCCCTCTAAGGACCTGGTCCTTTTCCAGATCCGGATGAGCAATTGTACCCCACTGTTTATGGACCAGGGATTGAGACAAGTTTTATTGCTGAAGACTTAGAGGTTGTGCTAGAGGGATTTCCCTGATCCAGGGGTTTGCAGATTTATAGAGTCGTGGACATTTAGTTATGTCCTGACTATGTCTTATTTCAGTTACTTACTATTTTTCAAAATTGTACTTTTATTTCGTGGACATATTTCCACTAGACTTTGACTATTCCAGACAGGTCTTTGTATTTGGATATTCAGACTTATTTTCTATTTTATTTAGACATTTTATTATATATTTCTTTCTTTGTGCGGATGTTATTTTGTGGATGAGATTATATCGGTTATGATGTTGTTGTGGACATATTAGATTACTTGCGACTGTTATATTATAGATGTAGGATTTCAGTGTACTATGATTAGGATGAGTCCATTAAATTAGGAATACTTATTCTAGACGTACAGTTGGCATGCTCATGCCTTGGGTTCCTATGTATATTGGAACTAGGACTTGACTGGACAATCTACATATCTTTTTTATTGAACCCAAAACTGTGGGCCTGGCCCAATCAAGCCTACTGTAACCACCAAGTTCTTCATGGAAGAGTGAGAGATAGCATAATTTAGAAAAGAAAAGGCTAGAAGATGTAAAAGAAGAAGAAGGAGAACCGCTCACCTAAGGTTTCGGTCGGAAGCTTACGGCGGCTCAAGCGGTTCACCAGTGATGAGGCTACAAGCCAGATCAAAGCGATACGAGGTCTGGTCAGGCTGTTGGATCTGGGCGAGGTCAGCTCCAACATCTCACCAGTGAGGTCACAGCCATGGAAGAACGTCAACGATAGGACAGGAAGGTGGCGACAGATGGATAATCGGCCGATGGACGAGCACGATAGTTTTGGAAAAAAAGACAAGCCAGGAAGTCAGAACAATGTGGCCAACCTCCAGATCTGGTGGTAGGGACTCTTGAATCTGGAGAGGCGGTAGAGAGAAGATTGTGGCTTCGAGATAGTAGTCACATTGCTGGAGACGGAGTCGGCACCATCGGAGATCCAGAAAAAAACAATAGTCGTTATTGTAGAGCCTAAAAATCAAGTTGCGCCCCAAAAAATAAGTTGTGCCACTGTTTTGAAGCTTAAAGGATCAAATTGTGCCACTGATTAGGTTGCGCCTGACAACAGACAGCACCCAAATCACATTACGCCTAAGCCTACGTAGCGTCTGACAATAATGGCCATCATTGCCGGACAGTACTGACAGCTGACAGCACGATAAACGAAGAAAATCTCTTCGATTCCCTCAAAGCGTGCCGTTCGAGATAATTTGATTGACAGTTGTCCTGCACACCCTACAAGTTGTGCCTAGGCACAATCTGAATAAATTCTTCTCATACATTCAAAAGCTGCCACGTGCCTATGCACTGAGTTGCGTCTAGGCGCAACTCCAATCAGGCGCAGTTTGACTTGTTGACTGAAGCTCGCACAACCTGATAAAGTTGAGACAACTTACATTCTAAAGCAGGATGACGTGGCGCACATGCCACTAATCTCTCAAAACGTGTCTACTACTCTGTACACGACCATGCGTATCTCAATCATTTGATGCCATGCGTCTAAATACAGTTAGTATACGATTATGTAACTGAATGGAAGTTGGTGCAATATAAGGTTGGCGCAACCCAAAGTGGCGCAGTCCAGCCTCGCGCACATCAGAATAACTGCTAAAACAGTTATTTTTAGAACTCTATAAATAGAGTTTCTAATCATTATCAAAGGATGACAGAGATCAAGAACGCTTACTAAATCGCTGCTGCATTCTCCAGAGGCTCTAGTCTTCAAGTTCACATAATCCAAGGGATAAAGTAATCGTCTTTTGATCAGATTTCTACAGTTGTACTTCTCCACAAATCAATTGTACTTTTGTACTTTTTTTTAGTTTGTAATCAAACTTTTGTTTTTGTAAACAAAATGGCGACTCTGCTGGGACGACTTTCTCCTCCGATGAGAAGGTGACAACTCAATGTGATACTGCATCGATCGGCAAGACGCAGAAGACTTCGGTTGTTCAAATCAACCAGACAGCCTATGAGGATATGATCAACAACAAGAGCAACAAGCGCACTATGGCAATCACCAAAAACAAAACTGTGTGGACTCCTAAGTCTTTTACAGTTGCTATTGCCCAGGCGCAACATGCCTCTGTTGCCCAGGCGCAACCTGCTTCTGTTGCTCAGGCGCAGTCCACTCTTCCTACTGCCAAGGTGCAGTCCACTCTTCCTGTTGCTCAGGCGCAGTCTACTCTTCCTGCTGCCAAGGCGAAGTCCAGTCTTCCTGCTGCCAAGATGCAGTCCACTCTTTCTGCTGCCAAGGCGCAATCCACTACTCCTGCTACCAAGGCACAGTCTACTCATGCTGCTGCCAAGGCACAGTCAACCCATTTTACTGCCAAGGCGCAATCTACTGCTAAGGCGCAACCAGTAGCCCATTTGGCTATGGCGCAACCTAAGTACTCAGTTGTCCAGGTGCAGTCTACTCACCATGCTACCCTAGCGCAACCTAAGGGAACTAGTCTCTTGGCTAATCCCTCTTTTTCTCCAGTTCTGAACTCAGAGAATCGATGTTCTAGTACCAAAACTAGACAGAATAAAGGAAAGGGTCCTTTGATACTTCCTCAACTGGTGCAACCTATGCCTAAAGTGGTTTCACAACAAATAGAGGGAAACCCTTTTTAGCTGACCCTTCACAAAATAAAGGAAAGCACCCTTTGGTATTTTCTCAATCTTTCCTAATCTATGACTCAGAGGAAGATATACTAGATTGTATTCCATTAAACAGAGGTCTTCAAATCTCTGCCAAAGGAAAGAATACTGATCAAAGAAGCATTTTGCCTACCCATATGGTAACTGCTCCAGATCTTCTAACTTTACATATTTCAAGATCCAAGCAAGAAAAGTTGCTGATATCTCAAACAGATACACCCGAAGCAGAATTCTCTGATTTACGCGCTTATCTCAATAGGCGTCAATCAGTATCAACTTCGGTAAAACGCAAGAATCCTATGTCGAGGGACAATTCACACCAGAAACAAAAGTTTGAAAAGAAAGACCCAATCACTTATGCCAATGAGTTAACTACTTCTTTGTACACTCACGGGACTAAGCATCTTAAGAACCGAAATCATATTCCTAACATCATTAAGGAATATGTTCCTCCGATTTCTTCTCGTCCGGTAGTGGTGACTGATCTCCGGAACGTCTTACACAAAGACGGAAGATCACAGAGATGTCTCACTCACCTCTAAATCACTCATCAGAATACAACTGCCTTCATGAAGTGGTCATCAAGTGTTGTTGCCAATCAGCTAAACGATCTGTCTTCAATCATCTAAACTGTACTTCAACTCCTGAACATATGATAGGAGATAAAGACGAGCTGTTATATGCTTCTGTCAACATGACTTCCCGAGACACTGGGGGTAGAAAATACTCAATGCGTGGCTCATCTCATAATCTGAGTCAGCAATACTTGAGACAACTCTATAAATCCAGTAAAGGGATCTTTCAACATACCAGATCGAAAGGTCGTAATTCGGATCAAGATGTCTTCAATCAGGAAGATCTTTCCATTACTCATCTAGGAGAGGATTCTTTGTCTGATTTTGATGCAGATAGTAAAAGTTCTGAACAAACTATCTCATCAATAATGGCAAGAGAGGTTACAATATATGCCATTACAGAAGACCAAGATGCTTCTAGTTCAGCTAGTTAAGAGCAACGGATTGCTGCACTTAAAGACAAACTGAAGACCATGACAAAAATGGTCGTAGGTATGCACACTATAATCGTGGCCCAACATGCAGTGCTACCGATTATAAATCATGCTACAAATCCTGAGCTTATAGTATCTTTTTTACCTGTTGGTCTGGGGGTACCACCTCCACAGGTTGTTTCTGTACCAATTCAAGCTGCTCTCAGTCATTCTGGTGCTGGGGGTGGTAATTATCATGCTGTTCCTTCTCCTAATAATTCAAATCAGCCTACCAATTCCCAAACATCAGGAGATGCTAATGAGACTGTTAAACTCTTACGCACTTAGTTTGAGGCCTTCAAGCAAAAGGATGGTCTATAAAGACTTGGGATAAAATAACTTTATCATGCTGAATGGAAGGAGGTTCAATTTCCTCTTAAATACAAGCTTCCTACCATTATGCTGTTTGATGGTAGCACTTCTCCAAAGTCAGTACATCAATCACTTTGAAGTGATGAGTGACCAATTATAGCCAAATGATGCTCTCCTTACCAGAGTGTTCGTCGGTTGTTTAGCCGGCGCAGCATATGACTGGTACCGTAGCTTGCTTGATGGCTGCATAACTTCTTTTGCTGGTTTCAAGCAAATGTTCTTAGAACTATTCTATGAGGGAGTCAATGATATGACTATGTCTGCCCTTATTAAAATTAAGCAAAGACACAATGAATCCACAGAGAGTTTTAATGAAAGATTCCGCCGAGAGGCACTTAAAATGCCTTTAGGAACTCCATCTGCTGTAACAATAGACACTTGCAAATCAAACTTGTTGCCTATTATCAGCATGTGGACGGGATCAACACAATTCCAAGATTGGCCTTCTTTCATTGTGAATGCCAAAGCGGTAGAAGTTAGCGTTGAGAAGTTCAAGCAGTTAGGAGTTTAAATGAATCATCCTAACCAAGATGTACATTCCACACCCGGTGGTAATTATCGCCAGAACAATCGCAAGGGTAAAGAAATATTGGCCATCAATCTCAAAGGTAAGGAGTCATTGGTTGTTAATGTTGCTCAAACGGCACCCACTCTATCAGCACCACCACAGAAAGCCCCTCGTCCAAAAGAAGAGTATTCTTTCGTTGAAGATAATATTATGAGCATCTTCAATTGTTTAATCAAAAGCAATAAACTTCAATTGTCGAAAGCAAAACGGCCAGAAGAAGTAGGTAAAACTGACCACCCTAAATATTATATTTATCATAGATTTATAGGGCATCCAACCAGAGCATGCTACGTGCTCAAAGGTAAAATCTAGGAGATGGTCAACTCTGGAGCAGTTACCCTCCAACAGGATGAGAAGACTGTGACGGCCAATGTTGTCTCTGTACAGTTTGGTAATTTTCTACCACAACTAGTGCAAGATGGTATTGTCCCCATTTCGAGGTCTACTCTCGAAATCGTGAACCTCTCACCTTCTCAATATGAAGGGCTTGTTCCCTTATCTAATGACAAAGAAGAAATCATGTAGATTCACCCAGATCAGGTAGCAGACTTTGAAGTGCCTTCCTCTTCCAATCAAAAGAAGCGCTCCAAACTAAAACCAAGAGCTGCAACATGGTATCCTTTGAACCGGTAGCAGAAGAAAAAATTCTAATCGGCACCAGATCTAGAAAACCTTACCTCAGAGAGTATCTCGAAACTCAAGAGAATCCTGCCCCATCTCCTAATGCTCCTCCTACAATATCTTCACCTGCAGAGAATATCCCATCTACATCCTTGCCGGTAGTGGAACCAACTCCTTCCAAACCGACATCAACAGACAAAGGAAAACAACCTGACCGTTTTGACAAAGCATTGAAGAAGTCCTCATCTCTTGGACTTGAAAAGCCATATAATTTTGACATATTGGCTCAATTGGCCAATACTCCAGCAAGATTGTCAATCTTTGAACTCTTACGTCTCTCAAAAGAAACTCGAGAGACGTTAAGTGAAGCCTTGATGCATGCTGATGCTTGTCTTGCTCTCCTCAAAAAACCTGAAAAGGAGCCTGTCAGTTGAACATATTGTTATAGTGTATTTGAATTAATGCCCAACGTTACTTTTACACAAGATGACATTCTTTTAGAAGACAATCGTCATGATCGTCCTCTCTATTTCACGAGATATGTGGACACCATGAAAGTCGATCGCATTCTGACTGACCCAGGGTCTGCTCTTAGTATGATGCCGAAATCTTTGATAGATGCTTTGACGATTCCAAGTGCATAATGTTTCTAAAACTATCACTACCATCTTGGGGTTCAATCAAGAAAGAAGTGAACCTTTGGAGAAGATACGCCTGAAACTTCAAATCGGCAATCTTCGTACAAAGGTGACTTTCTATGTAATTGATAAACATGGTTCATACAATGCTTTGCTGGGAAGACCATTCCTCTATGAACCCAATATTGTACCTTCTACTCTTCATCAATGTTTCAAATATATGGATGGTAATAGTGAAGTCCAGAAAGAAGTTATAAATCTAAATCCTTTCAATGGGTTGAAGCGTACTGCAATGACTCTCGCATGTAAAAAGAGGAATTCATGAAAGTGGTGTTAGCAATGGATACGGAAGAAGAACATAAAGGCGTGTCGAATGATACTCTGGTGATTCCTGTCAAAGGACGTACTTTCTGTCCCCAGTCTTCCAAACCACTGACTATCTACCTTCCTTCTCACAAGAAACAGCCTCCTGGTGTTAGTCAGGAACAAAGGGATCTCACCTCTTCTGAGCCACTTGTAATCGACCTTCGTCGTAAGAAGCCTCCTCCTCCTTCTCACTCTTCTTCTCCCCTCTAGTTATCAATCTGACTAAGCTTGTTAAGGCTAAAGGTCTTGTTGTAAATGATGGTATAAAAATCAATAAAGCATCTCCTTTGCTTTATACTGATGTCTCTTATTATACTCAATATTATTTGGATATGCTAGATAGCTTTAAACCACTTACAGTAGGAGTCGTATCATCTCTCCAAAATGTGGTATCACTGGATTTAATACAAGAATCGTACTTCTTATTACCGTCTCGAAAGAAAGGTGAAATGCCTATACTTTTTAATAAACGAAAAAAACAAAAAATCATGCTTGACAATGATAATAAAGATGATACAGGAAGGCTACAATTACGTCGCTATAGTCCGTAATCTAAGGCAATCATCCGTAAAATGGGCTATAATTTCAGAACTGGTCTCAATAGTGGTAAAGGAAGACGAACTCCTCTCCGTATTTTTGTTCCAAATGGAAAATCACAACAATATTACAGTAAAGCGAAGCAGGGATTAGGTTATACTTCACCACTTACAACTCCAGAACCTTCCGAATCCGATGAAGATGAACGATCTAACTCTTCTGATTCCATTTCATGGGAGTCTGATACCAATATTTGTTATGTTCATAGAATAACAGTATCTTCTAACATGGTGTCTGCCGAATTCTCAAAAGATAATGAAGACGATATTGAGGAAGCTCCTGAAGTAGACCCTTGGACACAAAGGATGGACAATCAGTTGGAACTTCATTTTGAACAACGAGAGCCACCTACTGAGGATCAACTAATTCAGATCGATGTTGGAGAGCAAGATGTGCCACGACCGATCTTCATTAGCAAAAATCTTCCAGAAGATGATAAACAAGAATTGATTCACCTTATTCGTGAATATATTGATGTCTTCGTCTGGAGTTATAAAGATATGCCGGATTTGATCCTCAAGTCGTAACTCATAAACTTAACATCTTGCCTAATGCCAAGCCGGTCAAACAATAGCAACGGCGATTCAAGCCTGAAATGATGGATGGAATAGATAATGAAGTTAAAAAGCTTAGACCTTGTGCTATTATTAGAGAAGAACAACATCCTGATTCGGTAGCCCGTCGTACCAGTTTTAAAGAAGACTGGGAAAGTTCGAGTATGCATAGACTTTCGAGATCTTAATGATATTTGTCCTAAAGATGAATTCTCTCTCCCAATTACTGATGTCATGATCGACAATAATTGTGGATTTGAACGAATTTCTTTTATGGATGGGTTTTCTGGATATAATCAAATCCAGATAAATCCTGAAGATGAAAAACATACTTCATTTCGTACTCCTCGTGGGGTATACTGTTATACAGTCATACCTTTTGGTCTTAAGAACGCAGGTGCAACTTACCAGCGGGCTATGAATACTCTTTCGAGACCATTTACTAAAGACTGTCGAATGCTATGTTGATGATATTACCGTCAAAAGTCGTTTAAAGGAAGATCACATCCAAGATTTAAGAACTATCTTTAATCTAATGTGCCAGCATCAACTCAAAATGAACCCTACCAAGTTTTTCTTGGGTGTCTCTAGTGGCAAATTTTTCGGATTTGTCATTACCTCTAAAGGTATACACGTTGATCCGGAGAAAATCAAAGCCATTCAAGAGATGCGTCCTGCACGCAACCTAAAAGAGGTACGAGGATTCCACGGTCGACTTGCGTACATCAGGCGGTTTATTTCGAATTTATCTGGACGTTGCAGACCATTTACCCATTTAATGAAGAAAGGTGTATCTTTTATTTGGACGGAAGAATATCAACGAGCATTTGATGACATAAAACGGTATTGAATGAATCCACCAGTCCTTGTGCCACCGATCTCAGGAATACCCTTCTTAATGTATGTCCGGGCTATGGACCATTCATTGGAAGCATTGTTGGCTCAGAAGAATAAGAAAGGTCATAAACAAGCCATCTACTACCTTAGTCGAACGATGATTAGAGAAGAACATCGTTATAGTCCGGTGGAGAAGGAATGTTTATCCTTAATGTTTGCTGTTCAAAAGATAAGACATTACATTATCGGCCAAACTATTCATGTTATTTCTCGAGTCAATCCTCTTCGAGTCTTAATGAAGAAGCCCAGCATACTCAATTCTAGGCTTGCTATATGGGCCATATTATTAGCACAATATGGTATGGTGTATGTTCCTCAAAAGTCTGTGAAAGGCCAAGCACTTTCTGACTTCTTAGCAGCTCATCCTGTCCCTGAAATATCTAAGCTCTATGACAAAATTCCAAATAAGACATTAGAATCAAATATAATCTCAGAAGAATTTCCTACTTGGCGGTTGTTCTTTGACGGAGCTTTTAGAATTGGACCTGGAGGCACCCTTGTCGCTGGAGTAGAAAGTGTTCTTGTTTCACCAGATGGATTATCCATTCAGAGGGCTTATTCCTTAGATGAGTCATGCTCCAATAATGTAGGAGAATACAACGCTTTACTTATTGGACTCCAATTAGCTAAACAACTGGATATTGAATATCTCGAAGTATATGGTGATTCTAAGCTGATTGTTAATCAGGTTAGAGGCACATATGAAGTCCGACATCACGATCTAGTACCATACCATGAAGCAGCAGTCCGAATAGCTTCTTCGTTTAAAGGGTTCTTTATCGAACATGTATGTCGAGCTTGCAATACAGAAGCTGATGCCTTAGCTAACCTAGCTGCGATATTTGCAGTTCCAGTTAAGAGACAACAAATGGTTGTTATCTCCAATAGAGAACTATTTTGTATTGAAAACAACCATAATATTGAATTCAGTAATTCAACTGAAGTCAATGCCACCAGTGAAGACTGGAGAGCACCATTCATCGACTTTGCAGTATATGACATACTACCTGAAGATCCTAAAGAAGCTATAAGTATTTGTCGACGATCGCTTCGATTCTATTATAATCATACCACTAAAACTCTCTTTCGAAGAACTTTTGATGGATTACTTTTGAGATGTCTTGTTGGTGATGAGGCAAAGCAGATATTACGCGAAGCTCATGATGGCATTTGCGGAGCACATCAGCCTGGTCTTAAACTACAGGATCGTATCCGACGTATGGGATATTAGTGGCCCTCTATGGTATCAGATGCCATTGACTATGTAAGAAAATACCGAGCATGTCAGATTCATACAGATTTTATTTACCAACCGTCGTAATTTCTTTATCCAACTGCTGCCTCATGGCCCTTCGATGCTTGGGGCATGGATATAATTGGTCCTATCAATCCTTAAAGGTCACCGATTTGTCTTGGCTATAACCGATTATTTCTCTAAATGGGCTGAAGCTATACCCTTAGCCAAAGTGAAGACTAGTAGTGTCATCAACTTCATCAAACATCATGTGATATACAGATTTGGTATACCTCGTCGAATCATCCATGATAATGGGACACATTATCAGCCAGAAGTTTACTAGGTTCTGTGATGACAACAAAATCAATAATGTTGCTTCTACGGCCTGTAATCCTGTGGCTAACAGGTTAGCTGAAGCATTCAACAAAACTATTATCAAACTCATTAAAAAGTTTGTTTCTATTAACAAATGTAATTGGAGTGAAAAACTTGGAGAATGTCTATGGGCTTATTGCACTACAGTCCGTAATCCTACAGGTTGTACACCTTTTTCTTTGGTATATGAATGCGAAGTTGTCTTTCCGCTTGAAATTCAAATTCCATCCTTGAGAATTGCTATTGCTAATGAACTTACCACAGAAAACAATGATCGTCTCCGACTTTAAGAATTGGAGGCGCTCGATGAGAAAAGATTACTGGCCCAACAACATATAGAACTTTATCAAGCCCGTATTTTAAAAGCTTTCAATCGCAAAGTCAAAGTATGAATATTTTAGGAAGGCGAGCTAGTTCTTACAGTCAGACGTCCTATGACTATGACCCATATGAGCAAAGGCAAGTTCGAGGCAAAATGGGAAGGTCCGTATGTGGTAAATAAAGTTTTCTCAAATGGAGCCTACCACTTAACAGATATGGATGACAGAGTTGCTATGATGCCTATCAATGGCAAATTTCTTAAGAAATATTATGTATAAAAGTAACTTGTTACTTCATTCAGATAAATAATATAAATAAAGTTTATTTTATTCAAAAGCAAAAAAAAAGTTACATAATATTAAGGACGGGGACGAGGACCCGATCCTTCCTGATTAAATACATGATTGGCCAGTAATTCAAACATCTCATTGTCTGAACATACTAGCAACTCACAGGCAGCCACCCTTACTGCTTCTTTTTTAGCTGTCTTTCCAGGCTCCACCAGCTTGGCAATTAAGTCCTGCTCTGGTGCAGGAACAGTCGAGCCTTCACCCACTTCTTTCTAAGGAGGTATCAGAGGCTCATCAGGAGGCATCTCGGTCATTCCTTCGATCTTCGGAGTGAGCAAATCTTTGAAAGATATTTTTGTATAGAAAGAAAAGAAGTTGACAATATCTACAAAAGTTCTGTTCTATTTATAGATAGAATAACTAGATGTTCGGCTTCGAGAACCGATGCGATTATTCTTCTTCAAAAGAAGTCAAACTGTTCATTCATTGATTCTTTTCTTTGAGAATCGAGACAACTGTTCATTCATTTATTTTCTTCCTCGAAAATTGAGATGACAGTTTATTTATTCCCTTCCTCGAGAATCAAGATGACTATTCATTCATTTAGTGTCTCTTCCTCGAAAACCAAAGTGACTATTCATTCATTCATTTTCTTTGAATTACCATTCATTCATCCATTAGTCTTGGTATTTATTGTCTCTTACTTACGTTACTGTAAATAACAAGAATTTATGTCCCCCACACCTCTGAATTTCGATTATCTACATCAGCAACTTGTCACGTCTAATTACCTCTGATAAAGTTGTCTATTGAAATAACAGTATTTCTAAATGTTATATTCTGCCACGTCCACATTACCTCTGAGCAGATATAATAAATATTATTATTTTCTAAATCAAGAAATATATCATGTCCAGTACCTCTGAATATATTTTCTATTCTATTACTTATATCTGTAAACAAGATATGCAACAAGTAATGGAACCATATAAAAAGTTTTTTTTTGTTTTTTTTTCTAATTTCACAAAAAGAAGAAATACATTGTAATGAAAAAAGGCAACAAGTTTTTTTCATTCTACTCTGAAGGATAAGTAATAAGTTCTGCAATTTGCATCTTCAAAACTTGAACTCTTTTATCACGAGAATCTAGCACTCGCTGTCTGGCTTCGACTCTTCCTGATTCAGGATCGAAAGGTTGCAGAGCAGCAGTTTGATTTGCTAATTCTTCATTCTGTACACGTTCAAACTCATCCTTCTGATGCTTCAAAGCCTCCATTTGATTAACAACAACTTGATGCAATTGACTTTCTTGTTCTAAGCTCTGTTTGAAAGTCTGGAGTTCTGCTTGAAGCTGGGCAATTTTAGCCTCCAGATCAACAGCCTTCTTCTCTTTATCTGCAGCCTTAGTCTTATGACTCTCAATAATAACAGCTGCATCAGCGATTTGGATGTCTAATTCGGAGGATTGTCTAGTAAAAGCCAGCAAAAATGCTTCAAAATTGGCTTTACTAGTCTCTGCTTCTCGAGCCATAGCCTCATATTCTGTGTTTATTAGTTGCTCGATGTCTCCTCTTTTTAGCCCTTGTAAGCTTTAATTGAGCCCTCCAGCTCATTCAAAATATGTTCCAAAAATGTCGCTTGAGCCTCGTCTCCTTGGCTTCGGATACCTCCAATCAAGAATAAAGAAGGAGTTATGCTGGTACTGAAAGGAACATCTTCTCTCTCTATTACTCTATGAACCAGAGGCTCCAGGGATGTAAAGAAAACTTTTGTGAAGGAGGCCACCACGAACTTGTTATTTGCCATGGCTCATGGAGTGGCTACTAAGTCCGCTGGAGTCTTTACAGTTTTAGTAGGTGGAGGCACTTCATCTTAAGCGCTAATGTGAGAAGAGCTTCCCTCCCCTGCTACAGTCCTTGTAGGTTCTTCTGCAAATCACATATGTCATTTATATTAGTAACATATAATGCTGAAGGCGCTACGACAAATAGATCATGCTTAGAAATTTACCTGAGCTGGGTACATCACGAGGAGTCTCAAGAGGTTTGACTGTCTCTGACTGAAGCTTTGACAGGGTCTCTGTAGACATAGTAGCCTGACTACTTCCTGCTCCGGATTCAGTCTGAAGTGGCAGAGTTATTAGAGTTTGATTTACTAATTCTGCTGTCACTCCAGACGTCTCAGGTTTCTAAGAGATTATAAGTTCATCGATCTTGGGATTGATATGTTCGTCATCAATAACCACATTCTCCTCATTTTCAGCAGTTGAAGGATCTTCATCAGCTGAGAGTTCCTGAGGTGATGGTGCATTCACTAAAGTTTGTTTTTCTTTAGTAATGTTATTCCAATCATCATCATATGTTTCATCACCAAAGTCGCAACCGGCTAAGGCTTCAATCATCGCCTCTTCAGAATGAGTAGACTCTTGAGCTTTTAGAGGATCTTGTGGAGGCAAATCCTTCTCTGGAGAGGTGGCTTCTGGACTTATAGGAGTTGGAGATGGAACTGTTATCCCCGCAGCAGCAAGTATATTTACAGGAATACCTACTATCACAACTTCTAATCTCGAAGCTTCTATAGTGGTAGTAGAAGGCTGGACATCTGCTAAAATAGCCAATACAAAGAAAGAGATCAATTTAATATACATTTTTGACAGAAAAATATATATTAGGATATATCACAATCTTGATATTACCTTCTTAAGATGGTATTTCTTCAGCGATTACCAACTTTCTCCTGACCTCTTTGTAAGATGATACGACCGGCTCTTCAATAGCTCTGGTGCGATCACTCTCCGAATCGATCAAAAAGGTAGATGTTACTCCTTCTGTGACTCTCCCTTGCTTCTGAATAGAAGAAGGAGTTATTTCCTTCTCTCAAGAGGAAGAACTAAAGAGCATCTGTTTTGATTGAGAACGAGTTGTTCTCGTGGTCGTTGGTTCATTGATAACCAGTGATGTCCTTCTCTTCTTCTCCGGAGCTCTTGGAGAGTCAGGTCTATTATCCCGTTGAGAAGGAGCCGTCGTATCCTTAGCCTTTCTTTTCTTTAAACCTTTAACATGGGATCTCTCTTTCCACACCTTTATGGATTCATCCAGAGGATCTTGAACTTGATCAACATAGTTCATTAAAATTGCTGCCTCCAGTGGTAGATCTGCTGGATCTTTGTCTTTTACATCCCGAAAAGAGTGAGCAGCGTATTTTCCTTGTTTGGATCTCTTTTCAGTTGTGAAGCTGTGTGCAGGATGGAAGTTTTCAGCGAATGTATTTGCTGAAGTATAGAAGTTTACGTATGTATATAACATACGCGGACCTTGTAGAAGATTGTAGGGCATGGAAAATATAGCTTTTGTACCCCAGGCGTTGTAATAGCTCCAGGCCCGAGCCCCATCGATGAGATAACCCTTGGCCTACAAGCAAGTGGTGGCGTTACCCACATGAAGCTGATCATATCCAAACTATCGTACAAATTGACTTGGCAAGTACGGTTCCAAATAGCACTCTTCCTCGAATCTGAAGACCAAGTGAGAGGGACGGATCGTCTTCAGCCACAAAAAGATAGGCGGGCTTAAACGGAGTGATTCTACAGTTAAATCCATCATCTGTGGAGACATAGCCTCATATCCATGAGGAGGCCCAACATACTGAAAACTCCATTCTGATCAATGGTTCAAGGCAAGTCTACACTCTGAAAGAGCAGTATATTGCCAGTAAGCGCTGGAAAAACGTCTGATGAAGTCTCCGTCAATAGTTTCCATATCAGGGTTCATCAAACAGGAATGGTGAAGCAATAGCCATCCGAATAGGTAGGTGTATGGCATCTCAGTACGTGGGAAATCTTACCTCACCGCTTTGTCATTTAGCATGGTCTGTACAAAAGAACGCAATCCTGCGTTCAAGCGGCAGATCATGGCCGATAAGAGATCCATCTTGTATCCAAAGATAAGACGTGCTGCAGCAAACAGGATACCCCGATGGAATCTGTCGACTGTACTGGCTCCTGGAACTATAAAACGCCGTATCCATAAAGATAGAAAACCCGCTAGTTGGGCCTCTTGAGACATGGATCTGTAACCCTGTCTAATGTAACTCTGGAGAGTGTCGCCAACCTTTAATGGATGCAAGTCCTCATCCAGCGTGACATCTCCATGTTCATGTTGCTCCATCAGATATTGCATATCGCTCTGATTGAAGGGTTCAAAGAAACGAGGAGCACAAGCTTGACTTTCAAGTGGCTTGTCCTCCCGTGCATGACCCAAGAAGTGATATGGCATCCACTTGGTGGTGTAACAAGTACCTGTAGTGACACTTTTGTAGTAGAGCGAGCAGATCTTATAGTGGCACAGTAACTATTGGAAGACGGCAATCATTTATGGGTTCTCCTCTGCTATAGCATCCAGTTCATCATTTGTGGGCACATACTCTTCGTATGGATTATCGCCCATTGGTAAGTGAGAGAGATATTCCATCTCGTAAAGAAAAAATCCCATTTCTCCATGGGAAGTCATGATAGTCCCAGTTCTTTCATTGTACCTCTCTACTAGAGCCAAGAACATATGAGCGTTCGGGCGAATGCCATATACTGTAGTCCAGATGGCATTATAGAGACCCAAATCGAGGAGCTTGTCCTTGAATTGATCCAAATTCCAAATAGACAAACTGCTCCAGCGCTTCATCTCTGGGTTAACCAGACCTGTCATACGCATAGCGCGGTCTGGATATCTTTCTTCAACTTTTGTAAATGTATTTGCAAAAATAGGTATTCTAATCGGAAGGAGCAGGGAGGATTCCTCGGAAGGGATGTAACTTGGCTTCAAACCTCTTGAATGTGTACTGTACTTTTCAGAGGTACTATAAAAGAGGTCCCTGTTCTTCGGACCCAGTCTGTAACAGATTTTGCTGACTCTCGCCTGCTGAATGGGATTCAGATCCCATGACATTCTTCTGGGATAGTTGGCAAACACATATTGGTATAATGCCATAAACCTTGATATTTCCGTGAGGTATATGACTTTATCCTCCTTTGTGAAAATTCTTTCCTCTTTTCTGGTCTTAGGTTGGGAGGTCTTCTTGATGGCATCCCCGAATAGAAAGGCAGGTTTCTTGTGGACCACAGTATCCAGACTTTCAAGAGCCCCGTTCATTAAGTTCAACAGGGTTTGATTCTCTTGGGCAATGAGGAGGGCTCTTCGTGCTTCAGGACCGTCGTACTGAGGGAATGTGACATGAGACAAATTCTCCTTGTACTCCGGGACATTAAATGCTGAAGCAAATCTTTCAGCATTAGGGTCTTACCTAAGATCAACAGAAAACAAATACATGAACAAAAATTAGAAGCAACAAGAGTGTACAACTTTATAAAAAGCAAAAAAATTAAGTTGTACAAACTATTAAGTTGCACAAACATCCTAGGTTGCGCCAACAATTAAGATACGCAATATCCTGAGTTGCACGATATTCTGAGTTGCGCAACATCTTAGGTTGCGCAACAATTAAGTTGCACAATATTCTGAGTTGTGCGATAACCTGAGTTTCGCAACATACTGTGTTGCGTGAAACTTAAATTGTGCAACATCTCAGGTTGCGCCACATACTAGATTGTGCCTTAACTTAGTTGTACAATATTTTTGATTGCATAAAAAACTAAGTCACGCAACAACATTCGCATCACATTTCGTAAGAACGAACAGTGTTCAAATAAAACAACCACACCCTAAGAAGGGGTGGCACAAAGTTTGTGATGCGCCACACTCTAAAAAGAGGGGCGCAAGTCAATAGAAAAATCAAATCTGCTTCGATGTTCGTCCTTGATCACCTTCCAATGCTGGGTTGGTTGTCTCTCGTCGAGAAGAGGGTGGCGCATACTGAAACGCACGAGTTGACGGAGCACGAGTCGAAGGGGAGGCGACACTTATATTACAAATCCAGAAGTGCGACTAACAGAATCATTAATCCATAGCTCAATAAAAATCAACCTCTCTCCCATTAGACTGTAGAATCTTCTGCATAAACAGTCTCCGACTTTATGGTTACCTGATCCACAATGGAGTCATTGTCCCAATCTTACTCTGTATTCATTCCACTTGTGTCCCGATCTCTTACAAAATTATAAATAATCTCATATTGCTTCTGAATATGAGCTGGCTCTTGGAACAACTCACTACCAAAATAAGTCATATTATCGATGAAATTAGCGACACCTAAGGAAAACGTCACTAAAATAAAGGAATTTAGCGACGTATAGAAAAAATGTCGAGGACGTCACTGTCCTGCGACGTCTTTTAAGTTAAAAAAATAATGTTGCTGATAAGTCGGTAAACGTCGCTGATTAGCGACGTTTACCGACGATTTAGCTTTACGTCGCTAAGTTTTTTCGATCTAGCGAAGCTTAGCGACGTCTTTATTGGACGTCGCTAAGAAATTTCTTTTAGGTCAGCCGATCGATTTCTTTTTTATTCTTAAAATTTTAACCCAAATTCAAACCATTTCCTGTCCCCAACCCGACCCCCCACTCCCTCCTCCGGTGACCGTCGACCCCTGACCCCCTCCTTCGGTGACCGTCGACCCCCGACCCACCCGACCCCCTCCTCTGTCTCCGAGAACCCCGCCGACCCCCTCCTCCGTCTACGGCAACCCCGTCGTCCCCCTCCTCCGGTAACCGCCAACCCCCGACCCCCCCGACCCCCTCCTTGGTCTCCACAAACCCCGCCGACCCCCTCCTCCGCCGCCTAGTCCCCTCCGCCTTCGTCGCCACCTAGTCCCCCTTCCTCCGACTTGACGCCCCCTCCGGTCAGACCCTTCTTGATCATATGTCGAAGGTAAACCCTATCCCATATTGCTATTTTATTTAAGTTATTGTATTTATGATTTGGGAGGGGGAGGGGCAATATGAATTTAGATTTTGGTGTTGGACACGTATAGACACGATACATTAGACTTGGACACGAGCATATTATATATTGGTATCGAACACGATACATTGGACTTGGACACGAGCACATTGCACTTGGACATGTATATATACTTCATAGGAATGGTCGATATTATCGATTTTGATATCGATACTCATAGGAATGGTATGTTACCGATTTTAATATCGAAACTTATAGGAATGGTCTGATACTGATTTTAATATCGATACTCATAGGAATGGTCGATATTACCGATTTCAACATTGATACTCATAGGAATGGTGTCATGTCAATTTCGTTATCGATACTCATAGGAATGGTCTGATATCGATTTTAATATCGATACTCATAGGAATGGTGTGATACCGATTTCGATATCGATACTCATAGGAATGGTCGATATTACCGATTTCAACATTGATACTCATAGGAATGGTGTCATGCCGATTTCTTTATCGATACTCATAGGAATGGTCTGATACCGATTTCAACATCGATACCACTTGTTGTATCATGATTACTTGGGATTCTATTTTAATATTTAGGATATGTCATGATTAATGCTATTACTTTTACAAGCCTTTGAACGATGTGCATGTATCGATCTTATAGAAGTATCTAAAAATGGATATGGATCTGAATTACTACCTACGTCATCGTTCGTGGATGTACAACCGTCATTCTGATAACATGTGCGGTGTGCGAGATGAATTCATAGAGGGTGTACAGCAGTTCCTGCAGTTTTCTAAGGCGTTCCCTCAATACATGGATGGTACCAAAATTATGTGTCTGTGTGTGAGATGTCGCAACTTAAAATATCATCCAGAAGTGGAAGTCATATATCATTTATACTCGAAGGGTTTCACACCGAATTACTATCAGTGGAGAGCGTACGGAGAACTTGTGTCTTTAGCATCGGAGTATGAGCCTTATGTGGATGTCCACAACTACGCTGCTTACGACGATAAGTTGGTGAACATGGTTTTTGATGCGGCGGGGCCAAGTTTCAATTCGGACAATCATGATGTACCCGAGGAGGCACCGAACACCGATGCTGCAAAGTTTGTGGAGTTGCTAGAGAATGCAAGGACTCCATTATATCCTGGTTGTGAGGATCATTCACCGTTGGAGGTGGTTACAAGATTGTTGAGCATCAAGTCTGATTTTAACATGTCGCAAGATTGCTACAACCAACTTATGGAGTTGATTATAGAAATATTCCCTGAGGGTGCTAAGTTGCCTAAAGACTTTTACCTCTCTAAGAGGATGGTGAGATCGCTCTGGATGGGATACGAAAAAATCGATACATGTCGCAATGGGTGCATGTTGTACTACAAAGACGACAAGGATGAAGACGTCTGCAGATTTTGTTATGCTGATCTCTACAAGGGCAGTAGTAGAAGAAAGTTTGTCGGTACAAGGAAGTCTATCGATTCGATACACTACTTGCTGTTGATGCAGCGGTTGTTTATGGTGAAGGAAACTGCAGAAAATATGAGTTGGCATAAGCGGGAATAGACCAAAGGAGTGTTGGATCACCCATCTGATGGAGAAGCATGGAAGCACTTTGATCGAGAGTATCCAGATTTTGCTTCTGATTCGCGTAATGTCAGATTGGGTCTCTGCTCTGACGGTTTACCCCATTCGAACTTTCGGGATTGCAGTATTCATGTTGGCCTGTGATCGTCACTCCCTATAATCTACCGCCTTGGATGTGCATGAAGGCTCTGTATATATTCCCAGTATTCGTGTTAGCCGGGATCCTAGTATTCATGTTGGCCTGTTGAATAGTACTGTTGTATCAAAACCTGATCCTGAAATGTCTCCTGCAGACCATGGTGGCGCTTTACCAGTCCAGAATTAGGATTTTTGTCTTTATTACGATCTCTTTTGGATTTCAAATCTAGATCAACTTCTACCCTTTGAGCTATAGATACTATCTCAGCGTAGGTCCTGGCATCATTAGCTATGACATAGATTCTAATAACTTTAGCTAAACCCTACGAAACTTGCAAGCCCTGTCTTCAGGATTTTTACCATATTCTCAACAAATCAACTAAGCCTGCTAAACTCGGATGCATACTCATCAACTGTCAGGTTGCCCTGCTCTAGATTTTGAAATTGTCTCTCTAACATCTCCTTAGCAATGGTCGGAAAGAAATTCTTCTTGAATTGCTTTCTAAACCTTCCAAGTCGTATCAGGGTCTGCTAGCTTAGGTTCATTCCTAAACCAAGTTTTAGCTAGGTCATGAAGTTGGAGTCCAGCGACTTCTATCTTCAAATCATCAGGAAGTCGTGCAACTCGCATAACCCTTTTTATGTCCTCTAACTACTCATAAGTATACAATATCCCTTTAGTGCCACAAAACTTTCAGGAACCAAGTTTTTTAAAATCTAGAATACTTCCTTCCTTAGGTGTAAAAATCATCTTACTTGCTACTTTATCTATTGATGCTAAGGTTGCTAACTGAATATTCTCAATTCCTTCTTTCATCGCAGTTATTTGTTCTCGCTGTGTTTCGACCTAAATCTTATGTGCCTTAATCATTCCTCTAAAAATCTAAAACATCCGCTCCCCACCCATAGGCAACTCCCCAGGAGTAGGAAGAGTTACTACAAGAAAAAAGGCTTTTGTTACGGTTTTTCCCTGTCAAGAAAGGATTTTCTTGACGGTTGTAGATCCGTCAACTAAGCTAGAGTCAAGAAAAGTCTACATTTTTCTTGACGGTTTCTGGATTCATTTTTCTAGACGGTTTTATACCATCAACTAAGAAATATTTCTTGATCATTTTTAGCCGTCAAGAAAACATTTAAAAAAACCGTCAAGGCAGATGAAAACTTTTCCTGACTCTGGCCTAGTTGACGGACATTAACCGTCAAGAAATCCCTTTCTTGACGAAAAAAATCCATCAAGAAGTGATGTTTTGTTTACGTTTTACAACCGTCAAGCGAACTGTTTATAATAATATATTATATATGCTTCCATTTACTAGTTACCAAACCTACACAATATCAATAATTTTAGTATATCACAAACATCAAAGAATTAATTTTATATTAACAAAAAACATGTTCATACACCACAAATGTTCATATAACAAACATCCACTGACATATGAAAATAACCAAAATATATGTTTTTTGCAATATCTTAAACATCCTTGAGATAGTCAAACTGCTTCTCTTAATCAACCTAATTCTTCTGAGTGCGTAACAACATAAACTTGAGGTTGTCTACTGTATAATAATGATGCTCATCTGCGAACAATGTAAATATATCACTGTAAGATAAAGAACATTCCTGAAAATTAAAACATGAACAAAAAAAGTACTTAAGATGAATTAGAAGATATTTACAAAGCTCATCAGTGTACAACTCTAACAAATCATTAGTATCTAATAATAAGACATTTACAAAGTTGAATTAGCATGGAATCACTAGGTCTATTTTTTCTAAAGGCTCTTTCCATTAGAAATTCTCATGATTCGACAAAAAAATTAGAATATACATGGGCATGTAAGTTAAGCTAATTTGACAGATTATCCTGACAAAACACAAGAGATGGACCTGAAGCTGCTACAAATAGCGGATCGCCTAGTATGATCCCCTTTTCGCTCAGAAAATTGTCGTGCTCCATCAATCTCATTGTTAATTATGATGATTACCATAAACACAATATCTTGTTCCTGATACCTAAAACCAAAGATCTTATCTTGTGGAGCTAAAACCTAAAGAGAGAAGAAGCTATTATCTTTTCATCCTAGACTTCACCCATTAGAATTAGGAAAGAGTTGACAAAGTTTTTCATGACCGACTGTTTCCTAGCCCAACTAGTTGTGAAGGTCTAGCCATAAGACCTATGTCCGTTGAAAGGTTGGTAGACCAACTTTTTGACAAATATAAGATTTTACTGAAATGAACCATAAGGTCCCTCTTTAGTAGATATAGCTCTTTTAACATATTTTACTTAAAATGATTTTAATGAAATGATCCATTGGTCCCCCTTCCAAGTCAAGTTTCCTTCTTTTTATTTTCTTTCTTTCAACTAGTAAACAACCACAAATACTAGATTTCAGAAATACAAAGTTCCACAAACAGTAATGTAAAAGACAAGATTTTTTTGAAATAGAAACATACAAATGCGGCATAATGTAACAGTATAGGTCAAAAGAAATGAACCAGGAGATAGGACAGCATGGTCAACCGCTTCCTTAGTTTGACGTATGGGCTTTGCTGAGTGTAGCAAATCTATTTTCTGGGATTGCATTATGGTTCCTCCACCTAATGAAAGCCATCTGCTTGAGCCACATATGGAAGTTCGAGGCATCTTCTTGGCGGTTTGGGGCTTGCAAGGTCTCGATTTTGATCCAAACAAAGTTTTTTGCTCAGCAAATAGCTGACCCTGGACCCTTTTCCGATCCTGAAATCAAAAAACTAATGACTAATATTTACCCTAATAGAGTTATAGTATTGCAAGCCTGAGGCAATACCCTCTGTCTCTTTTGCTCTCGCTCTTTCTCCTGTCTCATACCGGTGTAATATTCCAACATTGAGAGAACGCAGAGCTGCAATGGTGAAGATGGACATACAAGATGGACATACAAAAGTTAAAAAGTAAAATTGCACATATGAAAAGAAAATATAAAAATCTGTAATGTCTAGTTATAATCCATGTGCGTCTCTATTTTACCTAATTCATAGTCACTTATTGGAATTTGGAATACAAGCAGAAATTCTCCAAAAAGAGAGTAAAACTTGAACAAAAAAATAAATTAATAAATAATATATATATATATATATATATATATATATATATATATATATATATATATATATATATATATGCCTCTGGAGATCGTGGCTACCTCCGGCTCTAAGGAATATATATATATATATATATATATATATATATATATATATATATATATATATATAGAAAAATGGCTCTGGAGATCGCGGCTGCCTCCGGCTCTAAGGAACTAGGGTTTCCAATCTGGGATCCTGACCTTGCGGAGGAAGACGACCTAGAGAAAGGAGATCCGACAGCACTAAGACGAGAGGAGCACGTAGGATGGACTATGGTGCGGAGGCGTCCCTGGGCTAAGGGACGAGAGTTTGTGCTTACTCAAAACATGGAGCCATCTAGGCGTCGGGACCGGGCGGAGGTTCTGAATACGAGAGGCGGAGGAGTAAACCCTACCCGATGGACCAATTCTCAGTGGAGACCGATCCAACTGTCGACTCCGGTTATCAATACGGATGGGACCGGTATTGCCAAGTCCCAGGTAAACCTGGACAAAGGCAAAACATCATCGGTGGAGGGAACCACAGCAAAACATGGGAGACTTTGTTCGTCCGGATCCTAGCAAATCCAATGGCACAAAAAAATTCATGAAACCCAAAAAAAGTGGGTAATGGCTTGCGAGTGTCCTTCACATAAGGGGATTTGGTAGATAAAAAAGAGTATTGAAAAAATATGATAATTCTTTATGTACTCGGGAATCGGCCGTTCTATGGCCAGATTTGTGCGTATGCACATCGGATGTGGAAGCCTAAAGGCAGCATGGAGTTCTTCTCCAGGAATAATGGGTTCTAATTTATGCAGTTTGGAAAATAGGAAGATATGAGACGGGTCATTTAAGGAAGGCCTTGGACGTTTGATGGATGATCGATTATCCTGAAGATGTGGACACCGGATACTAGATGTGAGAGGAAAGCGCTCTATGCAGTCCTTATCTCGATTGGTCCACCAGGGCTACCTATTATATACTGGAGTACGGAGATGATGTTGAAGCTTGCCAGTCTCATTGGAAAGCTTATAAAGGCCGATGATGCAACTGCAACCCGATCGATGATGTGTTATGCCAGGATATTTGTAGAGATTGAAGCTGGAAGGGAACTTTCTTCTCGTCTGGAGTATGAAGTGCCCTCAGGTATGGTATTTACTCAAGAATGGGAGTATGAATGGCTCCTATGTGAAAATTCTATCGATGTTTCGATCATCCTCTGAAAGAATGCAATGATAGGGATGTTAACAAGAGGAAGGAACAACCAGTTGAAAATGAAGAGACTACTATCAGGTCCCAACATAAGGAAGAATAGAGCTCGGCTAATAGGACTTCAACCGTGACCGCTCCGGTGGGGGCCAAAACTTGGCACGGAGTAGCAGAAAGCAGGATGGCAAGCTAGATGGTATGGTGTTTGAAATAGATATGGCTTGAAAAGTGCAACAAATGCTGGCCTGGGTAACCCATTCGCCCAATGCAGTTTTCTTACGAGAGACTTGTCGAAGGAGGCGTTTGGGGGTCAACAGGTAAACTTTAATTCCAAGAGTAAGCGACATACGAGACACGGGACTCTACCAAAAATGCTCGAGGGAAGGAGGCGGCTCATAAACATAAGGGGGCGTGTGTATACCAGACGACATTAGTAGTAGGAAATGACATGCTGGCGTCACCGCGAATGACTCTGATCGGCCAGTACAATCTCCTACCTATAGCAGCACGGGCGTATGCGTGGACAATCCCATATGGTAGGAAAATTTTATGGAGAAGAAAGTGATGGCGCAATTAAATTCGTTCGTATCCTAGCAAATCCAATGCTGCAAGAAAATTTGTGGAACCCAAAAAAGTGGGTAATGGCTTGCGAGCTTCCTTCACCGAAGAGGATTTTGTAGAGACAAAGAAGTATTAGAAAAATACAGTAATTCTTTACGTACTCGGGAATCGGCTATTCTATGGCCAGATTCGTACGTATGCACATCGGGTGTGGAAGCCAAAAGGCATCATAGAGTTCTTCTCCAGGAACAATAGGTTCTACTTTGTGCAGTTTGGAATACAGGAAGATATGGAACGGGTCATTTAAAGAGGGCCTTGGAAGTTTGATGGAAGATTGATTATCCTAAAGACGTAGACACCGGATACTAGATGTGAGTGAGAAGTGCTCCATGCAGTCCCTATCTGGATTTGTCTACCAGGGCTAACTATGATATACTGGAGTACAGAGATGATGATGAAGCTTGCCAGTCTCATTGGGAAGCCTATAAAGGCCGATGACGCAACTGTGACCCGATCGATGATGGGTTATGCTAGGATATTTATAAAGATTGAACCTGTAAGGGAACTTCCTTCTCGCCTGGAGTACAAAGTGCCCTCAGGTACGGTATTTACTCAAGAAGTAGAGTATGAATGGGTTCCTCCTATGTGCTAATTTTGTCGATGTTTCGATCATCCTCCGAAAGAATGCAATGATAGCGATGTTAACAAGAGGAAGGAACAACCCGTTGAAAATGAAGAGACTACTATCAGGTCCCAGCATAGGGAGGAATAGAGCTCGGCTAACAGGACTTCGACCATGACCGCTATGGTGGGGGGCCAAAACTTGGCGCAGAATAGCGGAAAGCTGGATGGCAAGCTAGATGGTATGGTATTTGCAATAGATATTGGCTTGGAAAGTGCAAGAAATGCTGGCCTGGGTAACCCATTCGCCCAATGCAATTTTCTTAGGAGAGACTTGTCGAAGGAGGCGTTCGGTGGTCAGCAGGTAAACTTTAGTTCCAAGAGTAAGCGACATACGAGACACAGGGACTCTACCAAAAATGCTCAAGGAAAGAAGGCGGCTCATAAACACAAGGGGGCGTGTGTATACCAGACGGAATTGGTAGTAGAAAACGAAACACTGGCCTCACCGCGGAAGACTCTGACCGCCCAGTATAATCTCCTACCTACAGCGGCATGGGCGTATGCATGGACAATCCCAGATGGCAGGAAAAATTTATGGAGACGCTATCTCTGGAACCAAAGTCGTACTCTCTTTAGCCACCGGCTCCTAACGGTTTGCTCTTTATACCACCAACAGGTCCTATTCCAACAATACTAAAAAAAGGATCTCTCCCTCTCAGTTGGTCAGTCCCTTAAACTAATTAGCCATTTCTAAGCTGCTCTTTCATAAGTTGTGATGGCTCTTTTGAATAAACAACATAGTCTATGAAGTGATGGCGCAATGAAATTCGTCTGGATCCAAGCAAATCCAATGGTGTAATAAAAATCATGGAACCTGTTGAGAATCAATAAGGGACTTTTAGTCCCACATCAAAATATGTAGTATGTAGAGGAGCTAGACTCCCTATAAGTAGTGAAGTAGTCCATCAATAAAATTATCCAACCATTATTTTCTACATGGTATCAGAGCCATAACTCTCTCTCTCTCTTTCCACAAAAAAAAACAAAAAAATTTAGCCCCCCGACCCCCCCTCCGACCCCCCCTGAAGCAGCAGCCCCCCCGACCCCCCTCCCCTCGACCCCCCCGAAGCGGACCCCTCCCGGAGCAACAACCCCCCGCCCCCCGACCCCCCCGACCACCAACAGCCCCCCCTTTCCCCCCCTGAACACCGGCGCCCCCCCTTCCCGACCTCCAGCGGTACCCCCCTTTCCAAACCGTAACCCTAGCCACCACCATGTCTAACCCTAGCCTTTCTATCTACTATAAACCCTAGCCGTCAATAAAAAAAGGCATATTTCGAAGACAGACGGCTGCCAAATGCTTTATTTGCACCAACTCTGATCCTCGCTTACGTCGTTTGGAACTAACAAATGCTTTATTTGTTATTCCTTCTTCACATCGGGATCTCTACAGAGACTGATCATGTCTTCTCTGGTGACCTGACGTGTTCACTTTATATGCGTGCGCCGGTGCTGGCCAAGTTAGTAGCACATTCGTAAAGTCTGTTACGTCGAAGAAAACGACGAAGACGACGAAGACGACGAAGTCGGGGACGTTGCCGCCTCCGACGTCGAAGAAGCCGAATAAGACGACGAATAGGGTTCACAGTTGAAGAAGCCATGGATTCGATCAGTGGCAAACTGATGGCCGAAGAGATGAAGGCCTTGGTTGATGATATCTTATCAAAGAGATTAACCGAGGCAGCCCCACGTGTGATCCATACTGATGTGGATCCATCACCTTACAAAATAGGGAAATTGGAGAAGCTGGAGACGAAGTTGGAAGGAACGTCCAACTACTTGAAGTGGTCGCGGCAGGCGATGCGGACGCTAAAGGGACGTGGCTTGGTTGGCTATGTCACTGGCCAAGCCAAGGCGCCAGCCGATCACTCCGCAAAGGAATTTGTTGTTTGGGAGATTATCAACAACGTAGTGGCTGGGTGGTTGACTGCCTCATTAACCGACCAGGTGTCGGGCAATGTCGAGGCAATGGAGGCTGCTGCTGATATATGGCGAACTCTAAAAGATATGTACTCCGACTCCGGCAACCCTATGCGTGTCTTTCAACTGCAAGATGAACTCGATAGGGTGGCCCAAGATGAACGTACCATCTCTGAGTACGCAGTCCTGTTGAAGAAGTACTGGTCTGATCTAGATCATTATGATCCTCTTGGGATGGAAGATGCACAAGTCGAACCGGCATTCGCGAAGTACTTTCAGACGTTCCTGGCTTATATTTCGCGGCAGTGTATGATGAAATTCCTGAAGGGACTACACCCTGTATTTGAGCAGAGACGGAATATCCTCCTATCCCAACCCACGCTTCCGACCTTGGAAGAAGCTATAGCCGTCATGACACAGGAAGAAGCTCGACTGAAGTTGATGCCCAACAAGGGCTCCTACCAGGGGGAGCAAGCCGCAGTTGACAAGTCTGTCCTTGCTGTATTCAATCAACCTCCATCTGTGGGTGGTATTTGCCACAATTGTGGTGACTCCGGACATTACATCCGATTTTGTCCAAAACCCTTGCGCAATCAGTCTAATGATCGAGGACGGGGTCGTGGAGGCCGACGTGGTAGTAGAGGAGGATATGCTAGTAGAAGGGGCGGACACAAAGCAAATCTGGTGGAGGAAGGGAGAGAGAATCAACTGGCTGAAATAACCCCGCTTGAGCGGGAGTTCCTTGAGAAGTTGCGAGGCACAATGCTGGGTTCGACCGACAGTCCTGGGGCGTCTTCTACCTCGGGAGATCACATCACTTGCTTTGCCCAAACCAGCACCGGTAATTCTGTGCGTGCTCTTGCATCCGTCCATCAGCCAGGATGGATTATGGACTCTGGGGCATCTCGCCATGTCACGGGATCCCGTGGTGCATTTTAGGACTATACTCACCTACCCTTGCCGGAGAGTATTCAGACCGCTGATGGTATATTCAGTCCTGTAATGGGTAAAGGCACTGTCGCATGCACCCCTTCCATCACTTTAACCAATGTCTTACATGCTCCGTCTTTTCCTGTCAATCTTCTATCAATTAGTGCCATTATACTTGATCTTAACTGTACTGTTTCCTTTGACATTCCTACGGTAACTTTTCAGGAGAAAGGGACAGGACGACGACTTGGGACTGGCACATGGCATAAGGGGCTGTGGTATTTAGACAGGACTGGACTGGACAACGTATTGGCATCCTTGGTAGCATACGCACCACCAGAAGCTTCTTGTCGCATTGTTGAAGCCGACTTGCTACTCCACCACCAGCGTGTCGGTCATTCCTCTTTTAAAGTTATTAGTCGAATGTATCCGTCCTTATATCAAAGGGCTAATAAAGAGAAGTTATTTTGTAATGCTTGTGAGTTAGGAAAACATACCAGAAGCTCGTATGTTAGCTTAGGGAATAGGAGTTCCACTGCTTTTGACATGATACATTCAGACGTATGGAGCCCTTGTCCTACAACCAAAATTAACGGCTTTTGATGGTTCGTCACCTTTTTTGACTGTTATACCCGCGTGACATGGGTCTACCTTATGAAGAATAAAAGTGACGTCATTGAGGCCTTTCGGGACTTTCATCGACGGGTGGAAACATAATATGGTGCTAAAATTAAGTGTTTCCGGTCTGACAATGGGACGGAGTATACTAATAAGCGGGTTGCTGAGTATTTTTCCACTCATGGAATACTACATCAAACTTCATGTGCTTATACTCCGGCATAAAATGGCGTGGCTGAACGAAAGAACCGACACCTGCTGGAAGTCGCACGGACGATGATGCTGGCTATGAATGTCCCGAAACACTTATGGGGCAAGCTATATTGACGGCCTCTTATCTCATCAACAGAATGCCATCTCAAGTATTGGACTGGAAGACACCGTTGGAGATGCTTACTGGGACAACTACATACACTGTTCCACCGAAAGTTTTGGATGTGTGTGTTTTATCCAAGATAATAGGCCAGGCGTTGGCAAACTGGATCCTAGGGCAGTTAAATGTGTCTTTGTCGGTTACACGGCGACTCAGAAGGGATATGCCTGTTGGAGTCCAGTCGAGCGGAAGATGTTTGTCAGCATGGACGTTACATTCAGAGAACTCGAACCATACTATGGTTCAGATAAAGGTTCAGCATTTGGTGACACACCTAACACAGATGGTGTTAGATGTGAGGAGGAGATAATAAGCCCAAATGTGGTCATTGGATCGGTTTCGTGTCCGGTTGTAGAAAACCGGACGAAAGGTGGAGATCACAGTGACTCAGATACAGAGAATGAAGAAGTAGATACATATGTTACGCAGGGGAAGCAGCAGACAAGGAAAAAGGAGCTCCAAGTCTACAGAAGGAGACAATAGAAGTCTAGTACTGTGCCTATGCCATGTCCTGTGCCTACTGTACCAAGTCCCTCGTCTACTCCTGCTCCAACTCCTGAAGATGTTGCCTCCGCACTGAATCACTCAAATTCTGATACGGATCTCTCCGACTCGGATGGTATGATCTCTCCACCACCTATTGCTCCCTTAAGGGGATCTTCTCGTATCAATGCGGGTAAGGCTCCTGCTCGTTTTGATGATTACGAACATGATATTACCAACTTCTTGTCTTATTCTAACATTTTTTCGAATTATCGAGCCTTCATTGCATCGTTAGACTCTACTTCGTTGCCCAAGTATTGGCAGGAAGCAAAGAAAGATCCAAGGTAGAAAGCTGCAATGATGGAAGAACTTGGGGCACTGGAGAAAAATAAGACATGGGAGCTGGTTCCATTACCCAAAGGGAAGAAAGCTGTGGGATGCAAATGGGTGTACACAGTGAAAGAGACGCCAAAAGGAAAAGTAGAGCGGTACAAGGCGAGGTTGGTTGCAAAAGGATTCACACAGTCATATGGCATAGACTATGATGAGACGTTTGCCCCAGTAGCAAAAATGAGCACCGTGAGAACTCTGGTCTCCATTGCAGCGAACTATGGGTGGAAGCTGTACCAGCTGGATGTGAAGAATGCCTTTCTTCATGGGGACCTGCAAGAAAAAGTATACATGGAGCTCCCGCCAGGGTGCTACGCGACAGAATCAGACGGAGGAACGTCGCAAGGAAAGGTGTGTAAACTGAAGAAGTCGCTATACGGGCTCAAGCAATCTCCTCGAGCCTGGTTTGACAGATTCAGAAAGGCTGTTACAGGCATGGGATACTGTCAAACAAATACAGATCATACGGTCTTCCTCCAGCATGCAAGAGGCCACATCAGTATACTTGTTGTATATGTGGATGATATAGTGATCACAGGTGATGATGAAGTCGAAATCACTAAGCTGAAGTCAAAACTCGCGAAGGAGTTTGAGGTGAAGGATTTAGGAGCGATGAGGTACTTTCTAGGTATCAAAGTGTGTGAAGGCGAACAGGGAATTGTTCTATCACAAAGAAAATACGCACTAGATCTGCTAAAGAAGACAGGGATGCTGGGATGCAAAGCAGCCGTTACTCCAATTGACCAAAAGAGTAAGCTTGGAGCAGAAGTAGGAGAGCCTGTTGATCGTGAAAGATATCAAAGACTTGTAGGGAGATTGATTTATCTGGGACACACTTGCCATGATATCTTATTTGCGGTGAGTGTAGTGAGTCGCTACATGCATGATCCAAGAAAGGGTCATATGGAAGCAGTATTTCAGATCTTGAGATATCTGAAAGGAACGCCGAGAAATGGGCTATGGTTCAAGAAGAATGGACGTATAGAAGTTGAGGGATACTGTGATGCAGACTGGGCGAGCTGCATAGACGATAGAAGGTCTACCACGGGATACTGTATTTTTATAGGAGAAAATCTGGTCTCGTAGAGAAGCAAGAAACAGTCAGTAGTAGCACGGTCGACAGCTGAAGCAGAATACAGAGCAATGGCTCTGGGAGTGTCAGAGTTGCTGTGGGTGAAAGCATTGCTGACAGAGTTGAAGCTGGATAAGGGAGCACCATTGCGTCTTCTGAGCGATAGTCAAGCTGCAATAAGTATAGCTAACAATACAGTTCAGCACGACAGAACGAAGCACATCGAGATTGATCGATTCTTCATCAAAGAGAAGCTGGAACAAGGGATACTGAAGATTGACCATGTCCGCTCAGAAGAACAAGTTGCAGACTGTCTGACTAAAGGTCTTAGTTCAGTAAGTCTGTCGAAGCTATGTAACAAGATGGGGATAATCAATATCTATCGCCCATCTTGAGGGGGAGTATTGAGAATCAATGAGGGACTTTTAGTCCCACATCGGAATATGTAGTATGTAGAGGAGCTAGACTCCCTATAAGTAGTGAAGTAGTCCATCAATAAAATTATCCAACCATTATTTTCTACAGAACCCAAAAAAGTGGATAATGGCTTGCGAGCGTCCTTCACCGAAGAGGATTTTGTAGAGACAAAGGAGTATTGTAAAAATACAATAATTCTTTATGTACTCGGTAATCGACTATTCTATGGCCAGATTCGTGCGTATGCACATCCGGTGTGAAAGCCTAAAGGCATCATGGAGTTACTCTCCAGAAATAATGGGTTCTACTTTGTGAAGTTTGGAATACAAGAAGATATAGAACGGGTCATTTAAGGAGGGCCTTGGACGTTTGATGGAAGATTGATTATCCTGAAGACGTGGACACCGGATACTAGATGTGAGAGGGAAGCGCTCCATGCAGTCCCTATCTGGATTTGTCTACCAGGGCTACCTATTATATACTGGAGTACGAAGATGATGATGAAGCTTGCCAGTCTCATTGGAAAGCCTATAAAGGTCGATGACGCAACTGCGGCCCGATCGATGATGGGTTATGCTAGGATATTTGTAGAGATTTAACCTGGAAGGGAACTTCCTTCTCGCCTAGAGTACGAAGTGCCCTCAGGTACGGTATTTACTCAAGAAGTGGAGTATGAATGGATTCCTCCTATGTGCTAATTTTGCCGATGTTTCGGTCATCCTTCGAAAGAATGCAATGATAGGATGTTAACAAGAAGAAGGAACAACCAGTTGAAAATGAAGAGACTACTATCAAGTCCCAGCATAGGGAGGAATAGAGCTCGACTAACAGGACATTGACCGTGACCGCTCCGGGGGGGCCAAAACTTGGTGCAGAATAGTGGAAAGCAGGATGGCAAGCTAGATGGTTTGGTGTTTGAAATAGATATTGGCTTGGAAAGTGCAAGAAATGCTGGCCTGGGTAACCCATTCGCCCAATACAGTTTTTTGGAAGAGACTTGTCGAAGGAGGCGTTCTGTGGTCAGTCGGTAAACTTTAGTTCCAAGAGTAAGAGACATTCGAGACGCATGTTCTCTACCAAAAATGCTCGAGAAAAGGAGGCGGCTCATAACACAAGGGGGCGTGTGTATGCCAGACAGAATTGGTAGAAGGAAACAACACGATGGCATCACCGCGGAAGACTCTGACCGGCCAGTACAATCTACTACCTACAGTGGCATGGGTATACGCATGGACAATCCCAGATGGCAGAAAAAATTTAAGAAGAAGGAAGTGATGATGCAATAAAATTCGTTCGGATCCTAGCAAATCCAATGGTGCAATAAAATTTGTGGAACCCAAAAAAGTCGGTAATGGCTTACGAGCGTCCTTCACCGAAGAGGATTTTGTAGAGACAAAAAAGCATTGGAAAAATACGATAATTCTTTACGTAGGGAATCGGCCGTTCTATAGCCAGATTCGTGCATATGCACATCGGGTGTGGAAGCCTAAAGGCAGCATGGAGTTCTTCTCCAGGAACAATGGGTTCTACTTTGTGCGGTTTGGAATACAAGAAGATATGGAACGACTCATTCAAGGAGGGCCTTGGACGTTTGATGGAAGATTAATTATCCTGAAGATGTGGATACTGGATACTAGATGTCAGAGGAAAGAGCTCCATGCAGTCCCTATCTGGATTTGTCTACCAGTGCTCCATGCAGTCCGTATGGTTTTATGGTAAGCAATCGAGGTCTACTCTAACGTGACCCGCTATCCTCTTATTTGTTTACTCTGGTGATGGAGTATTTTTCTTATCTCATGGAAGAAGTTATATATGAGCAAAGAATCATACCCCTACAGAAAAATAGAACCTCATGTGTCTCACCTGATTTATGTGGATGATTTACTCATATTTTTGAAGCCGTCTACTGAAGGCATGAGCGAGCTGGCATCCATCTTGAAGGTATTCGGATTACATAAAGGGTTACACCTCAACTATGACAAAAGCAAAATCTACTTTAACCGACATTGCCCAAATAAAGAGAGTTGGGCATAGATTATCGGAGTAGAGCAGGAGGAGCTTCCCGTGAAATATCTAGGTATCCTGTTATCGATTAACTATGCTGGCAACATTGAATGGAAAGCCATAGTGGAGTATGCCTAGTGACGTACATAAGGCTGGCATGCACAAGAATTATATTTCGATGGTCGATTTGAGATTATTAGATCGGTTATTAATACGGTTGTCATCTTCTGGCTCCTCCTCCAGTCCAGAGGACTGCTCCTGGAGTCGCTGTAGGTGCTACTCCTCCCGTACAGGGGGTTGTGCTAGAGATTATTGCGGATGTTCCTCCTCTTGTGCAGCGGATTGCTCTGTCTACTCCAGGAGATCTTTCTCCTCCGCCTCCAGTACCTGCCAACATGGGGTAGATGTTTGCCCTGTTCAGGGAGATGCTTGAGGCACAGAGGGCCCAGTTCGAGTCTCATCAGAGGCAGACGGACACTTTGCATCAGGGCTTGGAGAGCGCCCACCAGCTCGCTCTAGCTACAGTAGAGCGGAGAGCTCTAGCCCAGCAGCAGCAAGGTACCAAGCAGAGGCCGGGTAGCATTCAAGATTTCAATAAGCTGGGCCTCGGGACTTCAAGGGGACCGAGGGCATTATCTATGCTGATGATTGGCTCGAGGATATCGAGCATCTCATGAGGTTCCCACCTCGTAGATGATCTGAAGTTCGAGGTAGTAGGACTTCAGCTGCTTGATATTGCACGCACCTGGTTTAAGAATGAGCCGGCTCTTGCTAGAGAGGGTCATACCTGGACCGATTTCAAGGACCTCTTCAAGAAGAAGTTCTTTTCTCCTACTGACAGGCTGGACTTGGCTAGATAGTTCCAGAACCTCCAGCAGGGAGGCATATCGGTTGAGAAGTATGTTGTAGAGTTCGGCAGGCTGAGCCAATATGCAGAGTACATGGTGCGAGACCCAGAGATTAGGGTGAGCCATTTCAGGGAGGGTTTGACTTGGGATGTGAAGGTCTTTATTCCTTCTTTCTATGAGACTTATATGGAGATCCTTGCAGAGGCGCACAAGGTAGAGTGGGACTTGGGCTTGAAGCCCAAGAGGGATTGCGACTTCCTTGCGGGGGCTAGTGCTGGGCGTGCTAAGCACCCCCATGTTCAGAAAGAGTTTTCTTAGCCCCAATTGGAGTACCATCCCCCATATAGAGTTTTCGTTCAGCTAATTCAGCAGCAGCCTCAGCGGACTCCCACTTGAGCCTTCTGTAGAAAGTCTGGACATACTTGGGAAAACTGTAGGAAGAGGTTCGGAGTATGCTTGAATTATGGAATGGCTGGACATCAAGTAAGGGATTGCCTCCTAGCTCGTCTAGCCCTTGGTGTGGCCCCAGACCGTAGGGGTTCAGTTAGGCCACCTATGGCACCTCAAATTGCCCCGCAGCAGCATAAGAAAACACCCTAGCAAGGCAGGGCTTTTGCGATGGCGGTCGAGGAAACCAACACTGCTGGTAATGGGCTAGAAGGTTAGGTTATGTTCTTTCTTTCTTCTTATTCCTTTCCATCTATTGATTGCCTGATTGTTTTCTTAGTACCTTTAGCTTGCATCTGTGATATTCATACTAGAGTAGTAGTGAATCCTAGTAGATGTAGGATCGATGGAACCTCTAGAGGGGGTGAATAGAATACAGTAGAAAATATTTACCAATTTAAAAACTAAGCAGGTGAAGCAAATATATAAATAAACTTAAATGCAATAAAGTAAAGCAATAAGTAAGTGGAGGCAAGAAAGCAATACGCAAACACCAAGGTTTATACTGGTTCCCTCTGAGAGGACTAGTCCAGTTCACGAGAACTCTTGCTCGCTACAATCCACTATTTTGATAGAGATTACACCGCGTGCTTCACTCCGAAGAACATGCCAACTTCAACACCGTGGTATTTTCATCCGAGGCCCACGATCAAACTTCAAAATACCTTTCGGAGAAAAGCTTTTATACGCCAAGCTTGTACAACTCGAATACTCCTAATCGAAAACCACCGGCACTAGAAGAATGGGAGTTGTCTTGGAGATTTGAAGATTTAAGCTTTATAAAGTATATCGAAAGCTTAGGAATAGATAGACAAGATGAAGATTGAATGACTGAGTAGAAATGAGAAATTCATCTTTCTAAATAGGATTTTCTAGGACAGAGTTCGGGCAGAACTCGGTAGGCTAACGTTCATAAATTTGAACGTCGCAGATCCAAAAGAATAAGAAAATGCTGCTGACCAGGAGTGATCCTCGGGGACCGAGTTCGGTACGAGTTCTGGCAGAACTCTGGCTGAGTTCAGTTGCTAGGGTTTCAAAGTCATTTGATTTGGTTTAGCTTTTGGATTTTGGTTTGGCTAGGGATCAAAAGATAGGTTTATTTTTGGTTTAGGATAGTACTTCTAAATGCCAGTGATCCCGACGCACAATTTTCTAGACACAATTAAAGAAAAGTACAAAATAAAGTGTTAAAATACAGTTGAGACAAAATCTGCGATCTTTTGTTTCGTTTTATATCGAACTCGGAGTTTTAAGTCAATTATCAAAATCAGTTTCCATGGCTGAATGGGCCAACAATCACCCACATTTTGATAATTTGACAAAACTACGATTGAAACTTAAGAAGTTGTTCAGCTCGGTTCGGAAAAAGACTTGATGCGGTGCAGAAGGTACGGAAGTAGCTTTTGGCTTTGAATATTTGTACAATGTAATTGCTCCCCCGTAATGTACGATCAAATCATGTTACTCTCTCGTAATAAAACATATCGGCTGAATATCTGAAAAAGTCTAGAAAGGCGAGAACTCTAAAAATAATTGAGAGCTTAACTTCAAAACTATTAGTCATATAGCATAATAACTAATAAATTAACAACATTTTTCATCAGTTTTAATTATCTATCATATTACTCCCGCGTTTGGTCATATAAGCAAAATGACATAACAATTAAATAACAGTACTCAGCACAACCAAGAGTAGAGCAAAATATTAACATTAAATATGAAATAATGCTAAGTGCTGGAATAGGAAATACTAATATAGACTGAAGTAGATAAAGTTCATACAACTAGTCAAATAAATTGATAATGCTTGGAAGAAGCATTTATCACTAATACATAGTAAACTAAAAACATAACTAGTGATGGTCTATCACGAGAAAACATATCCTCAATCATCATCTTCATCATCATCATCAGCAGCAGCTGCAGCAGCCGCCGCCCTGGAGGGACCGGTCTCAGCAGAACAATTGGGACCCTAACGGGCAGCAGCAGGGTCAAAGTATCGTTAAGCCTCAGGATCATCAATGTGATACCCAAGTCTAGTGGGATTACGAACCATAGGGATAGGACCACTAGGGTTGTGAGAAAGATTGTATGAAACATCCCACACAAAGTTGGATATGGCCTGAAGCTGAAGGGTGGTACGGAAGTCCATAGCTCAAAACTGTTCCAACATCAGAGCCTGAAGGGACTCAAGAGTAACACCACCAAGAGGATGAGTATGATGTGTGTCAGCAGTTGATAGGTCAACTGGTAGTGGAGGAGCCTGAACTGCAGGAGCAGTACGATGATGCTTATAAAGATAAGCAGGAGCACCATCCTGTGGACAATCCTCAAGCATAACCTCAAAGAACTGAAATATGTAAGGAATATACAACCCATAGAGAAGTCATCGCAGTTTTTTGTGACACCTTTCCATAGCGGCGAAGATAGTCTTAGGTAGACTAAAGGGAACGTAGAAGTGGAGATGATAGATAGCAGAAAGCTCTAAATATGAAATCTCATAAGTAGCGGTATTCTTTGGAATAATGGTAGAGAATATCATTCTATGAAGGTCATAGAAGTAGTTGTTCAAGTGTTTACGGCGACAAGTGCCTTGAGGTCGAGGGGTTGGTGCACATAACAAGTCACAAAATGAATCAAAAGTTGTCCCGTCAAGAAATTGCACCGAGGTGATATCAACTAAATCTTCCCCAACATTGGAAATGTTTAGCATAATTGCAAAATCATCGGCATCAAAGTCAATGTCAGTTCTGCCAACTTTTGATTTCACTATGCCGTTAGTGACCGATAAATTGAAATAGAACATACGGATTGCATTTGATATATTGGAAAACTATATTGAACTAAATCTAGCAACTCAAAGTATTTAAAAATGTTTACGTGATCAAAAAATAATGTGAAGTTGATAGGAGAACCCGGACAAATCGTTTTTTGATGAAAGTCACTAAACCATCCATTAGATGCATCTTGTGACACAAAAATGAAATCATCAAAGAAGTCATCCGGTTTGGAGGGACTGAATAGTGAGAAGGAGGCCAGCTCGTGAGGAGTAGAGGACGAACCTTTATCAACTTTTCTCTTCTTTTTGGAAGAAGTAGGAATTTTTGGAGCCATATGAAATTGAAAATGATGGAAAGATTGAAAATATACCAAAATTGATGGTAGACAGTTGAAGAGATCTTCGAGAGAGCTCTGATTCCATGTTTTGAGAGCTTGAGAAGCTTGGAGGAGGGAAAACTAGAAAGTTAGGGTTAGGGTTTTCGGTGGAGTTTTTGGAGGTTTTGGTGAAGAAGATGATGATATAAGGGTTTAAATAAAGAGGTGACCCGACTGTCCAGCTTCTGTTCGGATAAACCCAGACCGAGTTCGGCCAGAACTCTGACCGAATTTAGTCCCTAGGTGATCAAGACAGACTTTGGAAAGTGTGTGATAGAGTTTGTAAAAAAAAAATACGAAATTAATTAGAAATAGTTGTGTTGATGAAAAATAATCAATATTAATGAATTAAAATACATAAATCGTATAAAATATTTTGGCTTAGCTGTCGGGGCTGGATCCCAGCTAGCGGTAGTCCGAAGACTAGTATACCGTATCGCTTCAGGATATTTACACCTGTGTGACAGAAGGTCCCTTTTGGCTTATAACCAAAATAATTTCAACGAATTTATGAGTCTTAATCAAATAATATTTAATTATATTACTTCAACATCCAAAATTTCTAATTCTCTGCGTATAAAGTTAAAACGATCTTCTGCCAAGAGCTTAGTGAAGATGTCAGTTAGTTGATGTTCAGTGTCAACAAATTCTAAATTAATATCTCCTTACGAAACATGATCTCTAAGGAAGTGATGTCTAATTTCCATGTGTTTAGTGCGAGAATGATATATAGGATTCTTCGTGAGATTAATGGAACTAGTGTTATCACAGTAAATAGGGATGTGGTTAAACCATAACTGATAGTCTTCCAAAGTTTGCTTCATCCACAAAATTTGAGCACAACAACGCCCAACGGCTATATATTCAGCCTCGGTTGTTGATAATGCAACAGAATTTTGTTTCTTAGAAAACGAAGATACTAATGACTTTTCTAGAAAATAACATGTGCCACTGGAACTTTTACGATGGACTTTGCATGCGTCAAAATCCGCGTCCGAGTAACCAATCAAGTTAAACGAATCGGTTTTGCACTACAAAAATACTGTTAATTAGAGACGGACCGTATAGACGCCAGTTAATCCGTCGCTAATCAGCGATGGATTACCGACTGAATAGCTACTGATCTTTTATGTAAATTACAGTATAAGAAGGTGTCACTATTTTCGTCATAAATATGTCGCTGTATTTTTACCAATTGATTAGCGACGGACTATTTCGTCGCTGGATATGAGTAAAAGTGAAACGTTAACACCTTCTTTCTCATTCTAAAATTTTTACCCGAAAATTTTCCCTCCAAATCCTCTGACCCCGACTCCTCCAACCCCAACCTCCTCCTCATTCACTGCCCCCACGCCGGCGGTCGACCCCTCCTTCACCGGCCTCTACCCCCTCCTAGGTGATCGAACCCCTCCTACTCCTCCTCCTCCTCCTCCTTTACGACAGCCCCCTCCTTCTCCTCTCATTCTCTGTCGAGCGGCGGCGCAGACCCCCCCCCCCCCCCCCCCCCCGTTCAGGCCCGTAACCCACATTCCCCGATGGCATAGACCCCCCCGTTCTCCAGCGGCACCGCAGACCCCCTCCTCCTCCTCTTCGATCGCAGGTATAACCGCAATTTAATTTATATTTGTTTCATTAATTTCTTTTGAAAATTTGGTTGCAGGGATTTGAATTTGGAGTAAGATTTTTTTAAGAAAATTTAAATTTTAGGGCACAATGGATCGCAAAAATTCTATATAAAAAATTTAAAATTTAGGGCACATTGGATCGCAAAAATTTAGGGCACATTTGATCGCAAAAATTCTAAGAGCCCAAAAATAGAATTATAAAGAAGAGAGATCAAAACATTCTATAATTAAAGCGATGAAGGCCAATCATCAAGATCTAGGTATTCATATAGGTTGACACAGTATCGGAATATGAAATTTATCATATATCTTCCGAAAGTTACAAAATCGGATACGACCGATACCTATCGGAAGGTCGATACCAATCAGATACGGTCGATACTAATCCGATACGATAGTTACCTATCGGATATGGCCGATACCGATCAAATACGACCGATACATATCTCCTTCTCGATACGCATAGGAATGGTATGGTACCGATTTCGATATCGATACTCATAGGAATTGTCTGATGTCACGACCCGCTCCCGAATAATCGGACACGAGTCGGACACGCCCAGCCTTCGTCGATAGACACGACGAAGTAAGCTGTATAATACTAAAAAAACTCCAAGTCACATGTAATGTAAACATCCACAGCTTCTATATATAACGTTCCCAGAAAAATTACCAATATCCATCAAGTCATTTTAATACAAAGTCATCCGGAGACAAATCCGGTCAAATAAATATACAATGATAAAATCATAAAATACAATCTCTAGAAAGAAAATAAATAAAATAAATGCTGTAATATCCAATGCAAGCACATGCTCCATGTGGCTTCAAGCTCACCTACAACGTATCCTGTCAGGAAAAGAGCAAAGTACAACCCTGACAAGAACAATATACAATGTAATCTGTAGTACAAAATACAAGGTGAAACCAGAATACCATAACTGAAAATGAAACTATGGTACCAGAAATAAAATATAAAACTACAGGCAATGGACACGACAATCAATATACAAGACAATGAACACGGCTATCAATGAACAAGACAATGTACACGACAATCAATGCAAGTGTGACATCTTTGAAATATTAAACTAATGTGTGACCGGCTAAGGAACACAATCAATCAATGAGTCAATCAACTCTACAAGATCTTGCTTCATCGTACGTGAAGTGTACGATTAAGCTATCAACAATACCTATGTTTGGGTGTGGTCACACAAAAGCTAATATTTTCTCCAATTCCCGCAATAAACAATGACTCACGATGCAATGAATAAGGTACAAGACAATCGTATGTATCTCGTGTCCGACATGAGAACATAGCACATGAATGTAAGACAAAAATATAAGGTACAAGTCGAGTCGGTGTACTTGCCTCGCCTTGGAAGCATGGGAGTAGTACTGCATGGTTGTAAAGGATCACCTGGTAGTTGGTACAATTTGATTAGGGTTGCAAGAGCAGAATGTACATATTATATATTAGCAAAACCTATATAGATAGATACTAGCAAAACCCTACAACAATATATGCATAAATACTAGCAATAGGTAACAATATTATTATTTTTAGAAACTATATTATAGTTTGGATAATACTGAATTAGGTTTTAACCAAATCATTTAGAAAATACTTAAAAGCTAACTATTTTACAAAATATTGATATTAGATTTTTATCTAAATATTTGCAAATAGTATTCTAAATAATACTGGTAAATATGGATATGTAAAACATTAGTTGAATATCCTTATAGTATACATTACATTTTCTAGTTTAATCAAAATATTAACAAGAATATTTATATTTAACTACATATATATAATTTTTAGCAAGGAAATATTTAGTAAGCAACAATATCAATTTAATCAAGAATTTATTAAATATTAATTACTACTCATGGACTTATAAGACAGTAAAGCCCAAACATCAAATGAACCTTCAAAGTATTCATAAGCTATCAGCCCATATCCCAGCCCAAAAATTATAATAATACTGCTGCTCAACACATTAAACTCCAGCCCATACCCTCTCGGCTACAACCCAGCCCAACTGCTACAAATCTCAGCCTAAAAGCAAAACCCACACACTCTCAGATTCTTCTCACCCAACCCATACTACTAAACTCATTTATGAAGAGTCAAACTGACCCTTCAACTTTCGAAAAGGCAGGCCGACTCCTCAGTTTCTATGAAGTCACACAAACACCACTTTAGAATTAATATCACTAAAATAGCATGGTTTCCAAATTAATAATAGCACCGACTTCCTACTGCTACAATCGAGAAGAATATTGGCTCTTCTCAATTGAAGAGACAAGAGCTGTCAGCAGCTCATAATGGCTCTCCACTCCATATTATACGAACCCATGCTACAAAAAATTAAAGGGGCTGACGACTTGGGAAGAAAGGACTGAGAGGTTCTTCCTCTCTCCTCACAATAAAATATCCCAACTTACCAACCTCTCTCTCACTTCAATTGTTCCAAACTGATCAAACCTCCTCTCTGCTCATTCTTCACTCCTCCTAACATTCAGCCAAGCAACTAAAAATCCCCTTCTTCTCTAACTATCCTTCCTCCTCTTCCTGTAGCACAAAACCCTAATCCTAGGTACAAAGTGCAGAGTCTTCTCATCCCATTTCTTATTTTCTCCTTCGCCACCTATAAACAAAATACCCCGCCCCCAACTCTCTTCATCTTCTCTCACTCATAGCCACAAACTCTCGGCCGAAGGAACCCAACCCTAAACATTATTCTTCCTCCAACTCTCACTCACATGACGCAAAGAAGATGATAAACCAGACAAAGAAAGAGGGGGTCAGAAGCTCACCTCGGGTTACTTTGACTACCGCGGTGGTCCCAAGGGATGGACCTGAGCTCTGCGGCCCCTCTCTAGCGGCGGACCTGAGCCTTGCGACCCCGATAGGTGGCGGCGCTCCGATCGACTTCGTCTCGATCCTGGTGGCTCGCTTGGCTCGGTGGCTAGATCCAGCTTGGCAAGGCTCGGCGACGAACAGTCGGCAGTCGACGAGACTGGCACTACAGTCGAGGTGCTGTGCAGTGGCTTGGCGTATGAAGCGATGGCGTGGCTCTTCGGCGAGGACCACGGCGGCGGGCAGTGGTGCACGGCGGCGCTCGACTACACTATCCTGAGCTCGGCGGGACCAGAGAGAGGAGAGAGGGAATGAGTGTACAGTGGAGAGAGAGTGACTATAGAGATAGAAAAGGCTGTGTTTGTCAGTGATTTTTTTGAGAACTGTGCACTGACATACTGTCATTATTTATAATAATAAAATACTATGTGTGTGTGTGGAGTGGCAGAGCTGTAATTAAAAATAGATCTAGGGCTACTAAAATAATTAGTAACAGATTTCTAAATTCAAATTTCAACAGTTTTTCAAAAATCAAATAGTAAACAGATTTTTAAATTCAAAATATCCAAAAGATTCAATAATTACAAGACTTAGTCAGCTGTTCCTAAATTTTAAACAAAATTTGAATTTTGAAATATAACTACCTAACCGAATTAGTTAGGCTCAACTAATTTAACTATTACAGAAATATTTAATAGATTTTCAAATATAAATTATAACAGATTTTCAAAATCAATAGAAAACAGATTTTCAATAATTTAAAAAATTGTTAATAAATAACCGTCACTACAAAAAAGTGACTTTTGGGGACAACAAAAAACTGTCTTAAAAACTACAATTACCGTCCCAACAAATATTTGGGACGGCCTTTGGGACGGGAATGGACGGTCCTATTAGGGTGGCGTGGCAAAAACTTTAGGGACGGATATTGCCGTCCTAATTACTGTTAAAGGACGGTTAGGCAAAATGTCTCAAAAGTTTTCAAATTTATGCTTTTGTGTGACGGTTTATTAATTTGTCCCAAAAAATAAGTTTTTGTAACAGATATATTTCGTCCAAATAAATAAGGGACAAAATTTTAAAAAATCCTAAAAAAGTAATTTACTTTTTGTTACAGTACTATAATCGTCCGAAAAACTTAACAATTGTTTAAATTATTATGAAATTACTAATTTCTTGTTTATATATAAAATATATAATTGAATTTTATATACAACAAAAATTTATACAAAACTATTTTATTTAATCGCAAATGCATATGGTAGCTGCAACATTAACAAAGTGATTTCTATAAAACATATTTAAAGGTAATATCCCATTGTTCACAAAATGAAATCCAAGTCTTACATCACTTCGAGTGTTCTCCCATCAAGTTTTACATCATTAAGCATTCACTTAATTTACAAAATAAAATCTACAACTTTTTACACAAGTCCAAAACATACTTGACTTTCCAAAGTGGCATCTCCCATCATTTGCAAAATAGGTACAAAAAGCATTGGAAGGACCTGCAAATAGAAGTAAACAAATCAGCCTCATAAAAAACAACCTGCAGATAATGAATTCTACACTTGATCTAGCACAATACAACAATCACCCCTAGTTACAGGCATGATAGCATGCTTTAGGTATTGCTATACAGTCTATACTAATAACCTCAAGATTGATTGTACAACAAGGTACTCCACAGGAACCTGATATCGTCTATGCAAGTATTTTCATAACAATTAACACTACATTCAAATATAGTACAGATTTTGTAAACACTTTTAAATGAATTGAAATATGTTATGAATATACATACACTAGCCACAACTTGAATATACAGACACCAGTCATGTATAGTAAATAAAACTCATGTTTTAAGACTAACATGAAGATAATTAACATAGAGGGACATTGCCATGGAGGTTTGTGTGAAGATGTACTTAAAAATAAAATGCATGAATCTCACAAAAAAATAACAAATGCAGTTTATCTTAGGGAAAACTGAATATAGAAATCTTCAACTAAGCTATTAAATCTTACCCTAAGCTCTTACCTGATAAAAGGAATTGGTTTAGGAGCTTCAGTATTTTAGCAAGGTAGTCCAAAACAGGCACTTCTACCTCCATTAGAGGCAGATGTTATCCAAAGAAATCCCACATGGTTGAAATCGGCGTTGGGCATTTCCCCTAGGAATCCAGCCGTGATACAACTAGAGGGGTAATGCACAAAAAAAAGGGCTTTTGCCAATAGATTACGCTTATTAATCTAAAATGGCAAGAGCGACTACTTTGCAACAACAGATAAACTAAAAACACATTTACAATGTATGTCGGTAAGGAATTGAATAAATGCATATAGTGTAGTATTATCGGTAAAGGAGATGCAATTTGATTGTATATTCCTTTGAGTAGCAGCTAAGAAACTGGAATCAAAATAAAGAAAATATGATGGAAAGACAATGCAGGAAAAGACAATAGTGGTTCACAACCACACTTAAAACTTGAGCAGTCCTTGTGAAACCTCTCTTGTTTACCATAAATAAAGACATGTAGACATTGTGTGCACATGAACAATGTTTACTTTCTCATATCACTAGTCATACAAAGATAAACCAACTATAAAGTCATTAAATATGGTGATGATTAGAATCTTTTTACTATCTAAACTGGTATTCTAAACCTGATTAATCAGCCATGTTATTAACTACTTAAACCAATTAATTGGGTGGTTGATGAATAGGTTCCAAGTAGTCGCAATTAGGATAAAATAGGATAAGTGATCCGATTAACAAGTAACCAACTTTGGATTGAGCACATGAGGAAACCACACAATATAACAAGCCAAAAGGCACAAAATTCTCATATTAAGATATTATACATATACATATTGAGATGTGTATATAAATATGTATAACCTTGTCCGTGCAGTACCCTAATTGTAGTATCCCATATCGTCCTGGTATCCTACCAGTGTCCCAATACAACCAAGAATATGACGCAAGAATGTGCACATCTAATTTTTACGGACAAAGAAACATGGACAAAACACAAATTTGGCATGTTGTGTTCTGTATAACATGGAGACAATGTACATAGGGTGTCCAAGTAAGCAACATGGAAAGAAAGAATACTGAGTTTGGTAGATGCATTGAATATGGTGAACATTCAGTAGATAGGCATTCCTATGTAGGTAAAATGAAAAAACTAAAAGGATAAGATTAGCATAAAAACAACCAATATATTAGAATAAGCAAGATTAAAATAACTTCGGATACTTCATTTTGGCAAAGAAAGTAAACATACTTGTTCCCTACGAGAAAATGGCCGCTCGTAAGTGTGATTTTATACCTAAAACCAGGTTCCTTGTACCTTTGATCCCATTCCTGAAACAATCATAAAAAACAGCCAATATATGAGAAGATTTAATATACAAATAGAAATAAGTACACAAAGACAGAACAATAATAACATCAAGTATAACGGAAGAATATGGTGCATTTTGGCTAAATGTCATTTGAATGTTTTAAGCAAACAATTTGACTGTAATTTGATATATAACATCCAAAATTTATATATATTATGTATTGCATGCTATAAGCTATTGCTCATAGAATCATTACAAATACTGAAGAGGAGCAATAACAAGCCACATAAAACAATTTGATACTCAATGAATCATCACTAAGGAAATTGTCATGTAATGGTGATCGAGCTCATCCTAATGAAAAAAAAATTAAAATGAACGTTGGCATCAGACTAGGTCAGTAAAGGCATTTATTTTATCTCATAATAAGTTGTGCAGGCAAAAAGGAGAAACTTTTTTCTTTCAAGATTATATGGTAAGCATGCTTTAGTGGAATTTCACACTGGTATATGGCCTGCAGCCTACTTTGTATAAACATTTCATTATAATTCTCCTGAAGTCACAAAATAGTCTAAATTATACATCCAACTATTTTGAAACTATTAGATGCATCCATAATAGGTCGATATAAACTTAAGATGGAGACAACTTTAGGAACATATCATCTAATTTAAGGCCTAAAAACAAAGATTTTAAAGACATGACTGAACAATAAGAATTTGGTAGTGATATCAAGAGAATAAAACACCACCTAGGTTTTATTCCATAAAAAAAGTCTTGTAAATGATTTGACTGATACCTACACCTAGGTTTTATAACTCCAACTAGGACTGTAACAACCAGTGCTAATGTTGGTATTGGATTAACAAACCCAAAATTCTGTAGAACGAACAAAAACCTTTAAGCACATATAGTGTATGGTCTTAGCAAAGCCACCAACAAATGTAAGCACTAATTCTCAGATACTGTTACTCTCAACGTGTTTGACACAATACAAAGAAAATATGAAAACTTCTGCATATAATATTAAACTTCTAAATATGAAAACATCAATGTAAATATAGAAACTTCATTCCAGATTGATGGTCAACTAATTAATTCCAGATTGTGATATGATCGAAATATCACGTTACTAAAAAAATTAGGAAAAAACTCAAACTTTAAGTTTCAATACCAAGATATGACATCGAATTTATGTCAATGACACCTTTTGCTCGATGTTGTGGGTAATTGAGTATGCCAACATTAAAAGGTTTATCATAGATTCGACAATAGGCATCAAGTATTGAAACTGAACCACATTATCATAATCGACATTCTGACTGGATATCTGATTAGATATCCAACAAATATCGGTTTCCTTATATACAACATCATATATGTTATTTATCCTTATTTCTTGAGATTTGTCTCTTAAAGTTTAATGATGTCAAAACATGTATGATAATAGTCCATACCAAAGGTTCATGAGATGATGGTGATGAATTGATTATCTAAACTTTGCCAATCTTCAGTATATAACAACTGTGTGTGCAATGTGTCCACACAAGAATTAAACAAACCAATTTCTATTACCAAGAAAAGAAGGTCCATTATATATGTTCTCAAACAAGCTTAAAATGTTCCTTTTTCAATTTTGTTCCAACATCTGAAGCATGTAAAGCAGCTGCTAATCAACATTGATCATCATGAAACAAAAATTGATAACACTTGGAATCCAAATCAACAGAGGAACCAAATTTTCACACACAAAACGAAATAATTGAAAGCATATATTTCATTCAAGCTCTAAGTCGAGCACGATAAAAGAAATAGGATAACGTATAATTAAAGCTTGTTCTATTCCTCAACCATTTTCATATATAAAAATGGCATGTGACATTACAATACAAGTTTACAACAGCAAATCCATAGAGGACACTTGAGAAATAGTGGGTCTGACAACTAAGAACATTATGATTTGTCCATTGACAAGGTTACAAAGGGTCATAGAGGCCGCTCCAGAATATAACATCAAAATTGCATTGACCACTCGAGAATATAAAAAAATTAAAACCCTAACCTGTTGGAAGCAATCGAGTGTTAGGGATGGCACTAATGAAAACCAATTCCTGCAATAGTATAGATGATTCAAGACAAAAAAATAAAAACAAAGAAGTTGTAGGTTTTAGAGTCTCAAGGGCTGCAGCAATGCGATCCTTACAAGTTTTCACCTATTTTCAGATAATGGAACCTCATGCATTCGGTATTCAACATTATCTAGATGCATACAACCTCAAATAGAAGTTATACAATTCAAACTCATCGGTGATTGTTTTGCTAATAAATCAGAAAATATCAAACTAGTCAATATGACATACAGGAGCCAGGAATGAAAGCAATGGCATCACATCATCAAGGTTTACTGGTAAACCATCATCTGATTCAGGAGGGATAAAGACATTCTTCACAACTGGTATAGGTCCTTGAACATCATAAATCCCAATCTTATGACTGAATGTAATAAGTCCAAATAGAGATCCTGGACCCAAAGCTGACAGAAGATGACCAACATTGGATTTAGAATATAAATCATCAATTTAGCATTGCTCAAATATATCCAAATTTATAGTCTTATCAATCTCATACCTTCCAGTGCTGCTAGAAGAGCACTTTTGATCAGTTCTAAGAACTCTTCAGAAGCTGCAGCAGAGTTCAGCAATATTAATTAAATTAGCAATCATGTAAGAACCAACACAAACATACCATCACACTTGATTTCTCATGTAATCTCAACTACATCGAAATTATATATTTCGCATAGAAGTTTAAGGGTCTCAGCGAACATAACCTTACAGGCGTAGAGGTGGCACAGTAAAGTCAGTTCGGGTACCAGTCCTGGCCCATAGGCGTAAGGTCATTTATACTCTATCTGAAACTTATTCATGTTAGCCAGGATTCCAGGTTCAAAAAAAATTTATTCAGATTTTGTCTACTTTTTAGCTTAACTATAATCTACTCTCTTTTTTCATTTTCATCTGTAGAATTATACTAAACCACGAGCCTCTAGAAAGTAAGGATAAGCGTACATCGAGCTATTGCAACAATGAGTGTACGATAAGTCTCAAGCATTAAATACTTAATCAGGATGCAACACAAATACTGTTAAATAATCAAAACATGCTGGTATCGAGTAACCGGATTAGGTAAAAAATATATACAAACTAACATCTATTAGGTTTCACATTTGAAAAGTCCAAAGCTTAATAACTCTCAAATTGATTGAAAAGCTTGAAACTTGGGTTGGACTCGAGTCAAATAAGTTCTGTGGCATCAGTAGAATAGACATGGCGGGAAAGGATGTCACATATAAAAAATCAAGCATTGTCTAAACTTATAATCATGGTCAATATATTTTAGGCATCTAGTACAACAAACAATTCTAATGCAAGTTTGACATACCAAATCAAAAAGGAAAGGTTATAAATTATCAGCAATACCGTTCCTGATATTGGAGACGCATTTATAGGAACATGATTTAACTATCGACTGATTTTTTATCTTTCCTTCTAGTTTCTGAATGTTGTAATATTCATAACATCAAATTTGTATAACCAATTCCAAATTCCAAACTACTGCTGAAATTTGGACCATACCATTACTAGATCATCACCAAGTATTCAAAAGGTAACTCAAATTCCTTACAGCTCTGGAGTTTCGTCACTTGGGTCCTTAGACACATTGACCTACAACCACAATTCCTAGTTACCAAATTGGAGTTTGCCTAGAATTATTCAGGATTCCTCATCTATTTCTCCAATACTAGCCTTCTTAATGAAATGGAACAAGCATGAGGAGATTGTGATCTTATAATAGAGATCAACTGCAATTCTACGTCCAAACAATACTCTAAGGTCTCAATTGTGATTATAATTAAGATGAAAATTTATGGTCTAAATGTAGCCAAGTCCCCTCCAAACACTATTATTTGCCAGACCAAAGAATTATAGCTCCTCAATTCTTACGGTCAAATCACCCTAATTCATTATCCTTTTTCACTATTGCCAAATTCCTAAATTCCCGGAGGGGGTTATAATGATATCTCAAAAGCCAAACACACATAGGCCTGTAACAATAATTCTTGGTTTTGGCAAGAATTACACAGCATTCTTCATATATTTATCCGACAATTGCATGCATGATAAGAAATTGAAAGGCCAAATCTGGCTAATACCCGCCAAATACTAATTTTACCACAGCAAGGATTTGAACTCCTCAAATCCAGTCAAACTTTCCTAATTATTTATCCTTTTTTGCTTTTGGTAACTTCCTCCATTCCTTCTGGAGGTTGAAATTAGATGTCTTAATTCCTAAACAACTAGATGTAGAACCATACTCCCTAGCTGTCAGATTATAGTTTTGGCACAAATTATTCAGAATTAGATTTCCCAATTACCAATATACATAGACCTGGAACCATAATTGCAGGTTGTCAAATTGTCGTTTTGCAGGAAGTAGTTGAGGGAGTTCAGAATTCATCCATCTCTGCATATCTCATTCATGGGAAAAAGTCCACAAGCATGAAAGGAGATTATGATCTTATAAGAGCAACAAAAAACATATTTAAAACTTCTCTATTGTCATTTCTATACCACCAAATAAAACCTAAATATTAGGATGACTGAAAAATCAGACCGACTATAATAATAAAAATAGATTTTTCTTACATCGACTTGGGAGCACGAAAATTGTGAGGCCACTGATCGATTTGGAACACCAAATTTATGGAGTCCACCGATCGATTTGGGAGCACCAAAATTTTTGGGCATTAATTATGGATTAACCCAAAATCTAATCATTTCTTGTAAAAACAATTTTAGGGATTTAAACACCATCGATCGATTTAGGAGAACTAACCAGATGAAGACAAAGACAGCACAGATTGAAAGGAACTTAGAAACTAAAAAAGTTCAAGAACGTACTTCTGCGTCCTTCTTCACCTTGGATCTTCGTCTTTCTTTACTACCTCTGGAGGAAGACAAAGAGCCTAATCCAAGGAGAGCCACCGGGGGATAGTTTGGAAGAAAGAACAGGCCAAAAGGGGGTTTAGAGAAGATCTGGCCAAAAGGGGAATTTTATTTTCTAGGGCTTGGGGGCTCAGGGGCGGGAAACTTAGGGCTCAGGGAGAGTCGGGGGTGGGAAATAAATATTTGGGTAAGTGTTTGTCTCTATACTACTTATTTATTAACGGTTCAGATTGAATCGTTCACATCAAACAACTAAGATTAATGTAAAAATTAATATATAAAATAAAGAATGGATGGGTTGAGACCAAAATTCGGGCGGCCAATTATTTTTCTTTTCCGCCAAATTTTATTGGGACGGTCCAAAAGTTTATTTGGGACCAAAAACATTCATAGTCATAAAAAAGATACATTATTATGATCCATTTAGGAATCTGTCATAAATAATATTATTTTTTGTTACAAAATAGATAAATGTCCCAAATATTAATTTTTTAGGACTTCTTAGAGTAGCGTATCTAATAGTGTCGTCCCAAAAGCTCTCTTTCTTTGTAGTGCATTAATACCTAAGTCAAAATTAATGATCTTCGAATCTATCAGCCCTAACATTTCCTAGCAAAATGGAACAACAAAATATAGCTTTAAGTCTCTTAACCAAATTTAAACCTAATTACCAGAACCAAAATTAGTAATAGTAATTAAAGATTGATAAAACATAATTTTAAGAATTAGCACTCTTAGTAATAATTTTGGAGTTATACACTATTAACTAAAATTAGTAAAACTAGGTGTTCTATGCGAACAATTTAATATTTTTAATCAAAATAAAAAAACTTCAGAAAATTCTTCAAATTACACCAAATTAGGTTTAGGGAGTTACATCTGATACCGATTTTGATATCGATACCAATCAGAATTGTCTGATACCGATTTTGATATCGATACTCATAGGAATTGTCTGATACCGATTTCGATATCGATAATCATAGGAATTAGGTAGTAAATTAATTTTTACTTGTATTTACCCAATATATGGTACATGGTGCAGAATTGGTTTGAACAATGAGTCAATATTTAGTTGACCGGCGCACAGAGATCAGGCGATCCGAAAGTGCTACAAGTTCGTTGCCAGCAAGACGTTGAGGGATATGGTCAACGATCAGAAGGCGTTGGCTACAGTAAATAGCGCTCTTCGCAAGGAGTGGTTGAAGGAGGAATTCTGGGAGGAGATGAAGAAGAAGATGGACACTCCGGCCTATAAGGCTAAGTGTGAGAAGGCAAAGGCTGCCCGTGCTAAGGTGGTCACCACACGGGTAGATCCATCCCAATTTTAGAGTATTTTCAACGGCTGGTGAGTATTTTTATTTGATATTTCTTTAATTATTTAAATTTAATATTTAGTTATAAATTGATGTTTAATTGTTACAGTGCAAGGAGGTCACCAGGGAAGGCAGGGACCCGAACGCCGTGGACTTTCCTAAAGTTTTTGAGCGTACCCATAAATGAAAGAAAGATGGAAAGCTCGTAGATGATCGGACGACCAAAGCCTATTCAAGTTTTCCGAGTCCTATATCTAATTACATTTCGCTTTCGTCTTTACGTACTTAACTATATTTAGTTTACCTAAATAGTTAGTACAAACTGTAATATGAATATTAACTCTAAAATATAACCCTATGTAGCATTATAAATCAAAGAATAATTTAGGAGACGTATGAGAACGTAACCATAACAATACTTAATAGTAACTAAAATATGAGTATTAACTCTAAATCTATTCACCTATATAAATATAGGAGACATATGAGACTTAGAGAGTCGAGTCGGTGAGGGAGGGACTACCGAGGGAGCTGGGACTAGTCAGCCACCGACGTCGGCTGTGAGGAATGACTTGTGGATACAAGCCGTCGATAGAGGAAAAGGGGGCAGCGTGTACGGTACCGGATCGTTGGCATCCCAGTCATCCATTTATTCCAGAGCTTCTCTATCTCCACCACCTCTACCTCCACCTCCACAGACCGATGATACTGTCGACGCCTAAACTTTACAAAATTTACACAGATTTTGGTGGGCCTACAGGGTCAGGTGAGCCAGATGAGTGGAGTTTTAAGCAGAGCAGGTCGAAGTCCTGCTGCCACTGCACCGGCTCCAGTTTCGACCTCAGCGCCTACGGCAACGACTGCTCCTCCGACCACATTATCACGACCCGCACTCGAATATTCGGATACAAGTCGGACACGCCCATCCTACGTTGGAAGACGCAATACAGTAAGATGTAAACATCTAAAGAAAAATCCAAGTATAAACGTGAAAGTAAAACATCACAGCATCTAACCGTTCCATAGAATCACTACATCACTAATCATTAATACAATTTATACATAAAAGTACCGGAGACAAATCCGGTAATAAGAATGAAATACAACTATGAACTCTTAATATACAATATCTAGAAGTAAAGCTAACAAATCTAAACCTGTAACCTCTAATAAGTCATGGCTCCATCCTACTCAGCTAAGATCCTGGGCTCTGGCCCGTAAGGTGGACGATATCCTCAAGTACACCTACAACATATCCAGTCAAGAGCGGAGCAAAGTACTATTCTAGGTAATGAACAAGAACATCATGATATGAAAATAAGTACAGGAGAACATGGAATGTAAAGTACAGAAAAAGATCATGAAAGTACAGGAATATAAATACAGGAAGTACAGAAAATAAAGTACAAGAAGTAAATCCCGAACCCGAAGTACAAGACATGACATGTGAACAATATTTGAAATACAGCTAGCATATGTGACCGACTGGGGTAAGTACAGGAATAAGCACATAAAATGGGTACGGCTTAGGGCCCGCGTGTACGGTGCGAGGCCTAAGCTATCAACCTAAATTTTTGATCCTTGGGTTTGGTCACATAGCTAGTGTATTTTCCCTCCCCAAGTACAAGTAAATACAGGAACATAAAAGTACAAAAGTACATGATATACCGTGTCACAACATGGCACAAGAAAAGCACATAAGAAGAATGTAAATGAACATAAACCATAGAATGTACTTGCCTTGTTCAGGGTGATCGAGAAAATGAAGTAGATCTGTACACCCTCCTGGGTAATGGGTACAAATTGGTTAATTCTAGAACTAACTATTGTTCTCCAATCTAGACTAACCATAACTATCTATAATTAGATACTAAAAATCAATACACTATGGTAAACAATAAAATATTTACAAGGAGAAATAGTTTATTAGAATTATTTTTCTAACTATTCAACATCTTATACAATTATGAAGTGGCAACACTATATTTGTGCTTACTGCCAAAAGGCTTAGCCCCAAGCTGAAAATCTTAGGCAATCCTATTTACTCACTTCTAAACTTTAGTAACATTTAAATTGGCCCAGGTCTCCAACTCACAGCTTTGGAGTCATCCTAATTTAGGGTGACCTCAGACCATATCTAGAAATAGTATCAATAGTTGTTATACAACAGAAGACCCATGGTTCTCAAATAGCTACAGATTACTTCTCTAATTTATAAAAGTCTGCACTCACTCACCACTATCATTCTTCTATCCATTCACAACTCTCTCAAAGTATATACAAATACAACTATCCTAGCCAAATTTCGTGCACCTATCACATGAGCTTCACAGCCAGCTATATTTGGCTTGCCCATACTCAACTTCAGATTAAATGGCACTCCCCACTGGTCAATACATAGGAAAAGTTAAAACAAACTACATGAACCTATCATTAATCCAACATACCAAAATACAATTCAAAACCAACATCCATTTGAATCAAACCACAACTACATTACTCAGGACTTAAAAATCAGAGCACAACACAATGCCAATGTATAAGCCCAAGTTTGAATATAATGGCTACTTTCCTCCCAGATTGGAAATGCAAAATTTTGAGAGAATATACAGAACCAGTTACGAACAACTAATACTAATAGAACTACATCTACATAATCCAAGTCCAGCATACAAAACCCAACCCCAATATACAAAGTTCAAATTATACACAGATCTCAAATTGGCAGCCTCTCGATTGTAACCCCATCACGGACACGCTACCAGTAAATCGACACAGCTACAGGACTTGCACCTAACCAAGCACGAACATGGTCAATCTTTTTGGACACGTACTCCTTTATACTGCTACAGTCAACCCACGCCATATTGATACTGCAACTCCAGTCCAACCTCACATAATCACCGAACACGAATCCACACCAATCACGAACGAGACACGAGCACGACACATGAAATAAGCACAAATACTTAGAATTATGGCCAACACGACTGGGTACAAATTACAGAAGAAGAAATCGAACAAGTAATTAAAGTAAATACTTGAAAGAAACCTGGTGTGGAGAATACGATCACTGAGAGCGGATACCAATTTCTTTGTGTCCACACTCCTCTCTATACTTTGCATTGAGGAACGAAGAGAATTAATTATAATGAAGAACCGAATCAACTCCAATCGAAAAACTCAAATGTCGAATTCTCGAGTCACCAATACATCGAAGCTACTTCAGCAATTGAATTGGCCACTAGAAATTCAAGAACCTCAGAGACCAGAAATTTAGGGTTCTTGCACGAAGACAACGAATCTCTTTCGATCGATCAACAAGACAGAATTCCCCAACATTTTCTACACCAGGATTTATTCAACAAGAAGGGATGGATCAATAAAGAACAGAGGCTCCGATCATTCAAGAAATCGAGTTATGGTAAGGATCGAGATTTACCTACTGGATTCGAAATTGTGTCTCGAGAACGACATTGACCCGTTCGTCTGTGATGAATCGTGCAGTACCAACGCCGATCGTCGTTGGGGATGAATGCACCGCCGTCAGAGGAGAAACCTTGATGTCATCGTCATTCACCATCGCTCGTCGAGGATGTCACGGTCGTCGGAGAAGACAGCCGATCGCCGATGAAGAGTTGGCCTCGTCGGGAAATCGATTTACAGTACGCCGATGCTTGCCTAGTTGTGGAGAGGAGATGGCTCTGTTGTCGCTGCTAGAAGAGAGCCCTGCCATGGCCGTCGCCGACGAAGTTAGGGTTAGGGTTTCGACTGGGCTATAAAAAATTAGGGAAAAGGACAGAGAGAGGAGAGCTGAGCTTTCTCGAAATGAGCGGAGAATGACATTCTCTCTCTTCACTCAGCTGGCTATATATGGGAAAAAATATTTGGCTAATTACAGAAAGGCCCCTTTACTCCAAACGTTAATTACAAGAATACCTAAAAGCTGTTAGAAAGTTTGTAGGTGGTTAGGATTAGTTAGAAAGGTTGTAGAAGTTGTTATAAAAGGGGAAGCACACTAATTAGTTAGGAAAATTTTGAAAGACACTCCAATTTAGTTGCTTCCAAAATATTAATTAATTAACTATGATATTCAATTATAATATTTAAGTACCATTAATCAAACTTGAAAATATTAAAATATTCATGAACTGGAAAAGTGGGGTTATAAATCTTCCCTTCTTAGAAAAGTTTGTCCTCAAAATTTCGAAAAGCACAGTACGATACAGAAACGACATGAAGTTGAAAATCAGTTAGGCACGAGTGTGAGTACGCTCAATGGCCAGGTGTGAAAATCATCAAGATTTAAAATGATTTATCATGATAACATAAATGGTAAAATAGCATAATCGAAAATAATGAAAATTGATCAGACACAAAGTGAAACAAGGTTTAGATAAAACCATGTACGATAATTTCAGGCAAGAAATTGAAATAACACGATCTAACAATGATCAAGAATCTAATAAGCATGAGATGGGATGAAGTTTTAATTACGGCTTAGTGGCGTAAAACCATGAAGGCACGATCTTCGAAGCCCGATCAAACTCGAAACTTTTAGTACCATTGGCTAGAACAAGGTAGACAAGTCATGGTTAGATAGGCATGATTAAGATCGAAATTTAGCCAAAACTCTATCGAAAGATAAGTTGATTTAAAAATCTAGTGAAACAGAATCAAAATCTAGCAAGGTATTTTTTATTAAGAAAATCAATGATCCAACGATAAAATGCAAGAAGGGAAATTGCAGGGTTGATTGAGAAACGTATGGCAGATAACCAGGAGGTATTAGTATCAAATCAAGGTGAACGTGCAATGATTTGTGATTCACGAAAAGTCAATAATCATATGAAGAGGGATATAGTCTCCATGGTATTCGAAAAAATATTGATATATATATATATATATTTTTTTTATATATATATATATATATATATATATATATATATATATATATATATATGAAATCACTTTACTTAGAATCCCTGCCCCGCCAGTGTATATCTGGCTGTAGTGAACTTTCAGTTCCGTGACTCAAATGACGATATGTTATCGAATATTCTATCAACTTTATCCATTTTCTAACAATTATCAATGAAGTGACCAAAGGATCAAAGTACGAAGAATTTAAGACAAAGTCTCAATAATACCCGAAAACCTATGAATGTCTGAAATAACTTCAACTTAGAGTTCATGCCTCGCCAGTACGTTACTGGCTGCAGAGAACCTTCAGTCTCCGTAATCCAAGTAATGGCTACAGTGCACAACTACGATGCCCTAGTAGGTCATCGAAAAGTCTCTCAACCTTATCTATAGGAATTTAAAAAGGTTTCAAGGAATTCAAAATGAGTTCCAATAGTCCAAGTCACAATAAAAGGTGATGTTATCTATCTTTTAGAAACTAGGGATTTTGCTTGGTACTAAGAAATAATAAGAATTCAACAATGAGTAGTGGGTACTAAAAAGGGCAAACAAGAAGATTTTAAATCTTCAACAGGGAGCGACGTTTTGAATAGTAACTGGAATCTCAAATGAATCTGGAATGATAACAAATTTTTCGTATAGGGGACATAATCCAGGATAGGTAACGTAGTCTCAAAGGTGGCATAAAAGTAAGGTACCAGATAGAAGACAAAGTCTCAAAATAAGTACCAAAAATCTTTTACAGGAATCAAAGTATAACAGAATCTCGAATGGCAACAAAGTCGAACAATACCTTGAATAAAAAAGAAATTTCAATAGGAAACAAATCTCAGATAGAAAATCAACCATCAATAAAGCCGCAAATAGGAAGCAAAATCTTGAATAGAAATATCAAATAAGGAGCAAGGTTATGAAGAGTGAATAGTGGAGTATCAATCAACAAATAAGAAACAAGGTTCGGGATCATGAATACGAAACATGCAAAATCACAAATAAGGTTGAAACAAGGCCGCGAATAGAGAACAATCTCGAATAAAAAAATAAAGTCATGAATAGAAAATAGAATCTCAAATAGGGAACTAGTCAAAATCTCAAAATGGAAAATAAAATCTTCAAACAATGTCTCGAATAGGGACTGAATCTCAAACAAGCGTCAAATAGAAGCGAAGGTTCAAATAATGTTTTGAAGTTTCGAGTAGGAATAAATTCTCGAATAGCACAACGTTCGAATATGAAAAATTTCCAATAGAAGCCAATAATAGAAAACAAAGCCATGAATAATGAATATGAAAATAGGGTATCAAATAGCAGATTTAAAACAATTATCGAATAATAAATATGAAACAAGTTTACCAATAGAAAATAATCTTCAAATAAGAAGCATAGTTACGAATAAGGGCCAAATTATAGAATAGGAATAATATCTGGAATAGAAACCAAAGTTTTTAGGATAGAAAACAAAATCTATCAAGCTCTTAATAAGGAAACAAGGAAATTCAAGAAAATCTAACTTGGAATGCAAATCACGATCCATGGTCTTCTCCAACCATGAAAGAAAAAGCCTTCGGTCGTCAGTCTGCCTTCAGTATTCCTCCGGGACTGGAATTGCTTCAACTTTTTCTGTTGTCCTGAGGTAGACTGATATCTAGGACAAGACTGATATCTAGCACATAAGCATACAGAAAATATAATGTCAGGTCGACTAGCAGTTAAGTATAGTAAACTACCAATCACACCTTTATACTTATATACGTCAGTTGGTGTACCATTTTCATCTATATCAAGCTTTGTAGACGTTGCCATAGGTGTACCGGTAGGTTTGACGTTATCCATGTCAAATTTCTTTAGCAAGTCTTTTGTATATTTTGCTTGATTAATGAATATCCCTTACGAACTTTGCTTGATTTATAGCCCGATGAAGAATGTTGGTTCTCCCATCATGCTCATTTCAAATTCACTCTGCATATACTTAGCAAACTCGTTACATAGCATCTCATTAGTTGATCCAAAAATTATGTTATCTGCATATATCTGTACTAATATAATATTTTTATCCAAAGATTTTATAAAGAGAGAATCAACAATCCCTTTTGAAAAGTTGTATTCAAGCAAGAAGGAACTAAGGCACTCATACCATGCACGAGGTGCTTGTTTGAGACCGTAGAGAGCCTTATGAAGCTTGAATACGTGATCAGAATTTTTGAAATCTTCGAAGCCAGAAGGTTATTTTACAAAAACTTCTTCTTTTATAAAATTATTTAGAAAAGCACTTTTGACATCCATTTGAAAGAGTTTGAAACCATAAAAACTTACAAAAGTGCAGAGCATACATATGGACTCTAGTCTAGCAACTGGAGCATATGCCTCATCATAGTCAATGCCTTCTTCTTGATTATAGCCTTGAGCTACTAGACGTACTTTGTTGTGTGTGACTGAACCATTCTCATCTAATTTAATTCGGAACACCCACTTGGTACCAATGATCAGATGATCAATAGGTCTGGGAATGAGTTTTCAAGCTTGATCCCACTCAAATTGATTTTGATTCTCTTGTATTGTAGAAATCCAAAATTCATCATTAAAAGCTTCTGAAATATTTTTAGGTTCTATTTTGGAAATAAATCCAACATTAGCAACTATCTCTCTTGTGCATGAACGAGTACTTACACCTCTTGATATATCACCTATTACCAGTTTTTTCGGATGGTCTGGCGTAAATCGCAAATGTTCGACAGACTTTTCGGGAGGACAAGGATGGTGTATCTTCTGATGTTCTGTTGGAGAGAGTTTTATGTTCTTCATTGTCACTATCGTCATTGCATTGAATATTTATCTCATCGAATGTGACATTTATTGACTCTTCAACAACAAGTGATCTCTTATTGAATACCTTGTATCCCTTGCTTTTTGTCGCATACCCCAAGAATATGCCCTCATCAGCTTTTTTATCGAATTTTTCTAAGTTGTCTTTTGTATTTAAAATGAAACAACTGCAACCAAAGACCATGAAATAGCTGATGTTAGGAGTTCTATTAAACCACAATTCATAATAAGACTTTTTAAAGATATGTCTACTAAAAAATTTATTCAAAATATGGCATGCCGTATAGACAGCTTCTGCCCAAAAATATTTTAGAAGATTATGCTGGTTAAGCATAACTCTGGCCATAACGCCAAGAATTCTATTCGTTCTCTCTAGAACGCCATTTTGTTGAGGAGTTCTGGGGCAAGAGAATTCATATGATAGCCCATTTGAATCACAAAAGGATTTAAACTCATGGTTATTAAATTCTCCTCCATGATCACTTCATATTCGACTAATCATGAATCCTTTCTCATTTTGTACCTTTTTACAAGATGCAAATTCCAAAAAGGCCTCACTTTTATTTGTAAGAAAGTAAACCTAAGTATATCGTGAATAGTCATCAACTATCATGTAAGCATATAGCTTACCGCCAAGACTGGCGACTCTAGTTGGTCCAAACAAGTCCATATATAATAATTGCAGAGGTCTAGAGGTACTTACAATATTTATTAATTTGAAAGATGATCTAGATGCCTTGTTTTTTTTATATTCGGCACAAACTATATCTTTCTTGAAAGTAATATCAGGTAAGCCTCTTACCAGTTTCTTGGTGGACAATCTTGCAATAGTGTCCATATTCGCATGTCCAAGACCTATATGCCATACCCAGCTTTCGTCTTGGGTTGTGAACAGACACTTCTCTGTACTGTTAGTCTTCTTTGATAGATATAGTACATATATGTTGTCCTCTCTTATTACCTCAAAGGAAGTTATTCCATAAGTTTTATTTTAAATAAAACATTTATTCTTAACAAAATTAATTCCATACCAATGATCAGTCAGTTGACTAATACTTAGCAAGTTATGTTTTAATTCTATTACTAAGCATACATCTTTAATAATAGGTGAGGAAGAAGTACCTATGTCGCCAATTCCAATAATATGTCCTTTCAGGTTTTTCCCAAAGGAGACATAGCCTTTTTCTTTATCGTTAGAGTTACAAACAATGTGTTATCACCTGTCTTGTGTCTGGAGCAACCACTATCGAGAATCCACATGCTTCTAGTGAGAGGAGGAAGGTCCACCTACAACACAAATTGAAGATGTAACGTTGGGTACCCACTTTCTTGAGGGTCCTGATATGTTAGTTTTTGGAACCCATACATATACATTCCTATCTACTAGCTTTCTAATCTTATACTGGTGTGATATATGTTTTTTACACCACAACAGTGACATGTAGAAGAAGTATTAGTGCTCGGTGTAGTTCGAAGATCATTTATATACGTTTTTGAAGATGTTTGTGTTTTCTTATTATGTGAAAAGGCATACATATATGCATGGCTTCTGGCAGTTCTAGCTGTATTGGTTGTGTTGTGTTTGTTCTTAGCTTTGTTATTTGTGTTTACCTGAGCTATAGGATTGACAACCTATTTTTTTAGTTTAATCTCTAACTTTTTAGAGATGTTACAAGCTTCATTGTATTTGGCTGTGAGTGCATCTATTCTCTGAGCAGCAATATTGTACTTCTTTTTCTCTAGTTCAAAAAGATTGTTAAGTTTTACATTTTCTTGATTGGCTTTCTCAAGCTTTTCAAGAGTATCATATAAGATTAACTTTAAAGAAGTAATCTCATTTGTGTCACTAGAAGAATCTCTAATATCTTCTTGCATTTGAGATTGCTTTGAAAACTCAGATTGTACAAATTTTAGCTCTTTCATAGCACTTTTGTACAAATCTATCATTTTCCTCTGATCTTCTAACAGATCAGTGAAAGCATCAGACAGTTCATCGAAAGTAAATTTTTCTTAGTGAGGGTTTAATATTACCTTAGCATTTGTAGCCATAAAGCATAGGTTCATTGTGTTGCGAGGCTTCTCTTCTTTTTCAGAGTCACTAGCTTCGCATTCACACCAGATGCTAGTGTTAGCATAGTTTCTAGTCGAAGTCCTTCTCTTGCTCGTCTGATTATGCCTGCTTCCCTTTCTTATAACAGGACAATCCTTCTTGATGTGACCTATTCTTTTATAACTGAAGTATATCGGTTCTTCATTGTCTCTGGAATCCTTCTTTTTTGGGCTTGACTTCTCATATCTAAGGAATCTTCTGAAGTTCATTGTCATTAGGGCTATCTGCTCGTTGTCTGAGCTGTCTGTCTCACTTTTATCGTCGGAGGCTGTCTTATGGTTAGCTTTAAATGCTATCGCCTTCTCTTTTGGAGCTAACTCTTTAAAATCTTTAAGGTCTAGCCTATGTGTCATAAGCTTTCCCATAAGGGTTTCAAGAGTCATTGTTGTGAGATTAGTTCCTTCAATAATGGTCGTCGCTTTAGGATTCCAGTTCTTGGTTAGCCCCCGAAGCACCTTTCGAGTCTTCTCATGATTGTTGTATTCTTGGTTAGCCCGCGAAGCACAATATCTAGAAACCGAGTAAACATATTTGTGATAGTCTCATTAGGCTTCATTTTGAAGGCCGCATACTCTTGTGTTAGTTGTAAGATTTTGGACTCCTTCACTTGTGAAGTGCCTTTATGAGTGACCTCAAGAAGTTTTCAAACCTCGTGAGATGTGACACATGTTGAAACTCTATTGAACTCAATTCTATCTACATCACAGAATAAAGCATTAATAGCTTTTATATCAAGACTAGCTTTTTTTTTCATTGTCGGTATATCTGTCGAATGATTTTTCCACTAATTCACCTTCTACCACAATAGGTAGTAGTTTCCTATAACCATTCATGACAATCGACCATAAATCAAAATCAAGAGACTTGAGACAAAAACTCATACTTGTCTTCCAGTACGTGTAGTTTGTGCCATCAAATAGGGTGGCCTATTTATTGATTGGCCTTTACCATCACTTGGATATAAGGATGATGCCATATCTTAAGGAGTTTTAATCCAACTAGAGATAAACTGTGCTCTGATACCAATTGTAGGATCGATGGCACCTCTAGAGGGGGGTAAATAGAGTGCAGTGGAAAATATTTACCAATTTAAAAACTAAGCAGTTGAAGCAAATATATAAATAAACTTAAATGCAATGAAATAAAACAATAAGTAAGTGGAGACAAGAAAGCAATACGCAAATGCCACGGTTTATATTGGTTTCTCTCTGAGAGGACTAGTCCAGTTCGCGAGCACTCTTGCTCGCTATAATCCACTATTTTGAATAGAGATTACACCGCATGCTTTACTCTGAAGAACACGTCAACTTCAACACCGTCGTATTTTTATCCGAAGCCCACGATCAAACTTCAAAACACCTTTCTGAGAAAAGTGTTTATACGCCAAGCTTGTACAACTCGAATACTCCTAATCGGAAACCACTGGCACTAGAAGAATGGGAGTTGTCTTAGAGATTTGAAGATTTAAGCTTTGTAAAGTAGATAGAAAACTTAGGAATAAATAGAAAAGATGAAGATTGAATGAGTGAGTAGAAATGGGAAACTCTTTTTTTTTTATAAGATTTTCTAGGACAGTTAGGATAGAACTCGGTAGGCTAACGTTCATAAATTTGAACATTGCAGATCCAAAAGAATAGGAAAATACAGCTGACCAGGAGTGATCCTAGGGGACCGAGTTCGGTCCAAGTTCGGGCAGAACTCTGGCCGAGTTCGGTTTCTAGGGTTTCAGGGTCATTTGATTTGGTTTGGCTTTTGGATGACGGTTTGGCTAGGGATCAAAATATAGGTTTGTTTTTGGTTCAGGATAGTACTTCTAAATGCCAGTGATCCCGACGCACAATTTTCTAGACTCAATAAAAAAATATAGAATAAAGTATAAAAATACAGTTGAGACAAAATCTGTGATCTTTTATTTATTTTCTTATCGAGCTAGGAGAAGTCAATTATCGAAATCGGTTTGACCATGGCTAAATGGGCCAACAGTAGAGATTGCAATAACAAGACAATGTAGAGGCTATAACCATGCATATTTGTTTATAACCCATAGAATGGCATGTTGTGTAACTCTTGATAGGATTTTGCTAGACTTTGATTGTTGGGGGCTTGACCTAGAGAAGAGTACAACCAACTTAAATTTTGAGGACGAAATTTTTCTAAGGGGGTAGGAATGTAACTACCACATTTCCAGAATAGGAGTATTTTTTTCTTTTCCTATTTTGTACCAATTTAAAATTTTATTTTCTATTAATTGTAATGATGGTATTTATTTTAATTTTTCCATGATAGGTATTGTTTCATATAATTAAATGTATGATATAGTCAGTTGCTAGTTATAGCTACTAGTTAGATTAGTTGTTAGTTTACCTAAATGGACCCAACTAAACTTGTCTTGACACCATTAGTGAACTCATTAGTTGGTCATGTTATACCATTTTATTTAGAGAGCAATGACCAAGGAAAACCCTTCTTTAGTTAATGAAATCTTTCCTAATTAAATCCCTTCCTAAAATAAACCTTCATGACTAATTAGGAGGGGCTATTAGACACTTTACATGGAATTTAATGTTATGATTGATGGCTGGTTATAACCCTATGAAACCCATTTTAGAGTTCATTTATTAGCCTCTAGAAACCCTAAATTGCTTCCTCTTCATTTTTTTTCTATTTGAGAAGAAGAACCAACTCCACCATTCCTAAATTCATTCCCAACAAATTGCTCGTGCTACCCCAAGGAGTCTAGAGCTTAGACTAGCAAGAAGAAGAGCTTTGGAAGGAGAAGTTTGAAGGAGGTGTCCACTCTTAAAGGTTTTTTCCATTTGTGTCCCCTTTGGACTTTGCATTGGAAATCCATTTGCCAATAGATAAAATCTGAATTTAAACCCTTGTAATTGTTTCTAATTAGTGTCATTTATTATTTAGGAAATACCCATGCATTAGGGCTACCCATGGGTAGAAGCTTGGGCTTCATTGGACCCATTTGGAGACTTTTACATAGGATTTTGTGTCATTCTTGAAAAATTTGAGAATGAACACCAAGTGTTTATCATTAGGTGACCTAATTAGGCTTGCTAGAGTGTTGTGAGGCTAGCTACGTGTCCACAATTGGATACGATAGGACACGGGATCAATTTGGGAAATTTTGGGCCTCTTACACATGTTGTGCCCGTGCTCTAATTCACATGGTACTTGACACTAGCCTAGTGGCTCACTAATTAGGTCTGCGTACCTATTTTTGGCTTGGCTATGGAATTTGGTAGGATTCGAACAAGGTTTGATAGCGTATCTTAGGCGTATCGTAACTAGTGCACCAAGTGTTCGACACGTCTCCAAAGGGATTTTTGTATCCATTTTTAGTTAAGTTTTTGGATATGTTTCCTAAATAGGATACGTGGTGGGGTGTCATGATATCTTATGATACGCACGGGTAAATTTGAGTATGCGTATATGTAGCCATATAGGAGTGTGCCTATCTACTAAGTATATGCATCCTAATGTGATGTATACATGAGTACATAGGTATATATATATAGAGAGAGAATGGTGATAGTGAGAGTGTGTGTCTATATAGGGTGATAGCTATATTCTAGTATGTGGCATGTACATATGGGTTGAGTGGTGATTTGATTTGGTATGACTGTTTTAGGAGTTGGACTATTAGGAGTGTATATGCCCATATATCTACTTGTATGTTAGTGTAAGGGCATGTGTGAGTGTTGTAATGTCATGGCTCACATGTGAGTATAGGCTAATCAGTAGGTTAGAGGCACGAGCATAATTGATTTGTTAGGAAAATAGTTAGAGGCAAGGAGAAATCTGAGAGGCCAGCATAGTGCAAACTATTTAGGGACAGTGGACTATTTGTAGGCAACAATAGTAAAAGTGTATGTACCTGTAAGTTGTGTTAGTGTTGGTTTGGGAGGTAGGAGTGTATTAGAAATTATAGGAATTCCTCTTTGTAGGTGTGTGTTAGAAGGAGTGAGCTTCATGTGTGACATGTGTTAGGGAGCGTCATGTGGGTGAGTGTTAATAAGAGTGTCTTGTATGAGTGAATGAAGTATAGATCAAGAGGAGGAGCGCTTTGACAGTATTAATTCAGTTTGTGTGAGCTATATGGGTACGAGAGAGAGGGGTAGCAGCAGTTGGGCTGCTCTAGAGAGTAGCAGTGATTGTGACTTGCATAGGCTAGGTAAAAACTTCAGAGGGAAGTATCAGCAGTTGTTGGTACTGCTACAGGGACAGGACAGAATATGAGGTGTATAGCAATGAATGTAGTCCAGTAAAGGAAAGAAACTTATCTGAACAGTTTGCACTAATGTAGTGCACATTAGGAATATGGGAGAGTTGTACTTGTATGAGTGAGAGTTGTCTAAAGTCATGTCTAGAAACAGGTTAAGGGATACATGAAGGTAATGTTTGATAGGTATTGGTTTACCTATGTAAATAATTAGGTTTAGTTTAACCTAGGGTGGAATTTCAGAGAACTGGTGGAAGTGTATAGGTTAGAGGGGTTCAAGTCAGTGCAGGCACACTCGACAGGGAAAAAGAGTTCCCTGTGCAGGGAACAAACTGAATGGAAAGGAGAATAGCAGTAAAGAGAGGGAAGCTTGGCCTTTATAGCTAATGTATAGGTATATACATATGTAGATGTCTATATATATATATATATATATATATATATATATATATATATATATATATATATATGCTAATATATGTGCCATGTATATATGAACTGTGTTCATATATGTATACTGCCATATATATATATATATATATATATATATATATATATATATATATATATATATATAAATATATATATATATATATATATATATATATATATATATATATATATATATATATATATATATATATGTGTATATATATATATATATATATAAAATATATATATATATATATATAATTTTTTGAAAGAGGAGCCTTTTATTAATATATAAGGCACAAAATGCCGAAGCCTATACAGGTAAACGCGCCACGCACGAAAAGACAGCAAAAACAGAAAAAAGCGACAATCACTACAGGAGACGATTGCCACCCAAAACGGCTTCGTGCCATACCGGCTCGCAGCCTAGCTGCCGGTAAAAGCCAAAGCCTTCCAAAATCTAACCGGAGAGTGGTGGCAATGCCTGGCAACTTTATGCACCTGTCTGGACACCTCCCTAATCAGTTGTTCGGGGTTGATTGTCGACCTTCATACCTCCACTTGTTCCGATTCTTCCACAGGACCGAAATACCAGCGGCCGCAACGATCTGGTGCCCATGAGATCTACTCCAGTTGGCCAGGAGATCGTTAAGGACTCCCAGCTGATGATCAAGCCGATATTTGGTAGAAAGGCTCGTCCACATCTGATTCGCATGGTCGCCGGATATTAGTGTCACGCCCCGATCCCGTAGAGTCCTTTCGTCCTCGCTTCGAACTCTTTCGGGATCGTTCGTCCTCGCTAAGGCGTGATACCGTACAAGCCTAAGTTGCGCTTGCACAAGGCCAAGACCTGAAGCAAGACAAGATAGACAAGATTGACAATACGCAGTAGAACGTATCGCAGATAATTGAAGCAGCAGCGGACATATTTCAGAATACAAGCATAGAACACAATGGTAACAAGAAACAATTCTCTTTATTGATTTCATTTGAACAGATTACAAGCTCTCGATTCTCTCTGATACAATATTACATTCTCTTAAAACTTTACTAATTACAATGATCCCGTTCCCATACATTACATCCCTTTATATACTAAACCAACTCTTGCAACAGATGTCATCTCTAGGCATCTCTTCTGATTTCTGGCTCCTGAGGATGAGGCTCGGGCTATCGCTTCGAACTATCCTTTTCGATGCATAGTGCACCTGCATGCAGACTGATGGTGGGTCATTATATCAGTATACTGGTGAATTGTGAAAAAAGAGCTACATTTGTCTGAAACGATCACTGTTTAATTAGTGAGAAAATGTTTCTTATGATGTGATCATGCTACTTTTACCTATGTTCATTCCATGCATACAGAGCCAGTTTACATCTCTTTTGAAAACATCTTTGAAAAGCCATATTTTAATTCAGTTCATTTCAAGTATACAAGGGACTATTCAATTCTAGCACGAGGACTATTCATTTTATGTGCAGTGCGCAGCGTGTTTCATGAGCATATCATTTCTTTTGTTCGAGCAACTGTTAGGGTCAATGACAAACATGATATCATATCTTTTTCTTTAGTGGAACATAGCACTTCTTGGTAACAGATTAATCTCTGCAAGAATTTATATAGGAACTTAAGCAACACATGTATATTACTTTTCAGTGACTCTTACCATAGCCGACCGTCCATCCCTGCACAAGACAAGGATTAGCATAAATATGATAAAACCCATATTATTTCTTGTTCGTCTCTGCATCGTTAGCTCTTAGCAAAACACATGATAGACACATGCAGACCGATTGGCAGCTGCGACTCTCCGGTTCAGCTCTGCACCAACCAACACCCATCTCTATGATTGCCCATGGGAAACCCATGATTAACCGCTGTAACTCTCTTGGGTTCAGCTCGTCGCTAAGGACTCAGATCGACTCCCATTTTCACATGGGGGCCCTAATCTCTCCTAGGCCGAGTGGTACAAGCGCCCCCAGATCCACCCGAGAGACAAATTTTCCTTGTTAACAAGTTGTCCTAGACAACATGCATGCTCTAGCAAGATTCTATCAGATGAGACAGATTTGTGATCAGATGTACGACATGTTCTTTCTATGCCTTTGCAGATATACGACACGTTCAATTCGTGCCTTTCTTTTATTCATGTGAACATGTACATGTCTGTCTGTGCATGTCGACAATTCTCAAGCATACTTAGCAACAAGCAATGATCAAGCATTCAATTCGATTCATTTGTCTTCTCTTATCGAATCAAGCATGACAAGCATCAATTCAGTTCTTATTAGCAGGCAACGAGTCTTCTTATTAGCATGCAGATTCTTTCTTTTCTTGTTCTTAGCATAGAAACATGTGAAATCTCTTATAAGCATACATATTGGTTACCGTCTTGTTATTAGCATGACAAGGTTCTCTTTATCAGGACAACATTCATTTCCTAGCAAGGCAACATGTGAATTATCTTAAAGCATACTCGATGATTTACCATCTTGTTATTAATAAAGCATTCAATCAAAAACTCAGATTCTTACTAGGCGTAAGCGAATCAGCAAATGAGACTTCATCCACTCACCCAGATTAATCGTCTTCTATTGCAGAGCCAACAATCCGATCTTTCTGTCTATCTAGTGCCTTCGCGGAGCGGGGCACTACATAATTACCCACCGAAAAGAAGTTTTGTCCTCGAAACTTAAGGAGAAACTTACGATATCCTTAGCAGCGATAGTCCTCATCCTTCGCCATCATCAATCCATGAAATCATAATTCAGATCATATCAAAACTCTTATTCAATCAAGCATTTCAATCTCAATCAATCAAATCGATAAAACATATGCCGGCATCATAAAAATATTTATGGACTTATTGTATGGAACGTTCATCTCATTGATGATATCAAGCAGGCAAAGGAATTTCGATCAGGAGAACATCTTTGAATTCAATCGAATCAATTGGCCAGAGGATCGTGTTGCTCTGATACCATTCTGTCACGCCCCGATCCCGCAGAGTCCTTTCGTCCTCGCTTCAGACTCTTTTGGGATCGTTCGTCCTCGCTAAGGTATGATGCCGTGCAAGCCTAAGTTGCATTTGCACAAGGTCAAGACCTGAAGCAAGACAAGATAGACAAGATTGATAATACGCAGCGGAACGTATCGCAAATAATTGAAGCAGCAGCGGACATATTTCAGAATACAAGTATAGAATACAATGGTAATAAGAAACAATTCTCTTTATTGATTTCATTTGAACAGATTACAAGCTCTCGATTCTTTCTGATACAATGTTACATTCTCTCAAAACTTTACAAATTACAATGATCTCGTTCCCATACATTACATCCCTTTATATACAAAAGCAACTCTTACAACAGATGTCATCTCTTGGCATCTTTTCTGATTTCTGGCTCCTAAGGATGAGGCTCGGGCTATCGCTTCGGACTATCCTTTTCGATGCATAGTGCACCTGCATGTAGACTGATGGTGGGTCAGTATATCTGTATACTGGTGAATTATGAAAAAAGAGCTACATTTGTATGAAATAATCTCTGTTCAATTAGTGAGAAAACGTTTCTTATGATGTGATCTTGCTACTTTTTACCTATGTTCATTCCATGCATACAGAGCCAGTTTACATCTCTTTTGAAAACATCTTTGAAAAGCCATATTTCAATTCAGTTCATTTCAAGCATACAAGGGACTATTCAATTCTAGCACAAGGACTATTCATTTCATGTGCAGTGTGCAGCGTGTTTCATGAACATATCATTTCTTTTGTTCGAGCAACTGTTAGGGTCAATGACAAGCACGACATCATATCTTTTTCTTTAGTGGAACATAGCACTTCTTGGTAATAGATTAATCTCTGCAAGCATTTATATAGGAACTTAAGCAACACATGTATATTACTTTTCAGTGACTCTTACCATAGCCGACCGTCCATCCCTGTACAAGACAAGGATTAGCATAAACATGATAAAACCCATATTATTCCCTGTTCGTCTCTGCATCGTTAGCTCTTAGCAAAACACATGATAGACACATACAGACCGATTGGTAGCTGTGACTCTCCGGTTCAGCTCTGTACCAACCAACACCTATCTATATGATGGTCCATGGAAAATCCATGATTAGCCGTTGTGACTCTCTTGGGTTCAGCTCGTCGCTAAGGACTCAGATTGACTTCCATTTTCACATGGAGGCCCTAATCTCTCCTAGGCCGAGTGGTCCAAGCGCCCCCAGATCTACCCGAGAGACAAATTTTCCTTGTTAACAAGTTGTCCTAGACCACATGCATGCTCTAGCAGGATTCTATCAGATGAGACAGATTTATGATCAGATGTACGATATGTTCTTTTCATGCCTTTGCAGATATACGAAACGTTCAATTCGTGCCTTTCTTTTATTCATGTCAATATGTACAAGTCTGTCTGTGCATGTCTACAATTCTCAAGCATACTTAGCAACAAGCAATGATCAAGCATTCAATTCGATTCATTTCTCTTCTCTTATCGAATCAAGTATGACAAGCATCAATCCAGTTCTTATTAGCAGGCAACGAGTCTTCTTATTAGCATGCAGATTCTTTCTTTTCTTGTTCTTAGCATGGAAACATGTGAAATCTCTTATAAGCATACATATTGGTTATCGTCTTGTTATTAGCATGACAATGTTCTCTTTTTCAGGACAACATTCATTTCCTAGCAAGGCAACATGTGAATTCTCTTAAAGCATACTCGATGATTTACCATCTTGTTATTAACAAAGCATTCAATCAAAAACTCAGATTCTTATTAAGCGTAAGCGAATCAGCAAATGAGACTTCGTCCACTCACCCAGATTAATCGTCTTCTGTTGCATAGCCAGCAATCCGATTTTCTGTCTATCTAGTGCCTTCGCGAAGCGGGACACTACAATTAGGATGTGCTCCGCAGTTTCTGTTTGATAAGATGTACAGCAGTGGCATCGCGAAGCCAGGCTTAAGCAGAAGGAGGTTAGGGTGTCATCGGTAGGGAGTTTCTGCCGGTGGGCTCTCCATTTTAGAATTGACCATTTGATTGGGATGCATGCCTGCCAGAAAGGTACGGTATAAGGGAAAGGAGCACCAATGCCCCTCGCCACAGTCCTAGCCGAAGCTAGGAAGTAATTGCCGCCAGGGTTGGGCGACCACCACAATGTATCCAGGGTATCGATGATCCGTAGGTCTGCGGCTGCGATGCTAGTGACCGCCTTCGCTCCAAGCCGTTCACTAACACTGTCCCACCTCCAGCCAGAGGCATTGTCCCATAGCTCCCGGATCTCACGAGGACGGATGTTCGGTGGCGGCATGACGAGGTCATCCCCAAACCAATGTTCATAGAACATCGACGAACGACCGTCGCCTAGCTTGATGCGGATGAGGGGTTCTGCTAGATGACGGCCCTGTAGGATACGCCGCCAAGTCGTAGAGGATCTGTTATTAGCGACGGCAGTTGTGGGGTAGGAGAGTCTGAAATATCTAGCCTTCATAAACCTGGACCAAAGCGAAGAGTCCGATCGGAGCTTCCACCACAGCTTCATGGAGCTAGAATCGACGATGTGAGGAAGTCTGCTGAAGACCAGCCCTCCCTCCTCGGTGGGTTTGGCCATGGACTCCCAGCTGGCCCAGTAGTGTTTATCCTTTCCATCAGAGTGACCCCAAAAGAATTTGGCAAATAGAGATTCTAGCGAGTATAGAACTTTTTCGGAGGAGCGAAAACGGCAAGTGTATAGATGGGGATGGAGGATAGAACATGCTTGATCAGGATCAACTTGCCACCTGGGGATAAGGTCGCGTTGTGCCATCCCTCAATTTTGGACCTGATTTTGCTAACAAGACTCGCGAAAATGCCTGAGTTAGATTTATCATAGACCAAAGGGCAGCCCAAGTAAGAGAAAGGCGGGTATACAGTAGAGAAGGAAGTCAGGGTAGAGAGTGCCGCAGAGTGGTTCTTGTCAGCATCGTGGTGAGTGTAGATGACACTTTTGTTGGTATTGATGCGCTGGCCCGAGCGTCTAGAGTATTTCTCAAGCGTGCTGTGAACCACCTCAACAGAACCGATATCGCTAGAAAAGAAAATAAGGATGTCGTCTGTATAGGCCAGATGCGTGATCAAAGGACATCCGGTGGTGGTGTGGAAGTGGTAGAATCTGGGAGTGTTGGCCATACTTTTGAGGTTTCTGCTAAGTGCTTCCGTCGCAATGATGAAGATAGTACGGAAGAGAGGGTCACCCTGTCTGACCCCACGGCTGGCAGTGAAGAAACCTGCTGTTTGACCATTGATGATGGTGGAGAACCATGGGTTGCTGATCAAACGGAAGATTATGTCGATCCAAGATTTGGAGAATCCGAAAGCCCTAAAAACCTAAATCATGAATTGCCAGTCCAGACGATCTTAAGCTTTTTCCATGTCAAGTTTAATGGCGATGTTTCCTCCTCTGGAAGGGAATTTTATGCAAGTAATCATTTCTTGAGCTAGGAGGATGTTGTCAATGATGTTCCGCCCAGGGAAAAACCACTTTGTTCTTCGGAGATAATCTTAGGGAGGAGAGCGGACATGCGGTTGTTGATAATCTTCGAAATAATTTTATTAGTAAAAGTGCAAAGGCTGATGGGTCTAAAGTCTTTGAAGGTCTCCAGATTATCTTTTTTGGAGATGAGGATGAGGTTGGCACTGAAAATGGATTTGTGGTAGGTGGCCACTTGGAAGAATGCAGAGGTGGCCTCAAGGAAGTCAAATGCAATAATATCCCAGCAAGATCTGAAGAATTCACCAGAGAAACCATCCGGCCCGGGGGTGCTGCATTCATCGAGGGCCCATACAGCATCCTTGACTTCCTCAGCGGAGGGAGAAGCGAGCAGCCGCTCATTATCTCCATCGGAGATCAAATTGGGAAGCTTAGCCAAAAAATCCACATCCTTGACGATGGCTTCTTTGGAGAATAAATTAGAGTAGAAGTTGGCGGCCTCCTCTTGAATGCAGTTTTGGTCATCCAATATGTTTCTATTACTGTCGCAGATTTGGTGCAAGTGAAGCTTATGCCAGCGGCCCTTGACACAAGAGTGAAAGAAGGTCGAGTTACGGTCCCCATCAGAATCCTATTTTAATCTGGCCTTCTGCTTCCAGAATTCCGTCTCCACCTTCAGACGGGATTTGAGAATAGCTCTGGCGGAGTTGAGGGCGGACCGGGCCTGCGGGGATCCATCCGAGGCAAACTGGATCTCGGCACGGTTGATGTCATCCTCCGTCGTTCTAATCGCTTGGAAAAGGTTGCCGTATGCGGACTTGCTCCACATGGAAAGGGCCTTCCTAGTTGTTTTGAGTCCAGCTGCAACCCGAGTGAGGGGTTCTGGATCATCTTTAGAAACCCACGCGGAAGCGACAATGTTCCTGAATTGAGGGTGATCCCTCTAGAAGTCCTGGAACCGGAAAGCTTTTTTGATGCGGGTGGATCTGCTGCTCAGCTCAATCAGAAGGGGAGAATGATCCGATTCGGTGGTATTAAGGTGGGATAGTTTGGTGGTGAGGTCCATGTCATGCCACCAGTCATTGGTCAGGGTGCGATCAAGGCGGGAGTATTGCCTACGAGCGCCTTCCTGCATGTTGCACCAAGTGAAAGTATTGCTGGCAAAAGGAAGAGAGTTTAAATGGGCGTCAAAGATAAAGTTGTTGAAGTCATTCATGGCCTGTTGGGGGGGCGGACGACCCCCTGACTTCTCTTCACTGCAAGAGATAGTATTGAAGTTGCCAATGCACATCCACGAAAAATTGTTGCTAGGGGAGTAAGTCTCCAGCAATGTGTTCCAGAGGGTCCTGCGCTTTAGGAGGTCGCAACTACCGTGAACAGCAGAGAGGAGGAAGCAGGTTGGGAGAAACGGATGTTCCACCCAGCAGGAGAGAGCCTGTCTAGAGTCCTGCACGATGCCGAACCTGATATCGGCTGCGAAGAGGATCCAAATGTCGTTGCATCCGGCTACCGCGGCCTAAAATCCAAGCTGAAGTTGGATGGCTTTAAGTCTTTTTTGAGAGATTTTGGGTTTAATGATCACTAATATGTCGATCTTATGAATCTTTTTGAGGCTGATGATTCTATTCAGCGTTGGTTTATTGGCCATCCCCCACACGTTCCAAGATAGGATGTTAAGCATTAGAAAGTGGGAGGGGTGGGTGGTTGGTGAGTTTTGCGGTAGACCTCGTGCTCATGGCCGACGAATGCTCAATGTCTCATTTTTTTTCTTCTTGTGGTAGTTTTTGAGGCACTCTGGTTGGAGATAGCGGGTCCCACCGTCGTCTCTGGCGTGCTTAAAGGACGGCTAACAGGGCCCTCCATCAGCAGGGGGTCTTCTTGTTCCGTTTCTAGCAGCGAACTCAGGGGGTTACTGGGGTCCAGGAAGCCAGCTTCCTGAACTTGGTGAAACCTGTCCGTAGCCACAAAGTCGAAGCTAGGTCTATCATCCACGGTATCGATGACGGTAGTGGGGGAAGCCTTCTATGATGTAGGTTACTTTGGGGTAGTGGTAAGAGCCAGTTGTTTCTCCTCGTCAGTTGCCGGGAGAGTATTTTCGTTCTGGCCGAAGGCGTCATCTGCGCTGGAGCATAGGGGGAGGGGGCACTCCGGGATGATCTCAAGGGTCGGAGAGGATGGTGAATGAGTTGTTAAGGGTTAAACTTGGGGGGTTATAGGGGATGATAGCACTGTCCGGGAGCCGGATCGGGCTGGGGGAGTGGGACGTGCTGCTATTGTTGGAGGTGAGTGGAGATTAGGGTGGTGATGGGTTGGGGATGTGGATACAGTGGAAGCCGCCTTTTGAGTTTGTGGTTTATGAGAGCCCGCCTTCTTCAACTCAGGATGTGCTCTAAAATAGAACTTAATGGCGTGGCCTCTCATTTAGCAGTGTTTGCAAAACAGGATGTTGTTGTCGTACACAAGCATTTGATAGTGTGTTAGACCTCCTAGCGCAAGTTGAATCTAGAGGGGGGGGTCGTAGGATAGGTCGAGTTCTCCGTAGATCTTCACGTAGTTGCCTTTGGAGAGGTCTTTTGTTTCTTCGGCAATCGCCACCAGCGCCCCGAAAGAGCTGGCGATCCTCTTCATAGCCGCTGGTGCGAAGCAGACTAGGGGGAGGTTGGGTAGGGTGATACATGCTGCAAAGATCGTAGAATCGACTTTGGTGCTAATGTCCGGAGTCCATTTGACGATTTTAACACTCTGGGCAGCAATTCTGGTGGAGCCTTTGGCCCAAACCTTAGAGAAGTCGGAGGGAGAGGATAGGTGGAGGTACAGGTGTTTGGGATCTAGCGATGCGACCCGATAAGCAGCAGATAGCCCCATCCGACAATAGCTTCTTTGACTACCACAGTTTTCTGGCAGCCAGCAAAAAATTTCAACACGAACGTCTTCGCAAAAGAGGAGGATAGCGAGGAAATTTCGGCGGAGGAGAAGGGGATAAGGATATCTTGTCCTTCGGCGGGAGTCGGGAATTCCATGTCCAGAAAGGAAATCTTCCATACTGGGGATCAAGCTGTCTTCCACGATCAGGACGAAGGGGACAGTCGTAGATGTGTTGGGAATGTCCACTCGAGCATTGGCGATGAGTTCGGGGAAAGAGGAAGCTGCCAGAAAGTGGGGGGCAGTAGGGCCTGGAGAGGCCAGCATTCCAGCGACAACACATGGGAGGGCGCATGCACCGGGCGCAGGGAACACCCCGCCAACGAGTGAAGGGCCTAGAATCGGTGGGGGGGAGGGCACATGGTCCAGCTGCAGGGGGACCGTCGCAAAGCCCAGCCGGGGAGGCCCGGGCACGTGATACGCAGATCCAGAAGAGGGTGCTAGGCCCCGAGAGGACGCGGGCGCATGCCTCGCAGGAGAGGGGTCGGGCGCAAGTCCCGCGGGAAGCAAAATGGGCGCATAGCCATCCGGAGTACGTTGGGCGCATGCCCTGTCGACAAGGACGAGGGCGTAGGACCCCGGCTCTGCAGAGCCTGAAGGCAGGGAAGAGGAAGATGAATTGGCCAGCAAACCCAGCACATGTGGGTGAGGGTGGGAGAGCGCAAACTCCGGATAACCCGGCACAGCAATGACAGAGAGGGGCTCTGCGGTGGCTGCGACAGGAGGCCATCGGAGCTTAGGGACGACGACCCGAACGGTCGGCAAACCGGGGGCCTGCCCGTGGATCCACCGAAGTTTCGAGGCGATACCAGGGGCGGATAAGCCGACGAGGGCCAACTGTACGGAAGTCCAATCCGGAACGGAGCGGTGAGGGCGTCGTGGAAACGGACGAGGGAGGTACGGGTGCCAGAAGGAAGACGGAGAGGGTGAAGTCCGATGCCGACGACGACCGAGATGAAAGCGGCATTTACCACCGAGCTGGGGTACGGGGGACAAGCGACCCGACGCGACGAAAGAAGCAGGGATACGTGGATGAGCACGCGGAAGGGAAAGGAGGGGGCGCCAATTGCGGTAAACGAGGGGGGCAGCCGGTGTAGTGTCCCGCTCCGTGAAGGCACTAGATAGACAGAAAGATCGAATTGTTGGCTCTGCAACAGAAGACGATTGATCTAGGTGAGTGGACAAAGTCTCATTTGCTGATTCGCTTACGCCTACTAAGAATCTGAGTTTTTTATTGAATATTATTGTTAATAACAAGATAGTAAATCATTGAGTATGCTTCTATGAGAATCTACATGTTGCCATGCTAAAAACAAGAAAAGAGATAACCTGTATGCTAAGAAGAATTGTTTCCTGCTAATAATAAACGAACTGATGCCTGCATACTAATGTAGAGATGTTGCCTTTAATCAAACAGAACTGTTGCCATGCTTAATAAGAAAAGAAAAGAGAATGTTTACATGTCCTTGAATAGAGTATGATTATCAAGAGTAGATTCATGCTTGTTGTTATCGTGCTTGCTTAAACAGATATTGTTTATTGTTTCCCCGATTATTGCTATAAAGAAAGAGATATACAGAGAAGGCACATTATGCTGTTTAAAGAGATGATACGGCTTGTCCGTATAGAGAAAAGATTAGCGCTATTGGCTCGATGTATGAAAAAGAAGAAGATGAATATGTTTGCAAGTTGCTTGATTGATGCATGATAGTTTTATATGATAGCTGTATTTGCATTGGTCTAGACGGCTTGTGCACAAGTGGTAGTCTCTCGACGATTCTGGAGTGCACCTGGAGTCGATCGGCCTAGGAGAGAACATGACACCTGGGGCTAGAAGTCCCCACAGTAAGAGGGGGCATCAGTCTATTAGTGAGATGGGCTAGAACGTCTTAACTGCTGATATGGGTATTGCCCATGGACCACAAGAGTTATTGTCATGCATATAGCTAAGTGTTGAAAGAATGTTTTGCTAAGAGCTAACAATGCAGAGACGAACAGGGAACAATATTGGTTTTATAATGTTTATGCTAATCCTTGTCTTGTGCAGGGATGACTGTCGGCTATGGTAAGAATCACTGAAAAGTGATACACATGTATTGTTTGAGTTCGCTATATGAATTGCTAGCAAGGATTAATCTGTTACCAAGAAGTGCTATGTTGTACTAAAGAAAAGATGTAATATTATGCTTGTAATCTGACCCTAAGAATGTCTTGAACAAAAGAAATGAATGCTAATGATGTTGTCCTAAATGAACTTATATGCTCATGAAACACGCTACGCACTCCACAGAAATAAGTCATCGTGCTCGAATTGAATAGTCACTTGTATGCTTAAAATAAAATGAAACATATGTTGGCTTTTCAGAGATGTTTTCAAAAGAGATGTAAACTGACTCTGTATGCATGAAATGAATCTAGGCAAAAGTTGCAAGATCACATCACAAGGAACGTTTTCTCACTAAATGAACAGTGATCATTTCAGACAAATGTCGCTCTTTGTTCACAATCACCAGTATGCTGATATACTGACCCACCATCAGTCTGCATGCAGGTGCACTATACATCGAGAAGGATAGTCTGAAGCGATAGCCCGAGCCTCATCCTCAAGAGCCAGAAATCAGAAGATATGCCAAGAGATGACATCTGTCGCAGGAGTTAGTTTTGTATATAAAGGGATGTAATGTATGGAAACGGGATCATTGTATTCTGTAAAGTTCTGAGAGAATGTAACATTATATCAGAGAGAAATGAGAGCTTGTAATCTATTCAAATGAAATCAATAAAGAGAATATTTTTTGTTACCATTGTGTTCAATGCATGTATTCTAAAAATATGTCCGCTGCTGCTTCAATCATCTGCGATATGTTCCGCTACGTATTGTAAATCTTGTCTATCTTGTCTTGCCTCCGGTCTTGGCCTTGTACAAGCGCAACTTAGGCTTGCACGGTATCACGCCTTAGCGAGGACGATCGGTCTCAAAGAGTCCGAAGAGAGGACAAAAGGACTCTGCGGGATCGGGGCATGACAGAATGGTATCAGAGCAACACAATCGTCATGCTAATTTTGATTCCATTGAATTCGAACATGTTTTCCTGATCGAAGTTTCATTGCCTGCTTGATATCATCAATGAGATGAACGTTCCATACAATAAGTCCGTAAATATTTTTATGATGCCGGCATATGTTTTATCGATTTAATGGATTGAGATTGCGATGCTTTATTAAACAAGAGTTTTGATATGATCTGAATTGTGATTTCATGGATTGATGATGGCGAAGGATAAGGACTATCGCTGCTAAGGATATCGTAAGTTTCTTCTTAAGTTTCGAGGACGAAACTTCTTTTCGGTGGGTAATTATGTAGTGCCCCGTTCCGCGAAGGCACTAGATAGACTGAAAGATCGGATTGCTAGCTCTGCAACAGAAGACGATTTATCTGGGTGAGTGGACGAAGTCTTATTTGCTGATTCGCTTACGCCTAATAAGAATCTGAGTTTTTTATTGAATGTTACTGTTAATAACAAGATAGTAAATCATTGAGTATGCTTCTATGAGAATCCACATGTTGCCATGCTATGAACAAGAAAAGAGATAGCCTGTATGCTAAAAAGAATTGTTGCCTGCTAATAAGAAACGAACTGATGCCTGCATACTAATGTAGAGATGTTGCCTTTAATCAAACAAAAATGTTGCCATGCTTAATAAGAAAAGAAAAGAGAATGTTTACATGTCCCTGAATAGAGTATCATTATCAAGAGTAGATTCATGCTTGTTGTTATCGTGCTTGCTTAAACAGAGATTGTTCATTGTTTCCCCGATTGTTGCTATAAAGAAAAAGATATACAGAGAAGGCACATTGTGATGTTTAATGAGATGATACGGTTTGTTCGTATAGAGAAAAGAGTAGAGCTATTGGCTCGATATATGAAAAAGAAGAAGATGAATATGTTTGCAAGTTGCTTGATTGATGCATGATAGTTTTATATGATAGCTGTATTTGCATTGGTCTAGACGGCTTGTGCACAAGTGGTAGTCTCTCGACGATTCTGGGGGGCACCTGGAGTTGATCGGCCTAGGAGAGAACAGGACACCTGGGGCTAGAAGTCCCCACAGTAAGAGGGGGTGTCTGTCTATTAGTGAGATGGGCCAGAACGTCCCAACTGCTAATATGGGTATTGCCCATGGACCACAAGAGTTATTGTCATGCATATAGATAAGTGCTGAAAGAATGTTTTGCTAAGAGCTAACAATGCAGAGACGAACAGGGAACAATGTTGGTTTTATAATGTTTATGCTAATCCTTGTCTTTTGCAGGGATGCCTGTCGGCTATGGTAAGAATCACTGAAAAGTGATACACATGTATTGTTTAAGTTTGCTATATGAATTGCTTATAAGGATTAATCTGTTACCAAGATGTGCTATGTTCCACTAAAGAAAAGATGTAATATCATGCTTGTAATCTGACCCTAAGAATGTCTTGAACAAGAAAAAGGAATGCTAATGATGTTGTCCTAAATGAAATGATATGCTCAAGAAACACGCTACGCACTCCATAGAAATAAGTCATCGTGCTCGAATTGAATAGTCCCTTGTATGCTTGAAATGAAATGAAACAAATGTTGGCTTTTCAGAGATACTTTCAAAAGAGATGTAAACTGACTCTGTATGCATGAAATGAATCTAGGTAAAAGTAGCAAGATCACATCACAAGAAATATTTTCTCACTAAATGAACAGTGATCATTTCAGACAAATATAGCTATTTGTTCACAATTACCAGTATACTTATATACTGACCCATCATCAGTCTGCATGCAGGTGCACTATACATCGAGAAGGATAGTCCGAAGCGATAGCCCGAGCCTCATCCTTAAGAGCCAGAAATCAGAAGAGATGCCAAGAGATGACATCTGTTGCAATAGTTGGTTTTGTATATAAAGGGATGTAATGTATGGGAACGGGATCATTGTATTCTATATAGTTATGAGAGAATGTAACATTATATCAGAGAGAAAAGAGAGCTTGTAATCTGTTGAAATGAAATCAATAAAGAGAATTGTTTCTTGTTACCATTGTGTTCAATGCCTGTATTCTGAAAATATGTCCGCTGTTGCTTCAATTATCTGTGATATGTTTTGCTGCGTATTATCAATCTTGTCAATCTTGTCTATCTTATCTTGCTTCAGGTCTTAGCCTTGTGCAAGCGTAATTTAGGCTTGTGCGACATCACACCTTAGCAAGTACGATCGGTCTTAAAGAGTCCGAAGCGAGGGCAAAAGGACTCTGCGGGATCGGGGCGTGACAGAATGGTATCAGAGCAACACGATCCTCTGGCCAATTTTGATTCCATTGAATTCGAACATGTTCTCCTGATCGAAGTTTCCTTGCCTGCTTGATATCATCAATGAGGTGAACGTTCCATACAGTTAGTCCGTAAATATTTTTATGATGTCGGCATTCGTTTTATCGATTTAATGGATTGAGATTGTGATGCTTTATTGAACAAGAGTTTTGATACGATCTGAATTGTGATTTCATGGATTGATGATGGCGAAGGATGAGGACTATCACTACTAAGGATATCGTAAGTTTTTCCTTAAGTTTCGAGGACGAAACTTCTTTTCGGTGGGTAATTATGTAGTGCCCCGCTCCACGAAGGCACTAGATAGACAGAAAGATCGGATTGCTGGCTCTGTAATAGAAGACGATTGATCTGGGTGAGTGGACGAAGTCTCATTTGCTGATTCGCTTACGCCTAATAAGAATCTGAGTTTTTTTTTATTGAATGTTATTGTCAATAACAAGATAGTAAATCATTGATTATGCTTCTATAAGAATCCACATGTTGTAATGCTAAGAACAAGAAAAGAGATAACATGTCTACTAAGAAGAATTGTTGCCTGCTAATAAGAAACGAACTGATACCTGCATACAAATGTAGAGATGTTGCCTTTAATCAAACAGCACTGTTGCCATGCTTAATAAGAAAAAAAAATATTTACATGTCCCTGAATAGAGTATGATTATCAAGAGTAGATTCATGCTTGTTGTTATCGTGCTTGCTTAAACAAAGATTGTTTATTGTTTCCCCGATTGGTACTATAAAGAAAGAGATATACAGAGAAGGCACATTGTGCTGTTTAAAGAGATGATACGGCTTGTCCATATAGAGAAAAGAGTAGAGATATTGGCTCGATATATGAAAAAAAAGAAGATAAATATGTTTACAAGTTGTTCGATTGATGCATGATAGTTTTATATGATAGCTGCATTTGCATTGGTCTAGACGGCTTGTGCACAAGGGGTAGTCTCTCGACGATTCTGGGGGGCACCTGGAGTCGATCGGCCTAGGAGAGAACAGGACACCTGGGGCTAGAAGTCCCTACAGTAAGAGGGGGTGTCAGTCTATTAGTGAGATGGGCTAGAACGTCCCAACTGCTAATATGGGTATTGCCCATGGACCACAAGAGTTATTGTCATGCATATAGATAAGTGCTGAAAGAATGTTTTGCTAAGAGCTAACAATGCAGAGACGAACAGGGAACAATGTTGGTTTTATAATGTTTATGCTAATCCTTGTCTTGTGTAGGGATGACCGTCGGCTATGGTAAGAATTACTGAAAAGTGATACACATGTATTGTTTGAGTTTGCTATATGAATTGCTTGTAAGGATTAATCTGTTACCAAGAAGTGCTATGTTCTACTAAAGAAAAGATGTAATATCATGCTTGTAATCTGACCCTAAGAATGTCTTGAACAAGAGAAAGGAATACTAATGATGTTGTCCTAAATGGAATGATATGCTCATAAAACACGCTACGTACTCCACAGAAATAAGTCATCGTGCTCGAATTGAATAGTTTCTCGTATGCATGAAATGAAATCAAACAAATGTTCGCTTTTCAGAGATGTTTTCAAAAGAGATGTAATCTGACTCTGTATGCATGAAATGAATATAGGTAAAAGTAGCTAGATCACATCACAAGAAACGTTTTCTCACTAAATGAACAGTGATCGTTTCAGACAAATGTAGCTCTTTGTTCACAATCACCAGTATGCTGATATACTGACCCACCATCAGTCTGTATGCAGGTACACTATGCATCGAGAAGGATAGTCTGAAGCGATAGCCCGAGCCTCATCCTCAAGAGCCAAAAATCAGAGAAGATGCCAAGAGATGACATCTGTTGCAAGAATTGGTTTTGTATATAAAGGGATGCAATGTATGGAAACGGGACCATTGTATTCTATAAAGTTCTGAGAGAATGTAACATTATATTAGAGAGAAATGGGAGCTTGTAATCTATTCAAATAAAACCAATAAAGAGAATTGTTTCTTGTTACCATTGTGTTCAATGCATGTATTCTGAAAATATGTCCACTGCTGCTTCAATTATCTGCGATATGTTCCGCTGCATATTGTCAATCTTGTCTATCTTGTCTTGCTTCAGGTCTTGGCCTTGTTCAAGTGCAACTTAGACTTGCACGGCATCACTCCTTAGCGAGGACGATCGGTCTCAAAGAGTCTGAAGCGAGGACGAAAGGACTCTACGGGATCGGGACGTGATGGAATGGTATCAGAGCAACACGATCCTCTGGCCAATTTTGATTCCATTGAATTTGAACATGTTCTTCTGATCGAAGTTTCCTTGCCTGCTTGATATCAACAATGAGATGAACATTCCATACAATAAGTCCGTAAATATTTTTATGATGCCGGCATATGTTTTATCGATTTAATGGATTGAGATTGCGATACTTTATTGAACAAGAGTTTTGATATGATCTGAATTGTGATTTCATGGATTGATGATGGTGAAGGATGAGGACTATCGCTGCTAAGGATATCGTAAGTTTCTCCTTAAGTTTCGAGGACGAAACTTTTTTTTCAGTGGATAATTATGTAGTACTCCGCTCCGCGAAGGCACTAGATAGACAGAAAGATCGGATTGCTGGCTCTACAACAGAAGACGATTGATCTGGGTGAGTGGACAAAGTCTCATTTGCTGATTCGGTTACGCCTAATAAGAATCTGAGTTTTTTATTGAATGTTATTGTTAATAACAAGATAGTAAATCATTGAGTATGCTTCTATGAGAATCCACATGTTGCCATGCTAAGAACAAGAAAAGAGATAACCTGTATGCTAAGAAGAATTGTTGCCTGCTAATAAGAAACGAACTGATGTATGCATACTAATGTAGAGATGTTGCCTTTAATCAAACAGAATTGTTGCCATGCTTAATAAGAAAAGAAAAGAGAATGTTTACATGTCCTTTATGATTATCAAGAGCAGATTCATGCTTGTTGTTATCGTGCTTGCTTAAACAGAGATTGTTTATTGTTTTCCTGATTGTTGCTATAAAGAAAGAGATATACAGAGAAGGCACATTGTGCTATTTAAACAGATGATACGGCTTGTCCGTATAGAGAAAAGAGTAGAGTTATTGGCTCGATATATGAAAAAGAAGATGATGAATATGTTTGCAAGTTGCTTGATTGATGCATTATAGTTTTATATGATAGCTGCATTTGCATTGGTCTAGACGGTTTGTGCACAAGTGGTAGTCTCTCGACGATTCTGGGGGGTCACTTGGAGTCGATCGGCCTAGGAGAGAACATGACACCTGGGGATAGAAGACCCCACAGTAAGTGGGGGTGTCAGTCTATTAGTGAGATGGGCTAGAACGTCCCAACTGCTAATGTGGGTATTGCCCATGGACCACAAGAGTTATTGTCATGCATATAGATAAGTGCTGAAAGAATGTTTTGCTAAGAGCTAACAATGAAGAGACGAACAGGGAACAATATTGGTTTTATAATGTTTATGCTAATCCTTGTCTTGTGCAGGGATGACCGTCGGCTATGGTAAGAATCACTGAAAAGTGATACACATGTATTGTTTGAGTTTGCTTTATGAATTGCTTGCAAGGATTAATCTGTTACCAAGAAGTGCTATGTTCCATTTAAGAAAGATGTAATATCATGCTTGTAATCTGACCCTAAGAATGTCTTGAACAAGAGAAAGGAATGCAAATAATATTGTCCTAAATGAAATGATATGCTCATGAAACACGCTACGCACTCCACAGAAATAAGTCATCGTGCTCGAATTGAATAGTCCTTTGTATGCTTGAAATAAAATAAAACAAATATTGGCTTTTCAGAGATGTTTTCAAATAAGATGTAAACTGACTCTGTATGCATGAAATAAATCTAGGTAAAAGTAGCAAGATCACATCACAAGAGACATTTTCTCACTAAATGAACAGTGATCGTTTCAGACAAATATAGCTCTTTGTTCATAATCACCAGTATGCTGATATACTGACCCACCATCAGTCGGCATGTAGGTGCACTATGCATCGAAAAGAATAGTCCGAAGAGATAGCACGAGCATCATCCTCAAGAGCCAGAAATCAGAAGAGATGCCAAGAGATGACATCTGTTGCAAGAGTTGGTTTTGTATATAAAGGGATGTTATGTATGGGAACGGGATCATTGTATTCTGTAAAGTTCTGAGAGAATGTAACATTATATCAGAGAAAAATAGGAGCTTGTAATCTGTTCAAATGAAATCAATAAAGAGAATTGTTTCTTGGTACCATTGTGTTCAATGCATGTATTATGAAAATATATCCGTTGCTGCTTCAATTATCTGCGATATATTTTGCTGCGTATTGTCAATCTTGTCTTGCTTCAGGTCTTGGCCTTGTGCAAGCGCAACTTAGGCTTACACGGCATCACGCCTTAGCAAGGACGATCGGTCTCAAAGAGTCCGAAGCGAGGACGAAAGGACTCTGCGGGATCGGGGCGTGATAGCCGGTGGGAGGATCCGCCAACAGGGGGCTATACGGAGGGCGAGGTGACGCCGCAGTGGGAGCATAGGGAGGGAAATGAGCTTTGGCAGGCCTACATCTACAGCTAGGGCAGAGGCCTCAGAGCAATGAGCGAAAAGGCGCATAGCCCGGACTGGGCGGACCAGCGGGCGCATAGAACGGAGCATGGCCATAGGGAGCATGGCCCTTGCTTGATAGAGCAACGGTCACATGTATAGCAGCAGGGCCCGGAGGCGCATAGGACAGCAAGCCAGTGTCAGGGGCTCCCACGTGCTTTCGGAAGGGGCCCAAGGTGATCCCCCCTGGCAGATTTCGAACACAAGACACGTGAGTCCAGGCTGTATGGACAGCCGACGCTGGGCCCGATGCTATCTGATCCCTGAGGCAGTGCTGGATCTGAGGAAAGGGAGCCTGCGACGTGCCAGCGTTGGGCGGCGGCTCCGGTCGAGAAGTGCTATCCGAAGGGGAATGAGGGTCGAGGGCACCTATGGATGAAAGGTTACTGAGGTGGGAAGGAGATTCGGGATCGACGACGGTGAAGAGGCCCGCCTCGTCGTCTGCGACAAAGGAGGTAGAGGAGGAGGAGGAGGAAGAAGATAAAAGAAGGGGGTGAACAAGAAGGGGGTCTGGAAAGGCCCCGCGGACGCGCGGCCGCACCGCCGCCTGCGAGGAGGCTGAGGGGGGAGGACCGAGCATGGGAAGGGGATGAGGAGACGGTGGGATGGGCCGGTGAGCGCCGGGGGAGCTGCCGGGCGTCGGACGGTTCAGGGCGATCGCCTACAGGACACCCGATAAGAGTGGAGAGCCATTTATTACACACACACACACACACACACACACACACACACACACACACACATATATATATATATATATATATATATATATATATATATATATCTGTGTGTGTGTAGATATGTATACTGTTATATAAAGGGGATTTGATGTTTCAGTGAAAGGAAGAATGGCTCAGTCTCTAGGAAGCAAAGAAGAAGTTGGCTCTGTTTCCTAGGTATCAGTTGTTATTCCCAGGGCATGATCTTAAGATGAAAAATTAATTTTGGCAACATTTCGATGAAGGTGCACAAATGAGATCCCAGAGGATTCAGAAAAATGAAATCAAAATATAACACTTCGAATAAGGCACAAAAGATTTCATAGCAGCACCAATGAAAGCCCACAAACAGTTTCTGACTAGATAAGAAACGATCTCGTTCAGAACGAGATACAAGTGGAGAAGATGAACGGAAGAAGAAATGAATTGAAAAAGATGATGGCCTGCTGGGGTGACGGATCACCGTTGCTCAAAGCTAGATTCGCCCCACACAAATAGCTTCCAGGAACCAGCAAGTTTGATAAAGAACTTTAGAAGACTCTGCTCTTCTAACTCCTCGGATGAACAAAACTCCCTTTCTATTTCTCTCTTCTCCACTCTTAACTCTAAAATTTTATAAGGAAATCGTAATGAATGACTTAAAGTTCTGTGAGAGAGAAGAGATGAACTTATATAGGCGCACGCAGTAACCGTCTAGTATACAAAATATTTGGGACGTAGAAGGAACCATTTCCGAACGTTTTATAATTTTTCAGATCGTGCACAGATACGACAACGCCAACTGCTCTAACAGAACACACCGTGCTAACTGCACCAACCGCGTGCACCGTGCTAACTGCACCAACCGTGCCAACTGTGCCTGCGCATACCACGTATCTACCCACAAAGCACATAGCGCACGCTGCACGCACTGTACACCAACTATGTGCCAACTGCCATGCCAATTGGTCGTACGAACGGTCGCACAATCGAGTCGCGCGAATGGCAGCGCAGAGTCTTATGCAACGCACGCAAATGAATCGCACTATACGCCTAGTGATGATGCTGACGTGCTAAGTGCAAAGTACGCCAACAAAATGCCATATTATGCCTCATGAGCCCGAGTCCGAGTATATGCCCGATTTAGAGTCGCTAAACCCCTACGGGGCTTAGCTCCAAAGGAATAAATTCCAAGAGCATGACAAAAAGCATTAATGCTTCATAATTGAGTTAGCCTTCTTTTCACTAGAAAAGTACCCCCACATGGCACCCATGTGTCCCTCCACACCACATGTGCATCTCTAAACACAAGCAAGCTTATATATAGAGATACAAGTCATTTGGCCTAGGCAATGTGGGACTATTTTCCTAAGGCCAAACACTAACATCAGTAACATGTTAGAGGGAACTTGACTAGCAGTACAATAAAATTTTGGGGCTTTTAAACTACTAATTTTTAGTAGGGAGGAATAGCAGTTAACGGAGGAGGAAGTGTAGGCTTTGGAGAAGGGTTATGTGACCCTTGAAACCTTGGTTACAGACAGAGGAAAGGGTCCAGGTATAATAAACCTTGGGACTGCTCAAGAACATTGGGGGTTTCCCCCTTGGCTTGAACTATGTACAGGCACTAAGTTACCAAGTGCATAGGTGATGAAGGGAATTAGTTAACAGGTAAATAGAAGAGAAGAATGGGGGCAGGGGGTTTAGTGAACTGTATCAGTTAAGTGAAGGCAGTTGTGTAGTGCCCCGTCCCGCTCAGTCAATCGGAGGAATAGGAACACCGACGACGTTCGGACTTAGCCTTGCAACGGCTACTCGGAGACATCGCTCGGTCGAGGCGACCGCTCGTTCAGGTGGGGTAGTTTCGGTGAACTTGTCTCATCTTAGCCTTCACTTATTAAATCGCATGTTTTCAACTTGCACAAGTAGGCTTGATTATAAAAGAGACGAATCCACATAGCTAAAAGGAATAATCCCGACGGGTCGAATTGAGTTAGAATATGGAAAGCTCTGATGGTCGGCTTAGAGTTGGTGCACGGCGTTCTTTGAAAAATGACACTCGATCCTTCGTCCCGTGGCTTAGGAGAAGAAAAGTTGGTATTCGTCACAAAGCTAAGAGTTAGCCAAATTTATAGGCATCGCCCGCACAAATGCTTCATAAAGCATGCACGATCTCATCGCCCAAGGCGTAGCATAGCCTCTGTTTGTCCGACGGGTTAAGTTGTAATGCACGGCTTGCGGCATAAGTCTAGGCACCCCAAATAACTTGGTCGTTCAAGTTGGATGCGTGCACGGCACGATCCGTTAAGGCAAAGCTTGACGCAGCCTTTGCTCGTTAAGTTGTTGTGAAGTTAAGTTAGGCAAAGTTATGCCGGTCGACCTAAGACATTACAAGTACCGTCCTACTCTTCTGCAGTTTGTCGAAGTAAAGTAGTCTCACGATCTCATGGTCCGTCGACTTGGGCAGGAGTGTCGCGTAGAGCACGATTGGCTTAAGGCACGATGCACATACTTAGTATTTAAGGCATGAACCACGGTTGATTTAATGAGTTTTGGAGGAAGGACTATCGAATAGGCATTGAGTTGAATGAAATAATATAGTAACATAGAAAGAAGGCTCGCGATCGTGTGTCAGCGAGGGGTCTCGTGGATATATGGAAAGAATGCTCGCGACCGTGGATCGTCGAGGGGTCTCAAATGATAGAAGTCTTGATATTGGTTTGAAAGAGATGGTAATATTGGAAGAGGATTGACTGTGTGAAACGTCAGTTTGTGTCGAGTCTTGCATGGTCATTGGACTACTTGTCGACAAGGAGAAGTTTCCACGAGCGACAACCCTAGGCGCCATGGGATCGCGTCATTCCGGAGGGAAACAGGTATAGCAGTAGCTGGACAAACCACTCGGGTCATTCGAGAACTTTCAGCGGGGCTAGCTACTTGCGTTGAAAGTGTCACCGAATTGAAAGGCTATAGTCCAGGATAGCTTGTGATGTTAGTGACCAATTCATATAGATGGGTCGGCACGGGCGGCAATCCGCGTGTATGCCTTTGGATTGAGTCAGTTGAATGTGTGTACAGTTAGAACACAAGGTTTGGTCCTAAGATTTGGTTGCAACGTAGGCGACGTACTTCGGTACGAGATGTGGCGTCGAGTCTTATGTTATCGGCATATAAGTTGCATAAGTTGGTTTGAGTTGTCTTGAGTTTAAGTCAGAAAATGCCGCAAGGCAAAGTTGGTCGAGTAACACTTAGCCCAGAAGTCTTGATTGGGTCAGTTGGTGATCAAAGTAGCACGGGCCGTGATGCGGCGATGTGGTTAGTCTTACTGAAATACGAGACATGGCCTTAATATGGTTTTATAGCACGGTCACGTCAAAATGGAGTCTTATCACATAATTGTGTCTCTGATTAAGTACCGTAAGGCAAACACGAGTTGATAGGGTAACGTCGATGTTGCAAGCACGGGATGGTCTTGTAACACGAAATAGGCCAAGGCGTCTGTCCTAAAACTGATTCTAAGGCAAGAGTAGAAAGACAATTGATAAGAAGGGACTATGTTGCACAAAGTAAAATAACGTGTCAGTTTTGCATGGGTGGGTGAGGAGCTCATTCCACCAGTACAGTGGAGTACTGACACCCACATAGTTTTCATTTGCAGGCACTGGTAGAAGCTCGTGGCGCGGAGCTCGCTTGGATGCGTCAAGGCACGGAGTTCCTTGGCGATTTGAAGTGTGCGGTCGTATGTAGTCGAGACTTATACGGGACATAATGTATGGACGTCGCCTTTCGAAGCTTCCGCTGGTTCGAGACTTGTATTGAGAGATGAGAGAGAGCTGAGTAATTTATAATGTGAGACGAGTGTATTTGAGTGATTGTAATCTTGGCCTTGTGCCCCCATTGTAACCTTGTTCAATATCAATAAAAAGAGCTTCTTTGAATAACTTGTGTTTTGTTCTAAATTTTTGCTGCATGTTCAATGTCTCTGCATGGGACTTCTGTGCGACGACCCCGTCGCAGCCGCTGAAATCGGCCGTTATGTAACCCGCCTTGCACGAGCGCAATCTAGGCTCGTGCGGCATCACGCCTTAGCGAGGACGATCGCTCCTACGGGAGCGGGGCATGACATAATGGTATCAGAGCACGACTTTACGTCCTTGGACTATCGATTGAATTCTTTAGCTCCGTTGTTTCTGCAAACTCGAAAGTATTGCTTTCGTAAAGTTGATATCGTTGGTGCGCTCTCTCTCAATTGTCCCACGGGATATCCATTCAATAAGTCTAACTATTTAGCAAAATATAGAAGAATAGTTTTTGATAAAACGAAAAAATGGTTTACATAAGCACGGTTGGCGAAGTCGGGCTGGGCATATACACCAAGGATTGCATCGACCTTAGAAAAGTCGAGTGCGGGAATTGAATAGTATTGAGCAAGAATGAGTTGGACTCAATTGAGTAAATGAGATGACTATCGATAGGGGTGCTATCGAGCGACGATATCGTCGGTACAATATAGACGAGCGTGCTTGGAAATTGAGGAATGGTTCGAACGGAAAATTTGAAGAAGTAGATTTTGATTCGAATGATAGTTTTGAGGATTTGTTGAATGACTTTATCCCTGAGTGGTGTATATGATAGCCTCAGGGATGTCGATCGATCGATTGAGGATACGGGGTGTCGGTGAGTCTATCAGCAAGCGTTGTGTATATGCAAAGCCATAAATTGAGTATCATTGAATAAGTTATAGTCTTAAGATTGGACGAGTCGATTTGAACAACCTAGAATTTACATGCATGGGATGTGCACGAGATTGTGGATTGCTCGAGTATGAAATACGAAGGTGATTGAGTACGTAAATCGAATCGAGGAAAAGTTAGGGTGTATGAATGGATGACTTGATCGAGGAAATTGATACGGATCGTATATGAAAAGTTTACATGACCGGTAGATAGTGTGCATGAAAAAGTTAAATTTCAAAGTTACGCAATGACTCTGAGGATTGGAATGGATGTCGTTCGATGTTTTGAGTTAGCAAAGGATTGATGCGAATTGAGAAAATACGTTGGTCGATGACTTAAGGTAGATGGATGAACACACGAATTTAGATTTAAGGAACTTAATGTTGGAAATGACTCGAGGGATGATGATCGAACTTGAATTTGAACGTCGAGGAGATTATCCAGTCGGACGATAGCACCATTCGTACGACTCAGAATTTTTTACAAAGGAAGATCGTCAGGTTACGTATATCGTCGACGGTATTGAGGCGTATCAAAGATCGATATACGATAACTCAGGGGTACTCTGACTCGGCGGATAACGATCGTGCAAGTGTTATTGATCGGTTGGGTGTCATACTTAGGATTTTGATTGAGATGAATGTTGGATGAAAATAAATGTGTCTTGAGGGTTACGCGGATAACCACAGCATCGACATTCTTGCCTTGCGTGAGTGCAACTCTAGCCTCGCACATGCGTTGCATCGGATTTGAGGTGATCGTTCCGTGTGAGCGCTGACATGGTGATTCATGTCGCAGAAATGATCGAACTCGAAAAATCAGGATGCGGCAACTTTGATTGTCTCGACTTGTCGGTTTGATGCGAAGGAAAATTCAAGGATGTTTAGACTTGCGATTGATGAATGAAATAAACTTGAGGATTGAGTAGGTCCAATCCGCGCATCGAGAATGAATTAGTATAGACTCGAACAAGAGTTACATCCCGATGAGGATGATTATCCCGCGGGAGCGTACATGGTGATTCATGCCTACCGTGGATAGTCTGACCCGCGTGAGATAGGGGCGCAATGTATTGTTAAGTCAGACGACCTTGTGATCGATTGCGTGAATTGGAATAGATGACTTAGGAAATGTGGAATATAAAATTTTGGTTGGCGACAATTTGTGTCATAGCGTGTTTGATTCGAGAAGGATTGATAGGCGGATTATGTCGAACGTGTTTAAAGAGATAGACTATATGAAATTGCTTGATAAACGAGCGATATGTTCTTGTTGAGGATTGGTTGAACGTGAATTATCGTAGGATGGCTTTGCTGAACGACTCGGACCCCGTGCGACAAATGTTGGGATGTGTGTATGCAATCTATGCTCGAAGTTTAAAAATCGGAGTGATGCGAGCTTCGGTCAAAAACCTCGTGCTATCAACTTGGTTTGACCTTAGGATGGGGTCAGTGTTGATATCGTTGTTTGGGAACTATGATTCCAATACTGACGGAAAGACATAGCCTAGCGGTTAGACAGACGTCCGAGTATGAAGTGGTAAGATTTGTGGAGACACCACTCGTGAGACTCGGTTGACATGCACGTATATCAGGGACGCCCGAATAAGTGCACAATCCGACTCGAGTGGTGATGGCGGATTCTCTATCACAAGGCTTGGCTGAAATGCATGTATTTTGGGGACGCCTAGAATATGCGCACGATCCAACTAAGTGATACGTTGAATCAAGTGAGACTTAAGGAACGGGAAAGTATCGAGGATTTTGAGATCGTAAGTTTTGAAGAAAAGATTGAGGGTAGTGCGAGTGTGGCTCGTATTGAGAAAATGCATAGGCATAGTGTGGCTAGAGTTTGTGAATGTTGATTAAAGTGATAAGACGATAAGTATACTCAGTTAGTTTCGAGGACAAAACTTTTTCTGAGTGGTGTATGATGTAGTGCCCTATCCCGCTCAGTCAATCGAAGGAATAGGAACGCCGACGGCGTTCGGACTTAGCCTTGCAATGGCTACTCGGAGACATCGCTCGGTCGAGGCAACCACTCGCTCAGGTGGGGTAGTTTCGGTGAACTTGCCTCATCTTAGCCTTCACTTAACAAATTGTATGTTTTCAACTTGCACAAGTAGGCTTGATAATAAAAGAGACAAATCCACATAGCTAAAGGGAATAATCCTGACGGGTCGAATTGAGTTAGAATATGGAAAGGTCCAACGGTCGGCTTAGAGTTTGTGCACGACGTGCTTTGAAAAATGACACTCGATCCTTCGTCCCGTGGCTTGGGAGAAGGAAAGTTGGTATTCGCCGCAAAGCTAAGAGTTAGCCAAATTCATAGGCGTCGCCCGCACAAATGCTTCATAAAGCATGCATGATCAAATCGCCCAAGGCGTAGCATAGCCTCTGCTCGCCCGACGGGTTAAGTTATATTATACGGCTAGCGGCATAAGTCTAGGCACCCCAAATAACTTGGTCGTTCAAGTTGGATGCGTTCACGGCACAATCCGTTAAGGTAAAGCTTGGCGCAGCCTTTGCTCGTTAAGTTGTTGCGAAGTTAAGTTAGGCAAAGTTATGCCGGTCGATATAAGACATTACAAGTACCGTCCCACTCTTCTGCGGTTTATCGAAGTTAAGTAGTCTCACGATCTCATGGTCCGTCGACTTGGGCAGGAGTGTCGCGTAGAGCACGATTGGCTTAAGGCACGATACACGGACTTAGTGTTTAAGGCATGAACTATGGTTTATTTAATAAGTTTTGGAGGAAGGACTATCGAATAGGCATTGAGTTGAATAAAATAATATGGTAACATGAAAAGAAGGCTCGCGACCGTGTGTCGGCGAGGGGTCTCAAGGATATATGAAAAGAATGCTCGCGACCGTGGGTCGTCGAGGGGTCTCAAATGATAGAAGTCTTGATATTGGTTTGAAAGAGATAGTAACATTGGAAGAGGAATGACTGTGTGAGACGTCAGTTTATGTCGAGTCTTGCATGGTCATTGGACAACTTGTCGACAAGGAGGCGTTTCCACGAGCGGCAACCCTGGGCGCCATGGGAACGCGTCGTTCCGGAAGGAAACAGGTATAGCCATAGCTGGACGAACCGCTCAGGTCATTCGAAAACTTTCAGCGGGGCTAGCTACTTGCGCTGAAAGGGTCGCCGAATGGCAAGGCTATAGTCCAGGATAGCTTGTGATGTTAGTGACCAATTCATATAGATGGGTCGACATGGGCGGCAATCTGCGTGTGTGCCTTTGGATTGAGTCAGTTGAATGTGTGTACAGTTAGAACACAAGGTTTGGTCCTAAGATTTGGTTGTAACATAAACGACGTACTTCGGCACGAGATGTGGCGTCGAGTCTTATGTTGTCGGCATATAAGTTACATAAATTGGTTTGAGTTGTCTTGAGTTTAAGTAAGAAATACCGCAAGGCAAAGTTGGTCGAGTAACACTTAGCCCAGAAGTCTAGATTGGGTCAGTTGGTGATCAAAGTAGTACGGGCCGCGAGGCGGGGATATGGTTAGTCTTACTGAAATGTGAGACACGGCCTCAATATGGTTTTGTAGCACGGTCACGTCGAAATGGAGTCTTATCGCATAATTGCGTCTCTGATTAAGTGCCGTAAGGCAAATACGGCTTGATAGGGTAACGTCGATGTTGCAAGCACGGGATGGTCTTGAAATACGAAATAGGCCAAGATGTCTGTCCTAAAACTGATTCTAAGGCAAGAGTAGAAAGATAATTGATAAGAAAGTACTATATTGCATAATATAAAATAATGTGTCAGTTTCGTATGGGTGGGCGAGGAGCTCATTCCACCAGTACAGTGGAGTACTGACACCCACATAGTTTTTATGTGCAGGCACAGGTAGAAGCTAGTGGCACGGAGCTCGCTTGGATGCGTCAAGGCACAGAGTTCCTTAGCGATTCGAAGCGTGCGGCCGCATGTAGCCGAGACTTATATGGGACATAATGTATGGACGTCGCCTTCCAAAGCTTTCGCAGGTTCGAGACTTGTATTGAGAGAGATGAGTGATTTGTAATATGAGACGAGTGTATTTGAGTAATTATAATCATGGCCTTGAGCCCCCATTGTAACCTTGTTTAATATCAATAAAAAGAGCTTCTTTGAATAACTTGTGTTTTGTTCTAAATTTTTGCTGCATGTTCAATGTCTCTGCATGGGACTTCGGTGCGACGACCCCGTCGTAGCCGTTGAAATCGATCGTTATGGAACCCGACTTGCACGAGCGCATTCTAGGCTCGTGCGGCATCACGCCTTAGCGAGGACGATCGCTCCTATGGGAGCGGGGCGTGACAAGTTGGGGGTATATGGATATATCATGGTGAACAAAAGGAGTTTGGATAGCATCAGTTAGTGGCATGAACTAGAAGAAGGGGGTGTTGAGCTTCAGTTTTGGACTGAATGTAGGAATGAGTGTTTAATTTATCAGTCTTGGACTGAAAAAGGGATATTTGATTTCAGTTTTAGACTGAACTGATAGAAAAAAATAGATGAATCTGTCCTTGGGGACTGAATCATGAGAAAAAGTGCTAGGTAATTGGATGAGAAGAAGGGAGTTGATGTATCAGTCAATAGGACTGATACAGGGATTTAAATCAGTTAGAAGATATAGGGTTAGAGTATATGGATGAGTTTAATACCAGTTAAGTCATAGGAAGGATGTCTAGATAGATATATGTAATGTCCCAAATTCGTGATACGTATTTAGTGTACGTATACGTGTTTTGGACCCATATTTTATTTATTCATGGTTAGTTGTCTTGGTTTATTTTGCATTGGCTTGGTTTTATTGTCATTGATAGTTTAATTACTTTTAAAGATTCATTGGTTTATTTGGGCTTGGTTTATTCCTTGGATGGTTCGGCTTGGCTTGGTTTTGTCTTGGTTCATTATGAACCATAGGGGTGAACCCCTACCTACCACCACCTTTGATATTTATTGCAATTTCTTCTTTCTCTCTCTTCATTACTCATATTCTTCTTCCCCATTACTTCCTTACCTACCAAAGAGAGGGAGAGAGAGGCCTAGGCAAGTGCACCTTGCTATCACTTGAGAACCACTTTTTATTTGTCCATTAGCTAGATTAGGCCATGGTGATCAACATTAGAACTTGACATTTTGTGATTTGGAGTCTCCATTGTTCTAGATCTAAGTTTCTTCTATTTTCGGTTTTGTATGGTTTTGATCTATTTAAGTTGTATTTTTATGGGTTTTGATGTTCTTATGTTGGAGAGAATTGAATTTCACCCAAGATAGAACTTTACAAAGTTGGATTTGGACTTATTTTGACCAAGTTATGGATTTTTGAAGCTTTGGGTTCAACCATGGAGTTCTTGCTGAATTGGAGAAGACAGTGAGCAGTGCACGAGCTTTTTAGCTTGTGCCACTGAGTTGTGCGCGCTCTTTAGCGCAGCGCAGTCCCCATATGCTGCCTTTTGGGAGCGTATAACTTGCATACGCTCGCTTGCTTAACAAGGAGTCGTATGGACCCCATACGCTGCCTTTTGGGAGCGTATGACTTGCATACGCTCGCTTGCTTGACAAGGAGTCGTATGGACCCCATACGCTGCCTTTTGGGAGCGTATGACTCGCATACGCTCGCTTGCTTGACGAAGAGTCGTATTGAGTACATACGCTGCCCTTTGAAAGCGTATGTCTTGCATACGCTGGCCTGAGCGTAGCTTGACCTGAGCGTAGCCTGACCTGAGCGTATGACTTTTGTACTGAGCGTATGGCCTTGGCTGACTTGGTCTTATGTCAGCGTGTCAGTTTGGTTTTACCTTCCTTAAGCTTAGCTCTTCTATAGCCCTGTATATTAATATTTTATTAGATATTTTACGCCCATTTTATATCCTTACGCCTTTTGTCATGAACTTGATAATCACGAATTTACTTGATATGTTTGGAATTGATAATTGAGCATGACACGATAGTGACCCGTAGTGGTGCACTCCTGACATGAGTAACCTGACATGACCTGATAGTGGCCCGTCGTGGCGTACTCCTGGCAATTACACTTGGCATGATAACCTGACATGATTATCTCGAATAGCTGTTGCGACGGCTACTTGACATGACATGACCTGTATAATTAATCTGGACACCGTGGGCGATTGTGCTTGTACAAATAATCTAGTCCTATCTTGTATCATGTCTAGGAGGGGACTCCTGAGTACTACGGTCAGGAGTACCTACTGAAATGAACTAAGGTTAATGATTAGTATAATTCACTAGTCATGAAGAGATGTTCCCCAGTTACAGGCGATCCCGTTATTCCGGCCACAAATGTTTGGACTTGTAGCATGCCGACGAGTAGGGCACATTTCCAGCCCACTGTTATGTAGGACACCCACCATTGTCACTTAAATGATTGAACTCTATTGTCACTCTAATGTATTGTACTCTCTAAATTGTCACTATAATGATTGCCTGGATAACCTGGATAGCTGCAGGGCCTGTGACTACTTGGAGCATCTCATTGCATCTTGCTAGTAACTAGGATTGTGATAACCCTAGTTAGTTAATGTAGAAAGCCGTAGGCAATGATTGGCCGTGATTGATTGGATGGAGTCTAGTCCAGTATAGTATTGCCTAGAATTGATTGATTGCAAGATTGTACCAGAATGATGGAATGATTGTTACTCCAGATTGTCACTATAACGATTGTACTCTATTGTCACTCTAGCGTATTGCACTCTTCATTATCACTTTTATCATTGTACTCTCTCCTTTTCACCTTAATGATTGGCACCTATAGCAATAAATGATCAGAGACCAAGTTCTGTTCAGGCGAAGGGTTACAATCTCGGTCCTTGTTTGGTTTAAGGATTTTAACCTGGCTTCCGGAATAGTACCTTCGTCTTCTCTTCATATATTGTCCAGCTATGTTTTATTTAGCATGATTCTCCAGTTCTTTTATGCCAATGATGCTTCGCTTAATTATTTTCTCTGATTGGGATAAGTGCATTGGTAGTGCACAAACCTCAATCTGCATTATTTATTGTTGTTTTCTTACATGTTGAATGCTAATGAATTGCTGGTTTTAGTTCTTAAGTGAAGCCTCCTTTGTGGTACTTGCTCTTTCTGGGGTCTGACCCAGCTGGTTTTGTATGGCCAGATACCGGAGCAGCACCAAAGGATCTCCCTGCTTTCTAGCCCGATGGTGGTCACCAGGCGTAACCAGGGCATCGAGTGGGTTTCTTTTGTTCTCCCACTGTAATATTGTAAATTATTCTTTTGAGGCGTTTAGCCGACGAGCAAGTGTTCGCTCGATTGTACTTACTTACTGTCTGCCTACGGGCTGTAACATGATTGACAAGCCCCGGAGGTTGATTATGTATGACTGAACTCTTGCTAGTCCTCACATTTTGTAACGACTAGCTTCATGATCATCTGGATATGTAATGTTTAGGACGCCTTACAATTGTATATTTGGAGATGTGATATCTTGTGATTATTATTAGTTGGTTGAGATTGAGACAATAGGCTATTTTATGACCTTAAGAGACTGATGGATTGTAGTAAAACCCTCACATATCTAGAAAGTCGTGACCGTATAGCGGTGTGGATCCCATTCCGTTATACGTAGCTGGCTATGTCTGCCCCCGCTCTCCAGTATTCTGGTTCTGGGGCGTGACATGGTTTAAGTGGTGGCCCATGCAGGTCTTGTTAATCAAGATGTGTGAGGGTTTACCGAATAGATGTCTCAATCGGTACTCGCCCTTGATCTCTGCTCGTATCCTCTTGATTCCTGAAATTCTTGTCCTGATCACATGCTTGTAATCGTTGATCTGTCCTGGTCCTTCCTTAATGTTCCCATGTCGTCTTCTTCAGCGGCATTGAACCTGGACCTGCTGATCAGCAAGGCGGATCACCTCCCATGGACCAGCAGCAACCAGAAGATCAGGCCCAGCACTCAGCAGCAGCCTCCCGAGCCTTGCCTCCTGGAGAACTAGTACCGCCAGTTCAGCTCGTCCAGCCAGCAGGGTCAGAGGATGGAGGATTGGTAGGACTCATCCGTGAGTTGCTTGCGTCCCAAGATCGTCAGGGAGATTCCCTGTACCAAGTAGTACAAGATGCTCTGAATAGAAGTGGACCCCGAGGGAACAGTGCGGTCAACAGTTTTAAGCGCCTGAACCCTCCATTCTTCGATGGCAGCGAGGATGCCATTGCTGCCGATGCTTGGCTACAAGATATAGAGGTGATTCTCGAAGCCGCAAAGACTCCAGAAGACGAGAAGGTGGCTGTGGTGCGCCTACAGTTATTGGATCTAGCCCGCAGTTGGTGGGCCCCACAAGCAGTAGGATTGGCAACACTTGTCTCCTGGGCAGTGTTCAGCGAGAAGTTCCAGATCAAGTATTATGATGCATTGGCTCGATATGACTTGCAGACCAGGTTCAGTAATCTTAAGCAGATGGGGAGGACGGTCGACGGTTATGCGGCCGAGTTTTCCAGACTCAGTCGGTTTGCTCCCACCTTGGTGGCAACCGAGTTTGACAGAGCGCAGAGGTTCCAGCAGGGACTTCACCTGGAGATTATATTGGCAGTAGAATAGTTCGAGTATCAGACCTATGATGCGGTGTTGCGAGCAGCAAGGAGGCACGAGTATACCTCCCAGAGAATAGTGGACAGGACCGGAGGTCAGAAGCGGTCCCATAGTCAAATGAATCAGTCTTCAGCCCTAGCCCCGGCAGCCAAAACTTTAACTATTGGAGCTCCGAGGCGAGCATCTTCAATTACGTCGGTCCAGCACTCAACCCCGACGTACTCTCCACAGAAACAGAAGCAAGCGCAGTCTTCTGCCGTGGGCTGTTCTTATTGTGGAAAGCCTGGACACGTGGTAGCAGAGTGTCGCAAGGCGTTGGGATTATGTTTATTGTGTGGAGCACCGGACCATAGGGTGGGGTCCTATCCTTTCAGAGTTGATTCAGCATCGACAGTATCTAGTCCCTCGGTTGGGGGACCAGCACCAGCTCCAGTTCACCAGCAACAGCAGTTCCCGTTCCCGAGGCCATTGCCGACTCAGGCCCAGACTTTCCAGCAACAGGACCCACGGCAGTTTGCCCTAGCCCAGGCTCAGGTTCAGAATCGACCGAGAGGTATATGTGTCCTCTCATCTTGCTTTTCTACCGTCATTATACGGGGTACATGACGTATTTCATGTATCCTAATTACAACGGTATATTTCGGACCCGAGCCATATCCTAGGTCATTCGAAACTGGTTATTGGTACCAACCTTTTCGTATGAGGATAGGCCCATGTCCATGTTTGACCAAAGAGAGAGACTCGAGCGCAAGACTATCAGTTCGGTCCGTGTTGTTTAGAGTCATCCCTCTTTGGGAGAGTCAAACTTGGGAGCATAAGGATGATATCTGATTAGGTCATCCCGGCTGGTTTGACTCGTAAGGTGTAATATCTTCCTTATGCCTTACGCTTCGAATCCTTGCTTGCATGAATGATTGTATGATTGATTGGTAGTGGTAGATTGCCTATGATAGAATAGCTTTTCCTTATATCTCTAGCCTCTTGATTAAATTTCGAGGACGGAATTCTTTTAAGGTGGGTAGGATGTAATATCCCAAATTTGTGATACGTATTTAGTATACGTATACGTGTTTTGGACCCATATTTTATTTATTTATGGTTAGTTGTCTTGGTTTATTTTGCATTGGCTTGGTTTTATTGTCATTGATAGTTTAATTACTTTTAAAGATTCATTGGTTTATTTGGGCTTGGATTATTCCTTGGATGGTTCGTCTTGGCTTGGTTTTGTCTTGGTTCATTATGAACCATAGGGGTAAACCCCCTACCTACCACCACTTTTGATATTTATTGTCATTTTTTCTTTCTCTCTCTTATTACTCATCTTCTTCTTCCCCATTACTTCCTTACCTACCAAAGAGAGGGAGAGAGAGGCCTAGGCAAGTGCACCTTGCTATCACTTGAGAACCACTTTTTATTTGTCCATTAGCTAGATTAGGCCATGGTGATCAACATTAGAACTTAACATTTTGTGATTTGGAGTCTCCATTGTTCTAGATCTAAGTTTCTTCTATTTTTGGTTTTGCATGGTTTTGATCTATTTAAGTTGTATTTTTATGGGTTTTGATGTTCTTATGTTGGAGAGAATTGAATTTCACCCAAGATAGAACTTTGCAAAGTTGGATTTGGACTTATTTTGACCAAGTTATAGATTTTTGAAGCTTTGGGTTCAACCATGGAGTTCTTGCTGAATTGGAGAAGACAGTCAGCAGTGCACGAGCTTTTTAGCTTGTGCCACTGAGTTGCGCACGCTCTTTAGCGCAGCGCAGTCCCCATACGCTGCCTTTTGGAAGCGTATGACTCGCATATGCTCGCTTGCTTGACAAGGAGTCGTATGGACCCCATATGCTGCCTTTTGGGAGCGTATGACTCGCATACGCTCGCTTGCTTGACAAGGAGTCGTATGGACCCCATACGCTGCCTTTTGGGAGCGTATGACTCGCATACGCTCGCTTGCTTGACGAGGAGTCGTATTGAGTACATACGCTGCCCTTTGAAAGCGTATGTCTTGCATACGCTGGCCTGAGCGTAGCTTGACCTGAGCGTAGCCTGACCTGAGCGTATGACTTTTGCACTGAGCGTATGGCCTTGGCTGACTTGGTCTTATGTCAGCGTGTCAGTTTGGTTTTACCTTCCTTAAGCTTAGCTCTTCTATAGCCCTGTATATTAATATTTTATTAGATATTTTACGCCCATTTTATATCCTTACGCCTTTTGTCATGAACTTGATAATCATGAATTTACTTGATATGTTTGGAATTGATAATTGAGCATGACACGATAGTGACCCGTAGTGGTGCACTCCTGACATGAGTAACCTGACATGACCTGATAGTGGCCCGTCGAGGCGTACTCCTGGCAATTACACTTGGCATGATAACCTGACATGATTATCTCGAATAGCTGTTGCGACGGCTACTTGACATGATATGACCTGTATAATTATTCTGGACACCGTGGGCGATTGTGCTTGTACAAATAATCCAGTCCTGTCTTGCATCATGTCTAGGAGGGGACTCCTGAGTACCACGGTCAGGAGTACCTACTGAAATGAACTAAGGTTAATGATTAGTATAATTCACTAGTCATGAAGAGATGTTCCCCAGTTACAGGCGATCCCGTTATCCCGGCCGCAAATGTTTGGACTTGTAGCCTGCCGACGAATAGGGCACATTTCCAGCCCACTGTTATGTGGGGCACCCACCATTGTCACTTAAATGATTGAACTCTATTGTCACTCTAATGTATTGTACTCTCTAAATTGTCACTATAATGATTGCCTGGATAACCTGGATAGCTGCAGGGCCTGTGACTACTTGGAGCATCTCATTGCATCTTGCTGGTAACTAGGATTGTGATAACCCTAGTTAGTTAATGTAGAAAGCCGTAGGCAATGATTGGCCGTGATTGATTGGATGGAGTCTAGTCCAGTATAGTATTGCCTAGAATTGATTGATTGCAAGATTGTACCAGAATGATGGAAAGATTGTTACTCCAGATTGTCACTATAACGATTGTACTCTATTGTCACTCTAGCGTATTGCACTCTTTATTGTCACTTTTATCATTGTACTCTCTCCTTTTCACCTTAATGATTGGCACCTATAGCAATAAATGATCAGAGACCAAGTTCTGTTCAGGCGAAGGGTTACAATCTCGGTCCTTGTTTGGTTTAAGGATTGTAATCTGGCTTCCGGAATAGTCCCTTCGTCTTCTCTTCATATATTGTCCAGCTATGTTTTATTTAACATGATTCTTCAGTTCTTTTATGCCAATAATGCTTCGCTTAATTATTTTTTCTGATTGGGATAAGTGCATTGGTAGTGCACAAACCTCAATCTGCGTTATTTATTGTTGTTTTCTTACATGTTGAATGCTAATAAATTGCTGGTTTTAGTTCTTAAGTGAAGCCTCCTTTGTGGCACTTGCTCTTTCTGGGGTCTGACCCAGCTGGTTTTGTATGGCCAGATACCGGAGCAGCACCAAAGGATCTCCCTGCTTTCCAGCCCGATGGTGGTCACCAGGCGTAACCAGGGCATCGAGTGGGTTTCTTTTGTTCTCCCACTATAATATTGTAAATTATTCTTTTGAGGCGTTTAGCCGACGAGCAAGTGTTAGCTCGATTGTACTTACTTACTGTCTGCCTTCGGGCTGTAACATGATTGACAAGCCCCGGGGGTTGATCATGTATGACTGAACTCGTGCTAGTCCTCACATTTTGTAACGACTAGCTTCATGATCATCTGGATATGTAATGTTTGGGACGCCTTACAATTGTATATTTGGAGATCTGATATCTTGTGATTATTATTAGTTGGTTGAGATTGAGACAATAGGCTATTTTATGACCTTAAGAGACTGATGGATTGTAGTAAAATCCTCACATATCTAGACAGCCGTGACCGTATAGCTGTGTGGATCCCATTCCGTTATACGTAGCTAGCTATGTCTGCCCCCGCTCTCCAGTATTCTGGTTCTGGGGCGTGACAATATATATATATATATATTGAACGTAAGCATAGGTAATATCCTAGATTGAGATAGGCTTTAGCCTCTAATCAAGTTTAGGTAATATCTAAATTGACATAGGTACTAGACATCTATATTAGATTTTGAGTTAAATAGGGATAATAAGTAATCGGCTACTCTAATACCCTAGGTTAACTAATATAGCCTAGATACGTAGCATATGGACTCAAAATTCTATATTTGACTCATACAACTTAGAAATAGTCAGTTGGACCAAGTTTGACTGATTTGACCCAGGGTTGACCAATTCGACCAAGAATTGACTTTAAGACCTAGAAATGGACTAGTATGACTTGTTTTCACTTCCAAACTTGATATTGATGTAATATTCCATATTTAGGTCTTCGAGGCACCGTATCGGACGTTGCTAATACTTCATATCTGATCTTAGGCGAGTACATCCTCTGATAGTTTCTATTATCTGATATTTGTTATGATTCATGTATTTGGTGATGTCCTACTTGATTCCAGACACGATGGTTACATGAGTTAGTTGTTATGGTTTCTGTCTTGATATACATATTGTTATCATACCTTATATAATTCGATCTTTCTGCTTATGTGTTTACACCATCTTGTGATATTGTGGATAGCCAATCCTATTGGATTGAGTTGTACTCCCCCACTATTGTGGATAGCTAATCATATTGGATTGAGACCTACCCATGTATTATTGTGGATAGCCAATCAAATTAGATTGAGCTGTACTCATGTACTATTATGGATAGCCAATCCTGTTGGGTTGAGCCGTACTATTATGATATTGTGGATAGCCAATCCTATTGGATTCAGCCGTACTATAATGGATAGCCAATCATATGTTACCCATATGATTGAGCCGTACTATTGTGAACACTGTTATTGATAGAACACTTATTGGAAATGATGATTCAGATACAGTTAGTTCAGTTTCTTCCCTGTCTAATTCATGTTCATTTCGATGCACTTATAACTCTGCCTTTTTATTCTTGTTACATGATATGCTAGATAGTTATAGTATAGTTCATTATATTCATTATGTATTACACTCATTATTACTGTTTTATAGCCTTTGTCATTTAATTGGAACTGTTGTTAGAGTTTGTGCTTCGCTCCAATCCTGACTGGATATATTTTTCAGTTGACGAGCTCGTGGAGACATGCCCTACCTGTTACGTTGCTCAGGAGACCCAAGGGGTGGATCCTCTGACAGAGTAGCTTAGATTTTCTAGATGGACGCTAGTTAAATAGTATCGATATTGCTGGATTTGTCTCCAGTTTGGTATATTTGACACTTGTTATATTTATTCGGGATATGTACTTATTTATAGACTTCTAGACTCTGTTGTATTTGACTTATGATATTCAACTCTATTTTATCATTTCATCTTATGTCTACTCGTGCCATTATCTTACTTAGATATATGTGATTGAGTATATATTCTAGATGATATATTATTCCTCTGTGCGGAGATGACAGGTTATAACCCATATCAGTTAGATGTTAGATATTACGGACGACCTATAAAATATTCTACCACTGATACTGCAGCGTAGACTGGACGTACTCACATACTTGTGCCCCTAAACCGGGTGCGGATTGTGACACATTTTTATATTAGCCCATATAGGTCAGAAGTTGTAATTAGTGCGATGTCGTAGTGGTACTCGACTTAGAGTGCTGCCACGAGCCTGCTATAGGTATAAAGGATATAGTCTATAGGATAAGAGTACTCAATTACAATTAGGACTTCTTGAGGGATTCCTGGGACGACCCCTGAGAATCTCATTATAAACTTTGTCCCAAAATCTATTTCCACTTGTTACCGTCTACTCTCCCTTGTTAGTTGTTAAAATTTATTCTTGATGATCGTTGATGACTTTAAAGTTATATTTAGGACAAGTTTATGGACTATATCCAGGATATATTCTGGTAGTACATACTAGGCGAGGTAGTAAGGATTGCAGCTATCCGTCTTGGTTGTGGAGTCTAGAGTTTACCGTGATCATATTAGCTGGGGAGGCAAAATTATTAATCACATGTTTATGGATATACGTATCTTAGTTATAGAATTTGGGATTACTCGCAGCCATACTAGCTGGCAAGGCGGTTATTCCGAACAACATAATCTTAGATCTATATACCATGAATGTGGGACCGGGGGTTATCGAATCTATGCTGACTAGCGAGGTAAAGATTCTGGATAACACTATTTTCAGGCACAACAGTATGTTTATCATATTCTATTCAAGATTGGTTCATGGCTTATCACTTCTAATATCCTAAAATATTGATTGTTGCATTTAGCATAGGACATGCTAGACCATAAAGATTTGAATTGCTATCTACTATTTTATTTTGTTCGATTACTATCCTTCTTAATTGTTGTCCTTTCTTGATAGTATCTTATCTTGTGCCATATTGACTTCCTTCTTTCGATCTATCTTCAGGATGCCTCACAACGCCAAGTCACAGCATTCGGGACCAGCGGCTTCAGAGAGGTCTGGAACATCTCGCGGGCCACCCCAGTTACTTCTCCTAGAGTCGGAGTATCGACAGCTGCTTTCGGAGGCGCTCCTCCGCCAGTCTAGAGGACCGCTCCTAGAGTCACAATAGGTGCAACTCCTTTAGCACTGGGGGTTGGGTCAGTGTCATTCTCGTTTTTCGTTATACGAATTTCCAGTATACGTATACGGAATCCTGACACGTATTTTTCTTCTCCTGCCCTGCTAGCTAAATTTTGGTTTATTCATGCTTTGGTTCATCATGGCATATCATGGTTTGACTTGGTTCATTTTGGTTTGGCTTGGTTTATCCCCTTCGGTTCATCATTTTAAACCCTCTCTTTTGTCCTTTATAAACCTACCTACTTTTCTCTCTCTTCATTATTTCTCATAACTTCTTCTTCTCCATTAAAACCTCTCCCCCTCCATAGGCAAGTGCAACTTGCTTCAGGAAGACACCCTCTATTTTATTGTTCTAGTTTCTTCTATGCAACATTCTAAGCTACTTTAGTTCTTAGCATTTTCCATTTTGGTACTTTATTTCTTGTAGATCTAGGTTTGATGCATTTTTGGTTTTTTTGGGTTTTGATCTCTAAAACTTCCTTGTTTTCAAGTTTTTATTGTTCTATGTTGTAGAGAATTTGATTTTACTCAAGATAGACCTTTGAAAACCCGAATTTTGTTTTGTCTTGAGCGATTTATGACCTTGAGAAATTCATGGGTTCAATGAACTTGTGTTCTCGGGTTGGGGAAGAAGTACAATGCTGAGGCGCATAGACATTGATATGCGCCCACTGCACGCTTCCTTGGGAGCATAGATATATGTATGCGCCCAAGTTCCCCCTCATCACTTATGTGGGCGCATAGCCCAATATATGCGCCTAAGCTTCATGCCTTCCATAGTGCTGGCGCATAACTATGTGCCCACGATTTGTGTGGGTGCATGGGCGCTAGGCGCATAAACACCCTGGGCGCATGTATCCTCTTATCCCAGACCCCCATTCTCTTGGACACATGCCACCTTGGATGCATGCTGCCCTGACCACCCCCATGCTTAAGTACATGTTACCTTGACCATCCCCAGCTTGGGCGCATGACCCTGTATGGGCACATAGCCCTTATTATGCGCCCACATAGTTAGTTTAGGTGGCTTCTTACTTAGCTTCCCATGTACCCTGCCTCACTTATGTGGGCGCATAGACCGCGGGAGCATGCATATAGGCGCATAGACCTGGGCTCATGATGTCCCAAGTTTTCCCCTTTTTATGATTTTTGCACCCATTTTATATCCTTACGACTTTTTTGATATGAACTCGACATGAACACGATGTGAGCTTGACATGTTAATGGAATGATAGCACATGATGGTGGCCCATTGTGGCGTACCCTTGACAAGTAATATTGATATGATAATATGAACATGACAAGATAATAAAACTACATGTTTAGTGGCCCGTCATGGCGCACTCATAAAACGTAACCTTGACATGATAAATAACATGATAGTGGCCAGTTGCGACGCACTCTTGACATGTAAACATGACATGAAATCTTGACAAGTAATATATAACTCTCGTCTTGACACCGTGGATGATTTCTCTTGATTGTATCAGTACAAGCTACATGCCTCATCATGCATCATGTCTAGGACATGAATTCCTGATTTCCACGATCGAGGATTCGTACTGAATCTGACTAGGATAATGACTAGATTAATCAAGTAGTCCATGAAGAGATTCCCAGCTACAGGCAGTTCCGTTATCTGGGCACTCTAATTGGACTTGTTGTCTGCCGTCGAGTAGGGCACATTTCAAGCGCACCGTCGTGTGTTGCACCCCCAAGTCACCTAATCCAACTCTCTCAACTTGTGACCGGATAACCTGGATTAAGACTGCAGGGCTTGTGGCTGTTGGAATCTTGCTAGTAACTAGGCTTGTGATAACCCTAGTTAGTTAAAGTATCAAGCCGTATTCTTTGCTTGGCCATGAATGTTGGATGGAGTCCAATCATGTCTAGTCTTGTCTAGATCCAGTATATGGCTATCTCAGGACATGTTTGCTTACACTTTAATCTTAGCAATAAATGGCTAGAGACCTGGTTCTGTTCAGGCGAAGGTTACAACCCCGGTCCTTGTTTGGTTTAAGGATTGTAACCTGGCTTCTAGAATAATTCCTCGTCCTCTCGTTATTTGTTGCCTTATTTACATTTCAAGTTTTTCTATTACTATTTTTGTTCATGTCCTAATATGCTGGTTTTAGTTCTTAAGTGAAGCCTCCCGTGTGGCACTTACTTTTTCTGGGGTCTGACCCAGCTAGTTTTGTATGGCCAGATTTCGGAGTAACACCGAAGGATCTTCCAGCCTTCCAGCTAGATGGTGAACACTAGGCACAACCCTGGCAACGAGTGGATTTTATTTTGCTCTCTCACTCTATTGTAAATTATTTTTTTGAGGCATTTAGCCGTCGAGCAAGTGTTAGCTCGTGTTAAATTTACATTCCTATCTGCCTAAGGGTTGTATCATGGTTGACGAATCCTAGGGTTGATCATGTATGACTTAAACTCTTGCTAGTCCTTGCATTTTGTATGACTAGCTTCATGATCATCTGAATATGTAATGTATGGGATGCCTTACTTTGTATGTCTGATGATATACGATCTTGTTACATTTACTTGCTTGCTTGAGATTGAGACACTAGGCTTGTTCTTGACCTTAAGAGACTATTGGCTTGTAGTTAAACCCTCGTGTATCTAGACAGCCATGATCGTATATCGGGGTAGGATTCACTTTAATATACGTAGCTGGCTGTGTCTGTCCCCCGCTCTCCAGTATTCTGGTTCTGGGGTATGACACGGTTTAAGTGGTGGCCCATGCAGGTCTTGTAAATCAAGATATGTGAGGGTTTTACGTGATAAATATCTCAATCAACACTCGCATTTGATCTCTACTCGTGTCTTCTAATCTTTTTGAAATTCTTGATCTGATTACATGCTTATATCCTTGATCTATCATGGTCCTTCCTTATTGTTTCCTATGTCGTTTCTTCAGCGGTATTGTTCCTGGTCCTACCGATCAGCAAGACGGAGCACCTCCAGCGAACCAGCAGCAACCTTGAGACCAAGCCCAGCACTCTGGAGCAGCTTCCTGAGTCATGCATTCTAGGAACCCAGAGTAACCAGTTCAGCCAGTCTAGCCTGCAGAGCCTGATAATAGAACCTTGGTGGGACTCATCAGGGAATTGCTTGCATCTCAAGATCGTCAGGGCGCCGCCCTGCACCAGACAGTACAAGATGCCATAGGCAGAGTTGGTTACCAAGGAAACAACGCGGCCAACAGCTTTAAGCGTCTGAACCCTCCTTTCTTTGATGGCAGTGAAGATGCCATCGCAGCTGAAGCATGGCTTCAGGACATAGAAGTTATCATAAAGGCAGCCAGGATTTTCGAGGGAGAGAAGGTGGCCGTTGTGTGCCAGCAGTTATTGGATTTAGCCCGCAGCTGGTGGGCGATGCTAGCAGTTGGATTACCGACGCCTGTCTCATGGGCAGTATTCAGCAACAAGTTCTAGACCAAGTACTTCAACGTAGTAGCTCGATATGATCTACAGACGAGATTCACCAATCTTAAGCAGATGGCCATGGGGAGGACGGTCGATGGATATACGGCCAAGTTTTCTATACTCAGTCGGTTTGCTCCTACCTTGGTAGCAACCGAGTTGGATCGAGCCCAGCGATTCCAGCAGGGGCTCCACCTGGAGATTATTATATCAGTAGAGCAGTTTAAGCACCAGACTTTTGATGCGGTCTTGCGAGCAGCGAAGAGGCATAAGTATACTTCACAGAGGATTGTAGATAGAACCAGAGGTCGAAAGAGGTCCCATGGACAGATGTCCCAGTCATCAGCACCAGCCCCGGCAGCTAGGGCTTTGACTATTGGAGCTCTTAGGAGGGCGACCACAGTTTCTTCGGTTCAGCACTCGACACCGACATTTCCTCAGCAGCCGAAGCAGTCTTCCGCAATGGGCTACACTCATTATGGAAAGCCAGGACATGTAGTATCAGAATGTCGCAGAGCACAGGGATTGTGCTTGGCTTGTGGGGCACCGGACCATAAGATAGGGTCATGTTCGAATAGAGCTAGTTCATCATCGTCAAACCTAACCAGTCCGTCGGTTAGGGGTCCAGCACCAGTGCAGCAGTAGAACCAGCCTCCGATGCCATTGCCGTCTCAGGCTCAGCAGTATGCCCAAGCTCAGAATCAGAATCGGTAGAGGGGTTTCCAGCAGAGGGGACCAGTACCAAGAGGACAAGGTCAGGCTATCGCTCTGACCGTAGCAGAAGAATTAGCATCAGGTGAGGTAATGGCAGGTACCATTCTCGTCAACTCTTTTCCAGCATCAGTATTATTTGATTCCGGTGCATCGCATTCATTTATGTATGCACAATTCGCAACACGGATAGGACTGGAGCCCGAGTCATTATCAGTAAGGCTCAATATACTTGCTGGTAAAGGTCTTGTGGGAGTAGATAAAGTCTATTCCTCATGTCGAATCATAGTTAGCGGTAGAGAGTTCCCCGCTAGGTTGATAGAGTTTCTGATAGCCGATTATGATGTGGTCTTAGGAATGGATTGGTTGAAGGATCAATACGCAAGAATAGACTGCCATATTGGCAGGATTATTTTTGGTATTCCTGAAAAATCGGAGTTTTTATTTTCCAGAGGCGAAGTAGAACCTTTTCCACCAGTATTGCGGATGGCAGTAGCAGTGGCAGTTTAGTTTTCCAGAGTAGTAGAGGAGTTTTCTGATGTATTTTTCGAAGAGCTTCCAGGTATGCCCCCAGATTAAGAGATAGAGTTCACCATTGATTTGCTTCTGGGGATGGCACCAGTGTCAGGGGGAGTCTACAGGATGCATCTTCAAAGTTAGAGATCTTGTACAAGATGATTGAAGAACTCAGAACCAAGGGATTTATTCGTGCTAGTGGATCACCTTGGAGAGCCCCGATACTTCTTGTGAAAAAGAAGGATGGTACATCAAGATTATGTGTTGATTATCCTACCTTAAACTTTGTAACAATCAAGAACAAATATCCTCTACCAAGGATAGATGATTTGTTTGATCAGCTTAGGGGAGCGACAGTATTCTCAAAGATTGACTTGCGGTTAGGGTACCATCGGATCAGAGTTAGAGAGAAAGACATCCCAAAGAAAGCGTTCAAATCCAGATATGGATATTGGGAGTTCCTTGTTATGCCATTTGGAGCGACCAATGCGCCAGCCGTATTCATGGACCTCATGAATTATATTTTCATGCCCTATTTGGACCAGTTCATGATAGTGTTTATAGACGCTATCCTAGTCTATAGCAAGAATGAGGCGGAGCATAAGCAGCATCTTCGTATAGTTCTTCATATTCTCAGAGAGCACCAGTTGTATGCGAAGTTCAGCAAGTGCGAGTTTTGGTTGGATCGTATCTCGTACTTAGGTCACATTATCTCCAGAGGTGGAGTGGAAGTGAAACCCAAGAAGATAGTAGCTATAGAGTCATGGCCAGTTCCCAGTACCGTCGTAGAAGTTAGGAGTTTCCTAGGATTGGCTGGTTATTATCGGCGGTTTGTATCAGACTTTGCTCGAATTTCAGCACCACTGACGCAGTTGACCCATAAGGATGTACAGTTTGCTTGGACAGCAGAGTGTAAGAGTTCATTTAAGAAGTTGAAGCAAGGATTAATGACGGCACTAATTCTCACGCTTCCAGATGGGACTGGAGGATTTTTAGTCTATTGTGACGCTTCCGGCAAGGGATTGGGATGCATCTTCATGCAGCGTGGTAAGGTAGTAGCTTATGCGTCACGTCATCTTTGTGATCATAAGAGGAATTACCCAACCCATGACTTGGAGTTGGCAACAGTAGTTTTTGCATTGAAGCTGTGGAGGCATTACCTGTATAGAGATCGGGTGGAGATTTTCACCGACCATAAGAGTCTTAAGTATGTGTTTACCCAGAAGGATCTTAATATGCGTCAGCGAAGATGGCTAGAGATACTTGTGGATTACGACATCAACCTGAAGTATCATCCTAGGAAGGCCAACGTTGTTGCAGATGCATTGAGCAGAAGAGCCGAAGTTTATTTTCTAACAGCACCACCAGAGTTGTTAGCAGATCTTCAGAAGATCGATATTGAAGTTGTTCTTCCTACCAATATGGCATTGATAACCAGTATGCAAGTTCAGTCCAGTATAATTGAGGGGATTAAGTTAGCTCAGTCAGCGGATTCTAAGCTTCAGCGGCTTAGGGCAGAATGTGTAGCAGGTTGAAGACCAGAGTTATGTATCCATGGGGACGGTACACTTCGACACGGAAGGCATCTTTATGTACCCGGTGGAGATATCAGACAGGAGATTATGGCATAGGCTCACAGTTCGTAATATTCGATTCATCACGGCAGTACGAAGATGTATCATGATATCCGTCAGCATTTTTGGTAGAATGGCATGAAGAGGGAAATAGCCCGGTTTGTCTGTCGATGTTTAGTTTGCCAACAAGTTAAGGCCGAACATCAGAGACCAGCAGGACTTCTTCAACCTTTACCGATCCCAGAATGGAAATGGAAGCACATTACCATAGATTTTGTAACTGGATTACCTAAATCCCCAGCTGGAAGAGATGTTATCTGGGTTATAGTTGACAGACTCACCAAGGTAGCTCATTTTATCCCTTTCAGAATCGGTCAGTCGACAGATCAGTTTGCAGAGATGTACCTCAGGCAGATAGTCAGATTGCACGGAGTACCAATCAGTATGTGTCTGACAGAGATTCGAGATTCACATTGTACTTTTGGCAGAGTCTTCAGAAAAGTTTGGGGACTCGTCTCAAGTTCAGTTCAGCTTATCATTCGCAGACAGATGGTCAGTCAGAACGCACAATCCAGACTCTTGAAGATATGTTGCGGTCTTGTACGCTTGACTTTGGTGGTTCGTGGGAAGATCAACTGCATCTCGTGGAATTCTCCTACAATAACAGTTTCCATGTCAGTATCCAGATGGCGCCCATTGAAGCCTTGTACGATAGAAAGTGCAGATCCCCGTTAGCATGGGATGATATAGGCGTGAGGCAGATGCTTGGTCTAGAGATGATTACGTGGACTATTGAGGTGGTCAGGCAAGTCAGAGACCATCTTCGAGTTGCACAAGATCGCCAGCGTCATTGGGGCGATTCTCATCGGCGCCCCCTTGAATTTTCTATCGGCGACCATATATTCCTTAGGATCTTGCCTACCCGTGGCGTTATCCGTTTTCGCGTACGGAGAAAGCTTAGTCCTAGGTATATAGGGTCGTTTGATATCCTTGAGCGAGTAGGTGATGTGTCCTATCGTCTTGCTCTTCCATCGTCGTTACGTGAGGTACATGATGTCTTCCATGTATCCCAATTACGACGGTATATCCCGGATCCGAGTCATGTCCTTGATCATTCGGAATTGGTTGTTGATACCAACCTTTTGTATGAGAAAAGACCCGTATCCATATTGGACCGAAGAGAGAAGATACTCAAGAACAAGACTATTAGTTTAGTCCGTGTTGCTTGGGGTCATCGCCCTTTGGGTGAGTCAACGTGGGAGCATGAGGATGATATCCAATCGCGATATCCACACCTGTTTGACTCGTAAGGTATAATATCTTCCTTATGCCTTATGTTTTTAAATCCTTGCTTGCATAAATGATTGCTTGATTAACTGCTAGTTGTAGTTGCTTATGATTAGTATAGCTTGCCCCGACATCTCTAGCCTCTTGATTAAATTCCGAGGACGAAATTCTTTTAAGGTGGGTAGAGTTGTCATCCCCGTTTTTCGTTATACGTATTTCCAGTATACGTATACGAAATCCTGACACGTATTTTTCTTCTCCTACCCTGCTAGCTAAATTTTGGTTTAATCTTGCTTAGGTTCATCATGGCATATCATGGTTTGACTTGGTTCATTTTGGTTTGGCTTGGTTTATTCCCTTTGGTTCATCATGTTAAACCTTCCCCTTTTTCTCTTATAAACACACCTACTTTTTTCTCTCTTTATTATTTCTCATAACTTCTTCTTCTCCATTAAAACCTCTCCCCTTTCATAGGCAAGTGCAACTTGCTTTATGAAGGAACCCTCCATTTTATTGTTCTAGTTTCTTCTATGCAACATTCTAAGCTACTTTAGTTCTTAGCATTTTCCATTTTGCTGCTTTATTTCTTGTAGATCTAGGTTTGATGTATTTTTGATTTTCTTGGGTTTTGATCTCTAAAACTTCCTTGTTTTCAAGTTTTGATTGTTCTATGTTGTAGAGAATTTGATTTTACTCAAGTTGGACCTTTAAAAACCCGAATTTCGTTTTGTTTTGAGCGATTTATGACCTTGAGAAATTTATGGGTTCAATGAACTTGTGTTCTCGGGTTGGAGAAGAAGTACAGTGCTGGGGCGCATAGACATTGATATGCGCCCACTGCACGCTTCCTTGGGGGCATAGTTATATGTATGCGCCCAAGTTCCTCCTCATCACTCATGTGGGCGCATAGTCCTATATATGCGCCCAAGCTTCCTGCCTTCTATAGTGCTGGCGCATAATTTCACGACCCATACCCGGATATACGGGTACGAATACGTGGGCCATGCCCAGCCTACGCCAAAGTATCGGCGGTAGAGCGCTGTCAAGTACCCTATACTAACTACAACATCTAAAGATCCATAACTAGAAATGTACTCATGTCACATCACGAAAACTAAGGAAGATAAGGCAAGAAATAATAACAATATCACTAGAACAACTAGAATCTACAAGGATCGTATGAGGCAAGAATAAAACAGAGGGAAACAATAACAAAACCAAATAACTACCAGACCTAGAACTCCTGAGAGACACTCACGGTGAAGAATACCGAGAACCACCCCAGCTAGCAACATCCTGTAGTTCAATACTGGGGGCACAACTACTCCTAAAATTTGTCAACATATCCAGTCAGGATGGAACGAGCACAAATCTCAAATAACAGTTCTAATTAGACGATAATGAAAATATAGCAGTAAATAGAGAGAATATACAAAAAATTATGAAATGTACATGTGAGTATCATGGCAAGGTAAGCTATAAATCTAGAGCTAGAACAAGGCAAGTAAAACTGATCATGGCATCTACAAGAATCAAGAATCATCTATCTAAGTGTATGAGTACTAGCTACAACATGTGGCCGGCTTGGGTCTGCACAAGGTCATGATCTAGCCAATCATACGTGTGGTGTAGGATTGGCATTCACAAGGTTCACAAGATATACAAGGTGGGTATTGACCACACATCTACACTAATACTCCCCGTCCCTGACTAGTATAGTGGATCCAACCATGACACATCATAACACGCGATTCTCTGAGAGGGTAGCTAGCCTTCGCAAGAATCGTGTCTATACAATGCACAAAGAACAAGAAAGACTTGCACAAGATATACCAAGAAAAGCGAGGAATAACATCTCATGACAAGATCTAGAGAAAAACCAATCCAAGTGAACAATGTGTCAAGAGAACAAGGATATCTACACTAAATACAAGAAAGATAGACGATATCATAAAACAGAAATATTATCAGAGAATGTACTCGCCTGAGATCTGGTAGAATATGTCAACTGAGTCCTAGAACAGTGCCTCGAGGACCTATAGATGGAATACTGTATCAATATAAGGGTTTGGGAGTAAAATCAAATCATACTAAGTCAAACTAGGTCAAGGCAAGTCAAAGCAAGTCAAACTAGGTCAATCTAAGTCAAGGGTTGATTTACAGTTGACTTTTGGTCAACTTGTCAACTCTGGTCAACCCTAGGTCAACTCTAGGTCAAACTTGACTAACATTGACTAACAGTTGACTTTGGGTCAACTAGTCAACTTCGGTCCAGTTCTAATCAATTTTAGGCTACGGTTGACTTTTGGTTGACTTTTGGTCAAAATAGTCAACTGTGGTCAACCAAGGTCAAAACTAGTCTAACCTAGGTCAATGTTGACTCTACTTCGACGTTCAGTCAAAGCAGTCAACCATGGTCAAACAGGGTCAAGGCTAGTCTCTATAAACATCAACAGTGTCAACACATTCAATTTCAGTGATTGGAAAATCACTAAAATCGATGGATCTTAAAAATACAAACAAAAGAGAAAGATTATAATAATAATAATAATAGGGTAAAAACCTACAGATATTGTCGGATGGTGAAACAACCATTACCAACGTGTCCAGAATGGTCAAAATAGCTAGAATAGCCTGCCCATAAGTCCAATTTGGACACAGGGGCAAAAAGGTAATTTCGAGTCAAAACGGTGTCCGTGTCGGACCCGATGTGCACCGAAAAATATGCAAGAATACTAGTCCACTAAATGTAACAAATTATATGTCCACGAATCCAGAATGACGATACGAACCCAACGGTATATCCAGAATTGGATTCCGTTGACCCGATCTCAAATTGGTCCGTTGACGAGGACATTGAAACTCCAATTTGTACGATAAAGCGTGTCCGAGCCAATGTCATCAAAACTCAACAAATTATATGTCAACGAGTCCAGAATGACGATAAGAACTCAACGGTATGTCCATAATTGGATTCTGATAAACCGATCTCAAAATGACCCGTTGACCCGGATATTGGTATCCGACTTGCACCAAAATGTGTGCCGGAACCAATGTCCACTAAAATCTAGCAAATTATATGTTAACGATTCCAGAATGACGATATGATCTCAACGATATGTCCAGAATTGGATTCCGATGAGCCGACGTCAAAAAGTCCTGTTGACCCGGATTGTGGGGTCCACTTTGCACCGAAATACGTGCCAGGGCCTACGTCCTCCAAATATGACAAACTTTATATAAAAACGTGCCAAAACGACGCCACGAGTCTACTGGTGGTATCAAAAATTGAATTCGGAGTCCCGGGTTCAAAAATAGAATTTTACAACTTGAAAATTACGAATTCGGACGGCCAACTTTGGCGTCGAATTCAACCAACCAAACGTGCTCACAATAAAACGAAACTTGAGGGGCAGGAAGAGGGTTATACCAGCTATGCACTGGAACTGACGACGCACCAAATGGAGCTGCGACGATGAAGATACGATCCTGCGAAGTTGGCTCCACGAAATTGTCCAAAAATTATACAATTTAAACGGTCAACTTGGTTGCCGGTTTTGATGTATCAAACGATAAAATTAAGAGATGAAAATTGATGGGAGTGAAGAGCTATATACCGAGATTGAGACGGAGCAAAGAAATCACCGATCCAACAGTCGGATTTCCCGAAAAATACGTGCGAAGTTGCTGCAACAAGGCGCCATTTCTGGATCTCGTTCGCGCGCGGGTCGACGGGATTCCGAGAAAAATGCGGAAATCGCCTATGCGGCGCATCGGGGAAGAAGACAATGGCCACGGGGGCCTGTCCGGGGGTTCGTCGGAGGGGGTGCGGCCGGCCACGCGGCGCGCGGTGGCCCGTGCGCGTGCGCCTGCTGTTGTACGCTGTTGTGCGCTATTATGGCAATGTTGCTGCGCGCTGCTGCGGCGTTGTTGTTGTCAGCTGTGGGAGATGCGCTCGGCCTGGCACGACAGCGATGCTGGCAGTCCAGTAGCACAGGGGTGGCATGCGATGGTAGGCATGGCCGGCGGGCTAGGGTGGAGGAGGTTGTGGTGAATAGTGGGAATGATGGTGATGATGATGAATGATGTAGATGGAGTGGTGGAGGGGGAGCTCAGGAAGAGGTTAATGCTGGCTGTGCTCGGAGGGGAGGAGAAAGGAGGAGTGGGGAGAGGAAGCTCTCGGCCAAGCATGGAGCTTGCTGTCGGCTGAGAGTTTATTTGGAAGGAGAGAGGAGATGAGGAATTGATGAAGGGGAGAGAGAGAGCGAAAGAAATATTAAGAAAGAAAGGGAAGTAGAGAGAGAAAAAAGGTCGGCTAGCATTGGGGGGTTGTGTGTATTCTGGTGATGGGGGGTTGTGTGTGATAATGTAGAGAGTGTGATGTGAGGTGAGAGAGAGAGTGAGATATTATATATATATATATATTATGTATATATTTGAATGGAGAGAGAAATAGATATTTGTATGTAAAGAGAGATATTTTTTAGTAGAGAAAAAATGAGAAAATATCAGTGGGGTGTATAGGTAGACATGGTAGGGTCACACCAATTTAGGTTGGGTGTTGGGTCAAGTTGGTCAGGCTTGGGGCCAAGATTTAATTAAAATAATAATTTTAAACCAAATTAAATCATGGATGAAATGGGAGCACAAGGGAGATCAAATCGGTGCCACGCAAGTGGCACATGCAAAATAGACTCAAAACAGGCCAGGGCCATATATTGGGTCGACTGGATTGGACTGATGTCGGGTCCCGAAATTAAGTTGGAAATGAAGTCACGAATTACGGCAGACGATAAATTGGTCTAAATTGACCCAAAAGTTGTGCAAAGCAAATGGAGCACAAGAGAACAAGTTCGAGTGGGACACAATATATCAACATAAAGATAATCTCGTCTACTACAAACTTCAAGAAGAAAGTTTCCAGAGACTAGCATCCCTGATGCTCTAGAAATCCAAGTCACGGTAAAGAGCATTTAATGAAAAAAATTAATTAAATCAAAATAAATTATCGAAAAATAATTCATTTAGAAAATTCAAAAATAATCCCGAAAATTCAGGGGGCTTACATCCTACCCAACTTATAAAAATTTCGTCCTCGAAATTAAAATTATCCAATAGGTCAAGCTAAAACATGCAACTGCTATGGCTGTAGTACTCAATCTGCTACCTTTGTGATCACCTATGCTGTTTCTCTCTACAATTATTTGGTTCAGGTTCAACAAGCTTCTTCCATAAAATCTCTGTCATTTTTTTACCCCTAAGAATCTTCATATCAATAAGATACGTATACTATAAAATATAGGTCATCCTCGAGATACGTATATATATATCAACAATGATTGACCATCAACCAAAATTCCAATCTCAATAGCAATTTGTTTGTTTCCTTATCCCATCCTAAGTATCTTTATCCTATTAATCACAAGCTCCATGAAATTATACATTCAAAACCTATTCTTGGCATTGAGCCTTCTCTCTTTTACTCAAGAACTCCTGAATATAAACCCTCAAATTCAAACTCTTAATTTATTTACCGAATTATTTATTACCCATGTACATATGTCCTTGGTTTATTCCTGCTATCTTCCGATCTTGCACGCAATGTTATCTCCTTCTATTTCATTCTACATATCGATTTATCCTCCAATTATAAGTAAATGGCTTGTAGATAACCAATAATCACTTGGTCATCAAAGTCTTACAATGTTCAACCCTCGAATCTAAGCACAAGATTCTAGTCTTAAATCTGTAGTCACAAAATATAATATTTTATTACTCCTTCTTAGATACCTTATCATCAATCTATACTATCTAACTAATCGTCCTTAATGGTTTTCTAAGTCCACTATAATCAGTCACTCGTATTTGTCCTACAAGCTCAACCCAATGAATCCCCAAGAAAAATATACTCATCACAATCACACATTAACATATTACAGTTACACTACAGAATCTAACAACAAGGTTTGGCTATCCAATCATCAAAATATAAGGTAACATGGGCCTAAGACTGGGTTTAGGAATTTATATCAATATTCAAGCAAGGTAAAGGTCAAACAAGATAGAAAAGATTGTCGAAATATTTTCAAGAATAGTATGAGGCCAAACGAGATGCATAGGACGTAGTCAAAGTAAAACACAAGAACCATATACCTCCGTAATTATGTCACATGAAGTTACTATCGCGCTAGTGTGCATCTGGCTGCGACTAACTTCCTTATTCCATAATACAATGTATGGCTGCAGTGCACAGCTGCCACGCCAGATAATATAATGTTCCTGAACTTAACTTGGCTAAATTCGTAAAATATTTCCAAACAATTTTTGCAAAATAAAGGAGAAGATGTTAGTCAAAATGCTTAGGGAGTGGTCCAAGTAGAATTCGAGAAACATATTTAACCATGATGTCATTATCCGAAGTCATGCCTCGCCAGTATTTTTCTGGATGCAAACTCTCGATTCCGTAATACAAGGATAAATTACTTTTCAAACTTTTCTTGAATCAATCCATGAGGCACTTTCAACAATTACTGGAAAGGACAAGAAGAATTACCCAAGAGGCTAGCGAAGAAGAGTTTAGTCAAATCACGTGAAAGATGGAACACAAAACAATCCTGTCGAAAAAATCCTAGTTAGGCTGTAGATAGACAGAGTTAACCAAGACGGGAAAGAATGATGATAAGAATTTGTTCTTGCTCACCCGGTCATAACGAAGTGATCCGATTTAAGATACAATCTGATAACCATACACGTCTTCCTGAAGTTATGTTGCCATAATTTTTGCCACGCCAGTAAGCATAGCTGCAATAAACGATGGAGTCCATAACTAAGGTATACACCCTAAATCATGTCATCTGGAATTCTTGCCACGCCAACTGGTATGGCTGCAAGAAAATCCAAATTCCATAACTAGGATAGTATAACCAACATCAGGCTCCACGTCCCTGTCGTGCTAGCTAGTATGACTGCGATAAAATCTAAACTCCATAAATAAAGTAGACATTTATCGTTCTCATCGAATATGTTTATCAGAATTTCTTAACTCAATTCATAAAAACTAATTTTAGATACTAAATCAAAGTCAAAGTCAACAACGAACGAACATCAAGATTTAAAATTCAACAACGAATCAAGGATAAGTAAATGGAAACTAGCAAAAACAGATTCTGAGACAGGATTTAGGAAAAGTTCTCAAGAGAAGTTCTAAAGGTACTGTCTAGGTCAAGATAAAAGGAAATCATTGGAATATAATCTAAAACAATCTCAACTTGATATGAGACTGGCAAATCATATTTGATTCTCAACCGAGAGGATATATAAGTTCAACTTATACCTTCCCTCTGGGATCCACAACTCATCTCAAGAAAGAATAAGGTTTGATACGGACAAATATTTCAAAAATCAAGACGAATGGAAACAAGTAGGAAAAGATTTGAAAAGCTTTCGAAATAAGATTCCTAGGGGTCATCCCTGGAATCTACAAGAGCTTCTAATATGTGACTGAGTACCAAAATCCTAAAATATTCCATGACTCAACCTTAATCCTAGGACAGGCTCGTAGTAGTACAGATAAGCTCAAGTACCACCACGACTTTGCATTAATTTGTGAAGACTGACCTGCATGGGCCACCACAAAAACGTGTCACGACTCGCACCCGGATATACGGGTATGAATACGTAGGCTACGCCCAGCCTATGTCGTAGTATCGGCGGTAGAGCGCTGTCAAGTACCCTATACTAACTACAACATCTAAAGATCCATAACTAGAAATGTACTCATGTCACATCAAGAAAAGTAAGGAAGATAAGACAAGAAGTAATAACAATATCACTAGAACAACTAGAATCTACAAGGATCATATGAGACAAGAATAAAACAGAGAAAAACAATAACAAAACTAAATAACTACCAGACCTAGAACTCCTGAGAGACACTCATGGTGAAGAACACCGAGAACCACCCCTGCTAGCAACATCCTGTAGTCCAATACTGAGGGAACAACTGCTCCTAAAATTTTGTCAACATATCCAGTCAGGATGGAACGAGCACAAATCTCAAATAACAGTTCTAATTAGACGATATTGAAAATATAGCAGTAAATAGAGAGAATATACAAGAAATCACAAAATGTACATGTGAGTATCATGGCAAGGTAAGCTGTAAATCTAGAGCTAGAACAAGGCAAGTAAAACTGATCATGGCATGTACAAGAATCAAGAATCATCTATCTAAATGTGTGAGTACTAGCTACAATATGTGGCCGGCTTGGGTCTGCACAAGGTCATGATCTAGCCAATCATATGTGTGGTGTAGGATTGGCATTCACAAGGTTCACAAGATATACAAGGCTGGTATTGACCACACATCTACACTAATACTCCCCGTCCCTGACTAGTATAGTGGATCCAACCATAACACATCATGACACGCGATTCTCTGAGAGGGTAGCTAGCCTTCGCAGGAATCGTGTCCATAAAATGCACAAGGAATAAGAAAGACTTACACAAGATATACCAAGGAAAGCGAGGAATAACATCTCATGACGAAAACCAGAGAAATACCAATCTGTGTGAACAATATGTCAAGAGAACAAGGATATCTACACTAAATATAAGAAACATAGACGATATCATAAAATAAAAATATTATCAGAGAATGTACTCGCCTGAGATCTGGTGGAATATGTCAACTGAGTCCTAGATCAGTGCCTCGAGGACCTATAGATGGAATACTGTATCAATATAAGGGTTTGGAAGTAAAATCAAATCATACTAAGTCAAACTAGGTCAAGGCAAGTCAAACTAGGTCAATCTAAGTCAAGGGTTGACTTACAGTTGACTTTTGGTCAACTCTGGTCAACTCTAGGTCAAACATGACTAACATTGATTAACAGTTGACTTTGGTTCAACTGGTCAACTTCGGTCCAGTTCTAATCAATTTTAGGCTACGGTTGACTTCCGGTTGACTTTTGGTCAAAATAGTCAACTGTGGTCAACCAAGGTCAAAACTAGTCTAACCTAGGTCAATGTTGACTCTACTTTGATGTTCGGTCAAAGCAGTCAACCATGGTCAAACAAGGTCAAGGCTAGTCTCTATAAACATCTACAGGGTCAACACATTCAATTTCAGTGATTGGGAAATCACTGAAATCGATGGATCTTCAAAATACAAACAAAAGAGAAAGATTATAATAATAATAATAGGGTGAAACATACAGATGTTATCGGATGGTGAAACAACCATTACCAACGTGTCCAGAATGGTCGAAATAGCTAGAATAGCCTGTCCATAAGTCCAATTTGGCCATAGGGGCAAAAAGGTAATTTCGAGTCAAAACGGTATCCGTGTCGGACCCACTTTGCACCAAAAAATGTGCAAGAATACTAGTCCACTAAACTTAACAAAGTATATGTCCACGAATCCAGAAAGACGATACGAACCCAACGGTATATCCATAATTGGATTCCGTTGACCCGATCTCAAATTGGTCCGTTGACGAGGACATTAGAACTCTAATTTGCACGGAACAGCGTGTCGGAGCTAATGTCCTCAAAACTCAGTAAATTATATGTCAACGAGTCCAGAATGACGATACAAACTCAACGGTATCTCCAGAATTAGATTCCGATGAGCCGATCTCAAAATGACCCGTTGACCCGGATATTGGTATTCGACTTGCATCGAAATGCGTGCCAGAACCAATATCCACTAAAACCTAGCAAATTATATGTTAACGAGTCCAGAATGACAATACGATCTTAACGGTATGTCCAGAATTGGATTCCGATGAGCCGATGTCAAAAAGTCCCGTCGACCCGGACTATGGGGTCTACTTTGCACCGAAATACGTGTCAGGGCCCACGTCCTACAAATCTAACAAAATTTATATGAAAACGTGCAAGAATGACGCCACGAGTCTACTGATGGTGTCAAAAATTGAATTCGGAGTCCCGGGTTCAAAAATTATGAATTCGGACGGCCAACTTTGGCGTCGAATTCAACCAACCAAACATGCTCATAATGAAACGAAACTTGAGGGACAGGAAGAGGGTTATATCACTTGTGCATAGGAACTGACGGTGCACCAAATGGAGCTGCGACGATGAAGATACGGTCCCGCGAAGTTGGCTCTACGAAACTGTCCAAAAATTATACAATTTAAACGGTCAACTTGGTGGCCGATTTTGATGTATCATACGACAAAATTAACGGATAAAAATTGAGGGGAGTGAAGAGCAATATACCGAGATTGAGACGGAGCAAAGAAATCACCGATCCAACTGTCGAATTTTCCAAAAAATGTGCGTGAAGTTGCTACGATGAGGCACCATTTCTGGATCTCGTTCGCGCGCGCGTCAACGGGATTCCGAGAAAAATGCTAAAATTGCCTATGCGGTGCGTCGGAGAAGAAGACAACGGCCACGGGGGCCTGTCCGGGGGTTCGTCGGAGGGGATGCGACCGGCCACGCGACGCACGGCGGCGCACGGTGACCCGTGCGCGTGCGCCTGCTGTTGCGCGTTGTTGCGACGATGTTGCTGCGCGCTGCTGCGGCGTTATTGCTGTCAGCTGCGGGGGCTGCGCTCGGTCTGGCGCGGCAGCGACGGTGGCTGCCCGGTGGTGCAGGGGTGGCATACGGTGGTGGGCCAGGCTGGCAGGCTAGGGTGGAGGAGGTTGTGGTGAATGGTGGGAATGATGGTGATGATGATGAATGATGTCGATGGAGTGGTGGAGGGGGAGCTCGGAAAGAGGTTGATGGTGGCTGCGCTCGGAGGGGTGGAGAAAGGAAGAGTGGGGAGAGGTAGCTCTTGGCCAAGCATAGAGCTTGCTGTCAGCTGAGAGTTCATTTGGGAGGAGAGAGGAGATAAGGAATTAATGAAGGGAAGAGAGAGAGAAAGAAATATTAAGAAAGAAATGGGAGTAGGGAGAGAAAAGAGGTCGACTAGCATTGGGGGAGGGTTGTGTGTATGTTGGTGATGGGAGAATTGTGTGTGATAATGTAGAGAGTGATGTGAGGTGAGAGAGAGTGAGATATTATATATATATATATTATGTATATATTTGAATGGAGAGAGAAATAGATATTTGCATGTAAAGAGAGATATTTTTGAGTAGAGGAAAAATAAGAAAATATCAGTGGGGTGTATAGGTAGACATGGTAGGATCACACCAATTTGGATTGGGTGTTGGGTCAAGTTGTTCCGGCTTGGGGCCAAGATTTAATTAAAGTAAAAAATTTAAACCAAATTAAATCATGGATGAAATGGGAGCACAAGGGAGATCAAATCGATGGCACGCAAGTGGCACGTGCATAGTATACTCAAAACAGGCTAGGGCCATATATTGGATCGACTGGATTGGACCGATGTCGGGTCCCGAAATTAAGTTGGAAATTAAGTCACGAATTACGGTAGACGATAAATTGGTCTAAATTGAACCGAAAGTTGCGCAAAACAAATGGAGCACAAGGGAACAAGTTCGAGTGGGACACGATATATCAACATGAAAATAATCTCGTCTACTACAAACTTCAAGAAAAAAGTTTTCGGAGACTGGCATCCCTGATGCTCTAGAAATCCAAGTCACGGTAAAGAGCATTTAATGATAAAAATTAATTAAATCAAAAAAATTATCAAAAAATAATTCATTTAGAAAATTCAAAAATAATCCTAAAAATTAAGGGGGCTTACACATAACTATGCGCCCACGATTTGTGTGGGTGCATGGGCGCTAGGTGCATAAACACCCTGGGCGCATGCATCCTCTTGGGCGCATACGTCCCAGACCCCCATTCTCTTGGGCGCATGCCACCTTAGGCACATGCTGCCCTGACCACTCCCATACTTAAGTGCATGTTACCTTGACCATCCCCAGCTTAGACGCATGACCCTGTATGGGCGCACAGCCCTTATTATGCACCCACATAGTTAGTATAGGTGGCTACTTACTTAGCTTCCCATGTACCCTGTCTCACTTATGTGGGCGCATAGACCGCGGGAGCATGCATGTAGGCGTATAGCCCTGGGCGCATGATGTCCCCAGTTTTCCCCTTTTTTTGATTTTTGCATCCATTTTATATCTTTACGCCTTTTTGATATGAACTCGACATGAACACAATGTGAGCATGACATGTTAATGGAATGATAGCGCATGATGGTGGCCCGTTGTGGCGCACCCTTGATAAGTAATATTGATATGATAATATGAACACGACAAGATAATGAAACTACATGTTTAGTGGCCCATCGTGGTGCACTCATAACAGGTAACCTTGACATGATAAATAACATGATAGTGGCCTGTTGCGGCGCACTCTTGACAAGTAAACATGACATAAAATCTTGACAACTAACATATAACTCTCGTCTTGACACCGTGGATGATTTCTCTTGATTGTATCAGTACAAGCTACATGTCTCATCATGCATCATGTCTAGGACATGAATTTCTGATTTCCACGGTCGGGGATTCGTACTAATCTGACTTGGATAATGACTAGATTAATCAAGTAGTCCATGAAAAGATTTCCAGCTACAAGCAGTCCCGTTATCTGGGAGCTCTAATTGGACTTGTAGCCTTCCGTCGAGTAGAGCACATTTTCAGTACTGTAGCACCCAGTTTCTAAAATAAGGATAATTTTGAAAATTTGTAATTATAATTATTTAATAATGATATTTAAACCATATTATGATTTTTGGTGATTTTTAGTTATTTTAAAACTATTTAAAACCACGACTTGTGATTTTGATGTTTTGCTAGTGCAACCTTAGAGATTACTTAACCTAGAGACTAACCATGATCATGTGAGCCTAGCCATAGGTTTAGAACATCAAGTTAGGGCTTTTTAGCCTAAGGGGTATTTTGGTAATTTACTAGAAATTATTGGAATTATTGAATTTATGAGAATTATTATTATTTAATTATTGTCATGAGAGTCCCTAACCTAGTTTACCCTAATCTAGAGGTTAGCCACTAACCTAGAGGCTAGAGGATGGATATTACATATTAGTCAATGTAGGAAAATATCTAGGATATTTACATTTGTGATATTTTCCTTGAAACCCTCAAAAGATCTCGATTTTGGCACAAAGTCCTTGCCTTCACCTTGAAGGAAGACAAGAGGACACCCCCCTGCCATGACCAACCAAGGGCACCCCCTACCATGCCCCCTTCTTATATAACTACATCAAATCCTTTACATACCATTTTGCATGTATTAAAAACCTAGAAATTTCCCTCAACCTTCAAACCTCCATAACTTCTTCAAATTAGCTCTAAATTCACCCAAGTCTTTTGCATTAGGACCCTACAACATTGAGGGTGCTAAAAGAGGCTAGCAAGCAAGGACACAAGGCCATTTGCAACATCAAAGTGGAAGGACACCCCCCTACTAGCTTGATTTCTATTGGAATTGCACCAATAGGTAAATACCCTCATACCTAGTTAATATTATGTTTTCTCTTCATAATTGCATGCATATAGGTATACCCTAGCTGTGGAACAAGTTTGGTAAAATCTAGGGTTGGTTTGGTGTCCGTATCGGACACGTATCCTAGGTTGAAAAACCTTGTTTGATGAAATGCCTCAAAGAAATAGTTTTTGTGTTTTTATGAAACAAAATATATTTTTGGGTAGCCCTAGACATGTAGGACACACAACACCCTGACTGAGCACAAAACAGTGTCGTGTCCGTGTCCAAATTGGACACGAACACGCTGTGCACACCCACACACACTGTCCTGCTACCTCGTGTCCAGTTCTCACTGGACAGGACACGAGACACGACCAATTTTGGTCAGCACCTAGGGGTAGTGTCTGTGCACACTACCCCAAAATTTCCCGATACCTCGTGTCGTATAGAGGACACGAGGACACGTGCACTGGTCGTGCACTGACACGGCACACACGCACAGAGCCAACTTCGCGCACGTCGTGTCGTGCAGACATGCCACTTGGACACCTCGTGTTTGTACGAGTGTGTAGCCCAACACGTGGGCTACACGTGGACATGACCACGAGGCCCCACGTGGCTCGTGTCGTGTCCACGAGACACTTGCATCGCTGCACGATGCTGCGCATAGCAGTGTGTATCAGTCGAGTTTTCTCGACTGATACGCGTCTCGTGTCGTGTCCTGGTGACACGTGGATACGAGACAGACACTGGAACACGTAACCTGACCCTAGGCGAACCTGGACACGTGACCACGAGACACATGGATGTGTGTGTCGTGTCCCACACACACGTGAGCCCGTGCACGATGCTGTGACACTGCACAGTGTCTGAAGCTTACCCGATTTGGGTTTTTGACACATGGACACGTTGTGTCATATCGTGGTGGACTCCTAGGGACCCCTACGACATGTATACATATGGGGGCACGATTACCAACCATTAGATTAGAGTATTAGCTAGGTTTTTGGCCTTGATTTAGGTTTTCCCCCAATTTACCTACACTGTACAGTATTTCTATATTTCCAGTATTTTTCCAGTTTTCAAAAGTAAATTTTGAATCGATTTTTATGAATATATATATGTGTATATATACTGTATATGTGTGTATATATGTATATGAGAGTGTGGGTATATGTGTATGTGTATGTGAGTGTATATATGTATATATATAGGTATGTATAGGTGTGTGTATATATGTATGTAATGTGTGTGTGTGTTTGTGCCCCTGTTCTCAGAATTCCGAGAACCACCCCCCCTCTCACTGTGACACACACACACCACTACCCCAGCCCTCTAACCCTCTCACACCCTTTCATTCTCTATTACCCTCTCTCTCTTTCCCTCTCCCACTATATATATATATAGGTTTATACATATATATATAAGTATATGTATATATATGTTGTAATATATATGACTAGTTATATATATATAAATATATATATTGAATTGTATATAGAGGGCTATGTATGTATATTACATAGATGTAGGTTTACCTATAGATAGCTATATGTGAACCTATGTGTAGTGACCTAGAAATATTAGCCTATGGTCATAGTCACTAGTCTATGTCTAATAAGAGGTTGCCCTATACTTGGCCTAATTGGCTCTTGAATGGTTGACCTAGGTAGCCTTGTTGACCATGGTTGACTAAAGTCAATTATAGGTCAAACCTTGACCTAATTGACCTAGAAATGGCTTGGATGGACTTTAAAGGGCTTGATGACTAAGGTTTGACTAAACCCTAGACTATTAAACTAGTTGATTTATGTTTGACCATATGGTTATGAGGATAGTCCTATGTAATTTAAGATATGTATGGGGTTAAGTGGGATAATTAGGAGTTGTGTCATGATTGGTTTAGCCTTATAGAGTTAAGATATAGAGTTGACCCTTGACCTAAAAAACCTTAGTTAGTCTAAGTTTAACCTAGATTTGACTAACCTTGACTTGCTTGACCTTGTTTGACTTAGTTGACTCCTTATGACCTAGTATGACTTAAGTTGACCTAGTTTGACTGTTAGAGTTGACCAAAAGTTGACTTTTGACCAGATTGACCTAGAATCATGTAGTATGCATTGTATACTCTATTTTTACCATTGTGGATATATTGTGAACTGTTTTACTCTAAATAGGACTATGTGACACCAGTTCGGACATCTATTCATATCAGTCATACAGGGTGACAGGCGAGTACATTCTCTGATCATTTCATACTTGTTAGGATTTATATTCTTGTTCTAGATTACTTTACATGATGTTGTCACGTTATTATCACGAATTGGTACTATATGGATCTTGTCATGCGATGTTATCTCCTTCGGGGTGCATCAAATACAGTTGTCATGTGCTTTTCACGAACATCTTGTATTTCATGCACACCTCTATTCATGTATACTCTTGTGCAATCTTGTACTCTCATGATCACGTGAGCAAACATGATAAAAACCTCTTGTACAAGGTAACGTAAATTGACTGGATCCTTGTGTATTGATTGGGGAGGGTGAGTAGGAAATGGTTATGTGATCAAAATCATATCTTGTGAAATCTTGTGAAATCATGTATATGTCCATAGTACACTCACGTATGATGGAGTTACCCTTGCATTGTCCTAACCCATTTATATAATCATCTCATGCTCTAAATCACAAGTTACCTACAGTTCTTACTTATCATATATATAGATATTTCCAGTTATCAAATCTCTCTCATTTTTCTATATATTTCTTTACAGTCCATGTATCTTACTCTTTGCATGCTTTATATCTCCCAACATGATATGAACTGCGTGAGATGTATTGTGCTCGTTCCTGTCCTAACTGGACCTGTTGAAAATATTACAGATGATGATGGTGACTGTCCTACCTTCTATGGGACATATGAGGGTGACCTTCAGGAGCCTGAGGTGCATCTAGCTCAGTAGAGGGTGCCTAGTCTAGTCTAGTATTTATAGTTTTCATTTTGTATCGGATTGTTCCGATTGTTAGTCGTGACTTAGTTATATTTCAGGTCTTGTACTTATTTGTGTTGGACATCTACTTTGTATGGTGTGATAACTCTATTATATTCAGTTTCTTCCTTTCATCTGATTCCATATCATGCTCTATCTTTCCTAGACTTGTGTTTGAGATATAGAGTTGAGATGTTATGTTATACCTCCATGCGGAGATGACAGGTTTATATATCTTGTTGTTATATGTTAGATGTTATAGATGACCTATACAGCGTTCTACCGTCGACACTGCGACGTAGGCTGGACTTACCCACGTTCTCGTGCCCCTAATCAGGGTGCCGGTCGTGACACATTTTTGTGGTGACCCATGCAGGTCTGTGTCGCAATTAGTACGATCTCGTAATGGTGCTCGACTTAGAGTACTAATTACGAGCCTGCAATTAGGACGTAGGACCTAGGACATGATAGGAGTTCTCAATCACACCTAGGAAATTTCCGATCTTTTGATTATCATGATTACTTCCCTTGTATTAAATTAACTGTCCTTCTTTGATAAATCTACTCATGTGCCATATTGATCTCTTTGTTTCAATTTGTCTCCAGAATGACAAAGACGTACCCGCAGGCCACTGGATCGAGTAGCTTGACCGATAGATCTGACCAGGCTGAGGGGGAGGTTCACGAGATTGCCCCCAGTGATTCCACTATCCCGGAGACCCCGGCAGTTGTACAGGGAGGTCTACTACCTCCACCCCATAGGATTTCGGCCGTTGTTCCAGGGATACTGCCGCCACCACCACCGATACCGACGGATACACATCATATGTTCCTTCTCCTTCAGCAGATGATGGAGACTCAACGGGCCCAGGCAGAGGCATCGCAGCGCCAGTCGGAGGCGTCACACCGTCAGATTGAGATGCTGAGACAGAGCATGGAGAACTCGCATCAGCTTGCACTGGCAGCAGTAGAGAGAGTGGCACCGGGTACGGTACAGGGCCCTACTGGCCAGCAGCCGTACCAGCAGCAGTCCAGGCCGGAGACAGTACTAGACTTTAGGAAGATGAGCTTCAGGGACTTCACGGGCACGGAGGATATCCTTTATGCAGACGACTGGCTAGAGGACGTGCAGCGGAGTATGGAGCTAGCATAGCTTCCTAGAGGACTTTGGGTTTCAGCAGCAGCCAGCCGATTCTTCGATATCGCGCTGACATGGTACCGCACGGATCCTCATGCGTCGGTGAGAGGGCTGACATGGTAGGACTTTCGGAGGCTCTTCAAGAAGAAGTTCTTCCCGGACGTGGCTCTTACAGAATTGGAGGGCCAGTTCGTGGGTCTAGTGCAGGAGAACTCGTCGGTGGACGAGTATGCAGCAGAGTTCTTCCGCCTTAGCAGGTTCGCTCCCGATATGATCCAAGATGAGGGGCAGAAGGCTCGTAAGTTCCGTAGGGTACTTATTCATACAGTGCGCACCCGCACCTCGAGACGCCGTGACGTGACGTACAATCAGATATTGATGGACGCACAGATTGCAGAGGAGGACTTCGGCCTCAAGCCGAAGAGGGGCAGTGATACCTTAGGGGCTAGTACTAGTACAGGGCCAGCCAAGCGCCCTCACATACAGCAGAGGCCAGTTCAGCATCCGTTTCAGGGCCAGGGACATATACTTCACCAGCAGGCACCCAGGCAGCAACAGCACCCTATATGTAACTTCTGTAAGAAGCAAGGTCACGGATGAGATGACTGCAGGAAGAGGCAGGGCCTGTGTTTGCTTTATGGTTCAGTAGAGCATCAGTTGAGGGAGTATCCCAAGAACTTGGCACGATTGGCTCAAGCAGCAGCAGGAGCTAGGGCTCCGACAGGGCAGCAGACCGGACCACCATTGCAGACTCAGCAGCAGAGGTTTGTCCAGCATCAGCAGCAGGCCAAGGGAGGCCAGTCGGGGCGAGCTTTCGCCATGGCAGTCGATGATGCACAGGCAGAGGGAGAGCTGATTGCAGGTTCCAACCTTTTCGATTCTATTTACGCATTTGCCTCCTTATAACTGTCTTGAAATTCGATTCTATCTATTTCTTGTAGTTGATAAATTTTGTTCGGATATTTCATCGTGAATTATTTTCTTCTGAGATAAGTCGTATGGGCTAGGTCGTCTCGATTATGGGATCTAGAGTCTTCTATAGTCATGTTAGCTGGCAAAGTGAGGACATATAGTCATATTTTGGACGTATTTCTCGGGTGTGGAAATTTAAGGTTTTTGCGGCCAGGCATGCGGCAATGCAAAAATTTTAAATACCATGATTCTAGAGGTATGTACCTTAGTCGAGGACTCTGTGAATATCGTAGCCTTGCTCACTAGCATGACGAAGATTCCGAGTATCATAATTTTGGACAGACGTATATGATTATCGGACTGTGTGTTGAGACTGTGATTGTTGGGGTGTTTAACCTAGAAGGAGTATGACCATTCTAATTTCGAAGACGAAATTTTTCTAAGGAGGGTAGACTTGTAGCACCCAGTTTCTAAAATAAGGGTAATTTTGAAATTTTGTAATTATAATTATTTAATAATGATATTTAAACCATATTATGATTTTTGGTAATTTTTAGTTATTTTAAAACTATTTAAAACCACGACTTGTGATTTTGATGTTTTGCTAGTACAACCTTAGAGATTACTTAACCTAAAGACTAACCATGATCATGTGAGCCTAGCCATAGGTTTAGAACATCAAGTTAGGGCTTTTTAGTCTAAGGGGTATTTTGGTAATTTACTAGGAACTATTGGAATTATTGGATTCATGTGAATTATTATTTAATTATTGTCATGAGAGTCCCTAACCTAGTTTACCCTAATCTAGAGGTTAGCCACTAACCTAGAGACTAGAGGATGGATATTACATATTAGTCAATGTAGGAAAATATCTAGGATATTTACATATGTGATATTTTCCTTGAAACCCTCAAAAGATCTCAATTTTGGCACAAAGTCCTTGCCTTCACCTTGAAGGAAGGCAAGAGGACACCCCCCCTTGCCACGACCAGCCAAGGGCACCCCCTACCATGCCCCCTTCTTATATAACTGCATCAAATCCTTTACATACCATTTTGCATGTATTAAAAACCTAGAAATTTCCCTCAACCTTCAAACCTCCTTAACTTCTTCAAATTAGCTCTAAATTCACCCAAGTCTTTTGCATTGGGACCCTACAACATTGAGGGTGCTAAGGGAGGCTAGCAAGCAAGGACACAAGGCCATTTGCAACATCAAAGTGGAAGGACACCCCCCTACTAGCTTGATTTCCATTGGAATTGCACCAATAGGTAAATACCCTCATTCCTAGTTAATATTGTGTTTTCTCCTCATAATTGCATGCATATAGGTATACCCTAGCTGTGGAACAAGTTTGGTAAAATCTAGGGTTGGTTTGGTGTCCGTATCGGATACGTATCCTAGGTTGAAAAACCTTGTTTAATGAAATGCCTCAAAGAAATGGTTTTTGTGTTTTTATGAAACAAAATATATTTTTGGGTAGCCCTAGACATGTAGGACACACAACACCCTGACTGAGCACAAAACAGTATCGTGTCCGTGTCCAAATTGGACACGAACACGCTGTGCACACCCACACACACTGTCCTGCTACCTCGTGTCCAGTTCTCACTGGACAGGACACGAGACACGACCAATTTTGGTCAGCACCTAGTCGCAATTTCTGCGCACACTTCCCCAAAATTTCCCGACACCTCGTGTCGTATCGAGGACACGAGGACACGTGCACTGGTCGTGCACTGACAGTGCACACACACACAGAGCCAACTTTGTGCGCGTCGTGTCGCGCGGACACGACACTAGGACACCTCGTGTTTGCACGAGTATGTAGCCCAACACGTGGGCTACACGTGGACATGACCACGAGGCCCCACGTGGCTCGTGTCGTGTCCACGAGACCCTTGCATCGCTGTACGACGCTGCGCGTAGCAGTGTGTATCAGTCAAGTTTTTTCGACTGATACGCGTCTCGTGTCGTGTCCTGGTGACACGTGGACACGAGACAGACACTGGAACACGTAGCCTGACCCTAGGCAAACCTGGACACGTGACCACGAGACACGTGGATGTGTGTGTCGTGTCCCACACACACGTGAACCCGTACACGATGCTGTGACACTTCACAGTGTCTGAAGCTTACCCGATTTAGGTTTTTGACTCTTGGACACGTTGTGTCATGTCGTGGTGGACTCCTAGGGACCCCTACGACACATATACATATGGGGGCACGATTACCAACCATTAGATTAGAGTATTAGCTAGGTTTTTGGCCTTGATTTGGGTTTTCCCCCAATTTACCTACACTGCACAGTATTTCTGTTTTTCCAGTATTTTCCCAGTTTTTAAATGTGGATTTTGAATCGATTTTTATGAATATATATGTGTATTTACGTGTATATATACTGTATATGTGTATATATATGTATATGAGAGTGTGGGTATATGTGTATGTGTATGTGAGTGTATATATGTATATATAGGTATGTATAGGTGTGTGTATATATGTATGTAATGTGTGTATGTGTTTGTGCCCCTGTTCTTAGAATTCTGAGAACTACCCCCCCCCTCTCACTGTGACACACACACACCACTACCCCAGCCCTCTAACCCTCTCACACCCTTTCATTCTCTATTACCCTCTCTCTTTCCCTCTCCCACTATATATATATATATATATATATAGGTTTATACATATATATATATAAGTATATGTATATATATGTTGTAATATATATGACTAGTTATATATATATATAAATATATATATTGAATTGTATATAGAGGGCTATGTATGTATATTACATAGATGTAGGTTTACCTATAGATAGCTATATGTGAACCAATGTGTAGTGACCTAGAAATATTAGCCTATGGTCATAGTCACTGGTCTATGGCTAATAAGAGGTTGTCCTATACTTGGCCTAATTGGCTCTTGAATGGTTGACCTAGGTAGCCTTGTTGACCATGGTTGACTAAAGTCAACTATAGGTCAAACCTTGACCTAATTGACCTAGAAATGGCTTGGATGGACTTTAAAGGGCTTGATGACTAAGGTTTGACTAAACCCTAGACTATTAAACTAGTTGATTTATGTTTAACCATATGGTTATGAGGATAGTCCTATGTAATTTAAGATGTGTATGGGGTTAAGTGGGATAATTAGGAGTTGTGTCATGATTGGGTTTGCCTTATTGAGTTGACATATAGAGTTGACCCTTGACCTAAAAAACCTTAGTTAGTCTAAGTTTGACCTAGATTTGACTAACCTTGACTTGCTTGATCTTGTTTGACTTAGTTGACTCCTTATGACCTAGTATGACTTAAGTTGACCTAGTTTGACTTTTAGAGTTGACCAAGAGTTGACTTTTGACCAGATTGACCTAGAATCATGTAGTATGCATTGTAAACTCTATTTTTACCATTGTGGATATATTATGACCTGTTTTACTCTAAATAGGACTCTGTGACACTAGTTCGGACATCTATTCATATCAGTCATACAGGGTGACAGGCGAGTACATTCTCTGATTATTTCATACTTGTTAGGATTTATATTCTTGCTCTAGATTACTTTACATGATGCTGTCACGTTATTATCACGGATTGGTACTATATGGATCTTGTCATGCGATGTTATCCCCCTCGGGGTACATCAAATACAGTTGTCATGTGCTTTTTACGAACATCTTGTATTTCATGCACACCTCTATTCATGTATACTCTTGTGCAATCTTGTACTCTCATGATCACGTGAGCAAACATGATAAAAACCTCTTGTGTAAGGTAACGTAACTTGACTGGATCATTGTGTATTGATTGGGGAAGGTGAGTAGGAAATGGTTATGTGATCAAAATCCCATCTTGTGAAATCTTGTGAAATCATGTATATGTCCATACTACACTCACATATGATGGAGTTACCCTTGCATTGTCCTAACCCGTTTATATAACCATCTTATGCTCTAAATCACAGGTTACCTACAGTTCTCACTTATCATATATATAGATATTTCCAGTTATCAAATCTTTCTCATTTTTTTATATATTTCTTTACAGTCCATGTATCTTACTCTTTGCGTGCTTTACATTTCCTAACATGATATGAACTGCGTGAGATGTATTATGCTCGTTCATGTCCTGACTGGACCTATTGAAAATATTATAGATGATGATGGTGACTGTCCTACCTTCTATGGGACACATGAGGGTGACCTTCAGGAGCCTGAGGTGCATCTAGCTCAGTAGAGGGTGCCTAGTCTAGTCTAGTATTTATAGTTTTCATTTTATATCGGATTGTTCCGATTGTTAGTCGTGACTTAGTTATATTTCAGGTCTTGTACTTATTTGTGTTGGACATCTACTTTGTGTGGTGTGATAACTCTATTACATTCAGTTTCTTTCTTTCATCTGATTCTATATCATGCTCTATCTTTTCTAGACTTGTGTTTGAGATATAGAGTTGAGATGTTATGTTATACCTCCGTGCGGAGATGACAGGTTTATATATCTTGTTGTTAGAAGTTAAATGTTATAGATGACCTATACAGCGTTCTACCGCCGACACTGCGGCGTAGGCTGGACGTACCCACATTCTCGTGCCCCTAATCAGGGTGCGGGTCGTGACAAGTGCATCGTCGTGTGTTGAACCCCCAAGTCATCCAATCCAACTCTCTCAACTTGTGACCGAATAGCCTGGATTAAGACTGCAGGACTTGTGGCTATTGGAACATCTCGATGCATCTTGCTAGTAATTAGGCTTGTGATAACCCTAGTTAGTTAAAGTATCAAGCCCTATTCTTTGTTTGGCCGTGAATGTTGGATGGAGTCCAATCCTGTCTAGTCTTGTCTAGATCCAGTATATGGCTATCTTAGGACATGTTTGCTTACACTTTAATCTTAGCAATAAATGGCTAGAGACCCGGTTCTGTTCAGGTGAAGGGTTGTAACCCTGGTCCTTCTTTGGTTTAAGGATTGTAACCTGGCTTCCCAAATAGTTTCCCGTCCTCTCGTCATTTGTTGCCTTATTTACATTTTAAGTTTTCCTATTACTATTTTTGCTTATGTGCTAATATGCTGGTTTTAGTTCTTATGTGAAGCCTCCCTTGTGGCACTTGCTCTTTCTGGGGTCTGACCCAGCTGGTTTGTATGGCCAGATTTTGGAGTAACACCCGAGGATCTTCCAGCCTTCCAGCCAGATGGTGAACACTAGGCGCAACCCTGGCAACGAGTGGGTTTTATTTTGCTCTCCCACTCTATTGTAAATTATTCTTTTGAGGCGTTTAGCCGCCGAGCAAGTGTTAGCTCGTGTTAAATTTATATTCATGTCTGCCTAAGGGCTATATCATGGTTGACGAATCCTAGGGTTGATCATGTATGACTTAAACTCTTGCTACTCCTTGTATTTTGTATGACTAGCTTCATGATCATCTGAATATGTAATGTATGGGTTGCCTTACTTTGTATGTCTGATGATCTACCATCTTGTTACATTTACTTGCTTGCTTGAGTTTGAGATACTAGGCTTGTTCTTGACCTTAAGAGACTATTGGCTTGTAGTTAAACCCTCATGTATCTATACAGTCGTGACCGTATATCGGGGTGAAATTCACTTCAATATACGTAGCTGGCTGTGTCTGTCCCCAGCTCTCTAGTATTCCGGTTCTGGGGCGTGACAGCCAGAGATTGTTGTAGATGTTCCTCCTCTTGTGCAACGGACTGCTCCATCTATTCCAAAAGATCTTCTTCTTCCACTTCCAGTGCCTACCGACATGGGGCTGATGTTTGCCCTATTCAGGAAGGTGCTTGAGGCACAGAGGGCCCAGTCCAAGTCTCATTAGAAGAAGACGGACATTTTGTGTCAAGGCATGGAGAGTGCCCACCTGCTTGCTGGAGCTCCAGCACAATAGTAGCCGGGTACCCAACAGAGGCCGGGTAGCATTGAAGATTTTAAGAAACTGGGGCCTCGAAACTTCAGGGGACCGATGGCATTATCTACACTGATGACTGGCTCGAGGATATCGAGCGTCTCATGAGGGTATCCCGCATCGCAGATGATCTGAAGGTCGAGGTAGAAGGACTTCAGCTATTTGACATTGCACGCACCTGGTTCAGAAATGAGCCGGCTCTTGCTGGAGACGGTCATACCTGGGCCGAATTCAAGGACCTCTTCAAGAAGAAGTTCTTTTATCCTACTGACAGGCTAGACTTGGCAAGACAGTTCCAGAACCTCCAACTATGAGGCATGTCGGTTGAGGAGTATGCTGCAGAGTTCGGCAGGCTGAGCCGATTTACAGAGTACATGGCGAGACCCAGAGATTAGGGCAAGCCGTTTCAGCGAGGGTTTGACTTGGGATGTAAAGGTCCTTATTCCTTCTTTCTATGAGACTTATGCGGAGATCCTTGCGGAGGCGCACAAGGTAGAGCAGGAGTTGGGTTTGAAGCCTAAGAGGGATCGAGACTTCCTCGTGGGGGCTAGTACGGGGCCTGTTAAGCGCTTTCATGTTCAGAAAGAGTTTTTTCAGCCCCAATTAGGTACCATCCACCAGCTAGAGTTTCCGTTCAGCCGATTCAGCAGCAGCCTCAGTGGACTCCCACTTGTGCCTTCTGTAGGAAGTCTGGACATACTTGGGAAAACTATAGGAAGAGGATCGGAGTATGCTTGAACTGTGGAATGGCTGGACATCAAGTGAGGGATTGCCTCCTAGCTCGTCCAGCCCTTGGTGCAACCCAAACCGCAGGGGTCCAGCTAGGCCACCTATGGCACCGTAAATTACCCCAAAATAGCATAAGAAGACACCCTAGCAAGGCAGGGCTTTTGCGATGGCGGCAAGGAGACCAACACTGCAGGTAATGGGATAGAAGATTAGGTTCTGTTCTTTCTTTTTTTTTTGCTATTCCTTTCTATCTATTGATTGCCTGATTGATTTCTTAGTACCTTTAGCTTGTATCTGTGATCTTCATGCTAGAGTCATAGTGAACCCTAGTAGTGACTGTAATAACATGACACTGTAGAGGCTATAACCATGCATATTTTTTTACAACCCATAGAATGGCATGTTGTGTAACTCTAGATAGAATTTTGTTAGACTTTGATTGTTGGAGGCATGACCTAGATAAGAGTACAACCAACTAAAATTTTGAGGACAATTTTTCTAAGGAGGGTAGGATTGTAACTACCACATTTCCAGAATAGAGGTATTTTTGTCTTTTCCTATTTTGTACCAATTTAAACTTTTATTTTCTATTAATTGTAATGATGGTATTTATTTTAATTTTTCCATGATAGGTATTGTTTTATATAATTAAATATATGATATAGTTAGTTGCTAGTTATAGCTACCAATTAAACTAATTGTTAGTGAACCTAAACAGACCCAACTAGACTTGTCTTGACACCATTGGTGAACCCATTAGTTGGTCATGTTATACCATGTTAATTAGAGAGCAATGATCAAGGAAAACCCTTCTTTAGTTAATGAAATAGTTCCTAATTAAACCCCTTCCTAAAATAAACTTTCATGACTAATTAGGAGGGCTTATTAGACACTTTACATGGAATTTAGGGTTAAAATTGATGGCTAGTTATAACCCAATAAAACCCCTTTTAGAGTTCATTCATTAGCCTCTAGAAACCCTAAATTGCCTCATCTTCATTTCCTTTCCATTTGAGAAGAAGAACCAGCTCCACCATTCCCAAATTCATTCCCAACCAATTCCTAGTGTTACCCCAAGGAGTTCAGACCTTGGACTAGCAAAAATAAGAGTTTTGGAAGGAGAGAAGCTTGAAGGAGATGTCCATTCTTGAAGGTTGTGTCCATTTGTGTCCCCTTTGGACTTTGCATTGGGAATCCATCTCTCAATAGGTAAAATTTGAATATAAATCCTTGTAATTGTTTCTAATTGGTGTCATTTGTCATTTAGGAACCACCCATGCATTACGATTACCCATGGGGAGAAGCTTGGGCTTCATTGGACCCATTTGGAGACTTTTATATAGGATTTTTTTGTCATTATTGGAAAAAAAAATCCAAGAATAAACACCAAGTGTTTGTCATTAGGTGATCTAATTAGGTTTGTTAGAGTGTTGTGAGGCTAACTATGTGTCCACAATTGGAATTTTATACCTCCTACACATGTGTCCGTGCTCTAATTCACATGGCACTTGACACAATCTTAGTGGCTCACTAATTATGTGTGTCTACCTATTTTAGGTTTGCCTATAAAATTTGGTAGGATTCGGACAAGGTTAGACGGTGTATCTTAGGCGTATCGTAACTAGTGTACCAAGTGTTCAACACGTGTCCCCAAAGGGATTTTCGTGTCCATTTTGAGTTGAGATTTTGGGTACGTGTCCTAAAAAGGATACGTGGTGTAGTGTCATGATATCTCATGATACGCACAGGTAGATTTGAGTACGTGTACATGTATCCATATAGGAGTGTGCCTATCTACTAAGTATATGTATCCTAATATGATATATATATATATATATATATATATATATATATATATATATATATATATATATATATATATATATATATATATATGATGGTGATAGTGAGAGTGTGTGTCTATATAGGGTGATAGCTATATTGTAGTGTGTGGCATATGCATATGGGTTGAGTGGTGCATTGATTTGGTAGGACTGTTTTAGGAGTTGGACTGTTAGGAGTTTATGTGCCCATATGTCTACTTGTGTGTTAGTGTAAGGGCATGTGTGAGTGTTGTAATGTCATGGCTCAAATGTGAGTATAGGCTAATCGACAGGTTAGAGGAAGGGGTTTAATTGATGTGTTAGGAAGATAGTTAGAGGTAAGGAAAAATCTGTGAGGCCAGCATAGTACAAACTGTTTGGGGACAGTGGACTGTTTATAGGCAACAGTAGGAAAAGTGTATGCACCTATGAGTTGTGTTAGTATTGGTTTGTGAGGTAGGAGTGTATTGGAAATTGGAAGTCCTGTTTATAGGGGGTGTGTGTGTTAGGAGGAGTGAGCTTCATGTGTGACATGTATTAGGGAGTGACATGTGGGTGAGTGTCAATAAGAGTATCTTGTATGAGTGAATGAAGTATAGATCAAGAGAAGGGACCTTTGACAGCAATAATTCAGTTTGTGTCAGCTATATGGGTGCGAGAGAGGGGGGTAGCAGCAGTTGGGCTGCTCTGGAGAGTAGCAGTGAGGGTGTGACTTGCATAGGCTAGGTAAAAACTTCAAAGGGAAGTATCAGCAGCTGTAGGTACTGCTGCAGGGACATGACAGTATACGAGGTGCATAACAGTGAATGTAGGCCAGTAAAGAAAAGAAACTTACTTGTGCAGTTTGCACTAATGTAGTGCATATTAGGAATGTGGGAGAGTTGTGTTTGTATGAGTGAGAGTTGTCTAAAGGCATGTCTAGAAACAGGTTAAGGGCTACATGAAGGTAATGTTAGATAGGTTGGTTTACCTATGTAAATAATTAGGTTTAGTTTAATCTAGGGTGGAGTTTCAGAGAACTGGTGGTAGGGTATAGGTTAGAGGGGTTCAAACCAGTGCAGGCACGCTGGACAAGGAAAAAGAGTTCCCTGTGCAGGGAACAAACTGAATGGAAAGAAGAAGAGCAGTGAAGAGAGGAAAGCCTAGCCTATATAGATAATGTATAGGTATATACATATGTAGATGTCTATATATATATAAATGCTAATGTATGTGGGATGTATAGATATATATGAACTGTGTTCATTTATATATATATATATATATATATATATATATATATATATATATATATATATAGGGGATTTGATGTATCAATGAAAGGGAGAGTGGCTCAGTCTCTAGGCAGCAAAAGGGGTAAATTGTATTTAGACCCTCCTTAGATTTGCATCGTTTGCAAAAAAATACCTTTTGTAAAACTTAAGCAGTTTGCACCTCCTTAGATTGTCCGCATGAGGAAAAAGGTCCCTACCATCTATTAGACGTTAGAAATGGCCGTTAATGATGGTTTTTTAAGAAAAAAAAACTACCTAAACTACCCTGCCCCCTTTCCCTACTAGCCCCCCTTCCCTACCAGCCCCCCTCCCTTTCCCTCCGCCGGCCAACACCCCCTACTTCCTCTGCTGGCTAGCTCCCCGACCCGCCTCCCCACTCCTCCCTCCGCTCCGCCGGCTAGCCCCGGACCCCCGTCCTCCCCGCGTCCAGCTCCTCCCCGCCCCCCTCCTCCCCCTCCCCTTCCCCCTTCTCCCCGTGTCTCCTCCCCGACCCCCTCCTCCTCCTCCCCGAGTCTCCTCCCCGCCCCCTCCTTCTCCTCCTCCTCCTTCTCCTCCTCCTCCCCACGTCTCCCTGCCCCCTCCTTCCTGTGTCTCCTTTCCCCTCCTCCTCCTCCCCACGTCTCCCCGCCCCTTATCCTCCTACTTCCCGCGTCTTCTCCTCGCCCCCTCCTCCTACTCCTCCCCGAGTCTCCTCCCCGCCCTCCACCACCAAAGAGAGAGGGAGGAGAGTGGAGTAGGGGTAAAATGGTTATTATAGCCCTGACTTAACACTGGTTAACATAAAGGGGGTCATTTGAGCATAATTGAAACGGATTGGATTTTTTAAATAAGGAGTCTTTAATTACATTTTCGTAACATCTAATGAGGGTTTAAATGCACTTTACCCCAGCAAAGGGGATGTTGACTCTGTTTCCTGGGTATCAGTAACATATTAGAGGGAACTTGGCTAGCAACACTGAGATTTTGGGGCTTTTAAACCACTAATTTTTAGTAGGGGCAGTAGCAGTTATGGATGTAGTATCAGTCAGGGAATAGGGAGTGAAATAGTGGACTGTGGAGATTATTAAATAAGATAGGAAGGTAGAGAGGAGGAAGTGTAGGCTTTGGAGAAGGGTTGTGTGACCCATGAAGCCTTGGTTACTGACAGAGGAAAGGGTCCAGGTATATGAAACCCTATGACTACTCAAGAACGTTGGAGGGTTTCCCCCTTGGCTTGAACTGTGTACAGGCACTAAGTTACCCAGTGCACAGGCGATAAAGGGAATTAGTTAACAGGTAAGTAGAAGAGAAAAATAGGGGGTAGGGGTTTAGTGAACTGTATCAGTTAAGTGAAGGAAATTGGGGGTATATGGATGTATCATGGTGAACTAAAGGAGTTTGGAGAGCATCAGTCATTGGACTGAACTAGAAGAAGGGGGTGTTGAGCTTCAGTCTTGGACTAAATACAGGAAGGAGTATTTAATGTATCAGTCTTGGACTGAAAGGGGGATGTTTGATTTCAGTTTTATACTGAACTGAAGCGGAGAAACTGGATGAATCAGTCCTTGAGGACTGAATCATGAGAAGAAGTGTTAGGCAATTGAATGAGAAGAAGGAAGTTGATGTATCAGTCAATAGGACTGATACAAGGAATTAAATCAGTTATGAGATATAGGGTTAGAGTATATGGATGATTATAATGCCAGTTAAGTCATAGGAAGAATGTCTAGATAGATATATGTATATAGATTGAATGTAAGCATAGGTAATATCCTAGATTGAGATAGGCTTTAGCCTCTAATCAAGTATAGGTAATATCTAAATTGACATAGCTACTAGACATTTATATTAGATATTGAGTTAAATAGGGATAATAGGTAATAGGCTACTCTAATACCCTAGGTTAACTAATATAGCCTAGATACGTAGCATATGGACTCAAAATCCTAGATTTGACTCATTGAACTTAGAAATAGTTAGTTGGACAAAGTTAGACTGATTTGATGACCTAGTTTGACCAATTCGACCTAGAATTGACTTTAAGACCTAAAGATGGACTAGTATGACTTGTTTTCACTTCCAAACTTGACATTGATATAATATAGGTTTTCGAGGTGCCATTTTGGACGTTGTTGATACTTCACATTTGATCTCAGGCGAGTACATTCTCTGTTAGTTTCCATTATCTGATATTTGTTATGATTCATGTATTTAATGATGTCCTTCTTGATTCCTAACATGATGCTTACACGAGTTAGCTGTTACGGTTTCCATCTTGATATATATATTGTTCTCAAACCTTGTACAATTCAATCTCTCTGCTCATGTGTTGACACCATCTTGTGATATTATGGATAGCCAATCCTATTGGATTGAGCTGTACTCTCACACTATTATAGATAGCCAATCCTGTTGGATTTAGCCATACTCATGTACGATTGTGGATATTAGACAATCCTATTGGATTGAGCCGTACTGATGTACTATTGTGGATAGCCAATCCTGTTGGGTTGAGCCATACTATTGTGAAATTGCGCATAGCCAATCCTATTGGATTGAGTTGTACTATAGTGGATAGCCAACTATATGTTACCCGTATGACTGAGCCATACTATTGCGAACACTATTATTGCTAGAACACTTGTTGGAAATGATGATTCAGATATAGTTAGTTCAGTTTCTTGCTTGTCTAATTCATGTTCATTTCGATGCTCTTATTACTATGCCTTTTCATTCCTGTTACATGATATGCTAGATAGTTATAGTGCAGTTCATTATGTTCATCATGTATTACCCTCACTATTATTATTTTACAGCCTTTGTCATTTAATTAGAACTGCTGTTAGAGTTTGTGCTTCGCTCCAATCCTGACTGGATATATTTTTCAGTTGAGGAGCTCATGGATACATGCCCTACCTGTTACGGTGCTTAGTAGACCCAAAGGGTGGATCCCCCGACCGAGTAGCTTAGATTTCCTAGATGGATGCTAGTTTGATAGTATCGCTATTGCTAGATTTGTCTCCAGTTTGATATATTTGAGACTTGTTATTTTTATTCGGGATATGTACTTATTTATAGACTTCTAGACTTTGTTGTATTTGACTTATGATATTCAACTCTATTTCTTCATTTCATCTTCTGTCTACTCATGCCATTATCTTTCTTAGATATCTGTGATTGAGTATATGTTCTAGATGATATATTATTTCTTCATGCGGAGATGACAGGTTATATCCCATATATATTAGATATTAGATATTATAGACGACCTATACAGCGTTCTACCGCAGACACTACGGCGTAGGCTGGACGTACCCACGTGCTCGTGCTCCTAAACCGTGTGCGGGTCGTGACACGACCCACAGATAATGACCCGCAGCTTGGTTGAGATCAGACGGAATGATGCAATGATCCGACCGAAGAGACAAGAACGGGTTAGCATCATTCTGGAAGCAAGCTCGTGGAGACCGGAGAAACATGATGGTACTCGACAATTGGGAGCGACTATTACTCACGTCCAGGTAGAACAAAATATTCGAGCAAACGAATGGAGGTGGAAGGGAGCTAAGGTAGGCGGGTTTGAGCCCAAGCCAGCATACGAGAGTATGAGAACCCCATATCCGAAAATAGCATAGTACGAATTTATCTGGATAAAAGGGGTTGCTCACAAGTTTTAATTATGCATGTACAAACTGATGATGGGTAGACTCCTTACGAAGGATCGACTGACGCAGTTTGGTATACAGGTGAATTTGGCAAGAGCAATATTGTAAACTTTAACTACAGCCAGGTGATCGACTGGAGTTGGAGTGCAATAGAGAAGCTGAGTAACTCCAGAAGGAAGGGGCGTAGCTAGTTTTTTGAAGCACGAATCCGACTGGTGGCCGCCGTTTGGCACGTTTGGAGAAAACGTAACAAACGAATCTTCGATAGACTATATACACCTGAGATCGTCTTGCATAATATTGAGCACGATATACAAATACTTGTAACTGGCACTACAAAAATTTGTCAGATTAGCGACGTTACAAAACGTTGCTACACTCAATGAAAGCGTCGCTAAGTGAATTTAGCGACGTTTTGGGTGACGTTTTGGAAACGACGGAAAAAAACGTGTCGCTAAACGAGAAAACGTCGCAAAACGTCGCTAGAGCGACATTATTTTACGACGTTATTAACGTTGCTAATTAGCGACGTTATTTGCGACGTTTGATCGTTGACGCTAATTAGCAACGTATAAGGCGACGTTATCGTGTGGTCGCCGTTTAGCGACACTGTTGTGACGTTTTGGCGACGACGAGCTGACATTAGATTATGGTGCCACATGTTGCCACATCAGCATTTAGCGACGCTTTTAGCGACATTTACTGACGTCGCTAAAATTTAGCGAAGAATTATAACGTCGTTAAATACGTCGCTAAGGTAAAAGAATATAAAAAAATAGGTTCTAGAATGCAAATGGAGCTGGAGCTGGAGCCTGAGCCAAAATACAAAATACAAAACACAAAATACAGAATCCAATCCCTGGGTTCGCCGACCCCCTCGATGGAACACTCAACACCGGCACGCACAATACATTCCAGAATATACAAAAAATATAAAAAAAAATACTATCCGCAACAAACAATGTCAATATATAATATCCTGAACAAACCAAATCAATATCCGCAAACACGTACAAACTCAATATCCTCAACGAAAAAACTGAATATCCCCAAATACGTACAAAGTGAAAAATATAGTACAGTCCAAAAATGCAAAAACAAAACTACTGATCGCCTGGAGCTGGACCCGGTGCTGGAGGAGGAGCGCCACCAGATGACTGTCGTCGCAACATCAGGATCGTCTGATACTCCTCCGGTGACAACAGGTGGACGAGCATGTCCTTCCGTGCACCGCCGGATGTAGATGATGCTTCCGACATACCAGCAGACGGTCGCTCCGCTGCCATCTCCTGGAAATGTTGCATCTGCTCGACCAACCGCTGCGTAGCACGGGTCATATGTTACAGCGCCTCCATAGTCTCCTCCTGCCTCTCAAAGCGTGAGATGAGCACAGAATCATCTGTATGTGGTGCCCCCATCCTCTGCAGCATCTTGTCATACAGAGCTACGATCTGCGCAGGGACGTCACTCTACTGCTGGCGGAGCGACTCCTCAGTATGTGCGGGGCTGGGCACACTAGTGGTGGTCTTAGAGGCCTGTGACGCAATAAAGGCACCATAGGAGCCCGTACCATAGTACGTACCCCTATGCATGCCACCAACGGCCCTCATCTACAGCTCGTCATCTGATTGAGCTACGGCGGCCAGGGGCTGCTGGGAAGTGCTAGCACCAGCCTCCTCTGACCGTGTCGGCCCGGCATCCCTAAGTCTCAAAAACTCGGCCTAGAAATAATATCTATATGAATTCTCACGTGGTCGCTAAAAATTAATACTAATGCATTAGCATTAAGTAAAACTTGTAAAACTCGGCCTAGAAATAACATCTATATGAATGTTCTACATAACTAAAAATTAATATTACTGAACTAGCATTAAGTAAAACTTACGTAGGTGTCCCGGGCCTTGTTGTCTACGAATTGCTCCCCCTTCATATGCGTGACGAGGAACAAGGTCACCATATTTGGGTCTTCTCCCGATTCAACCTGTTACGAAATTATTATATAATTTGTCAGTTAAGTTGAAAAAAATATATTACTATAAAGTATTAATTATGGGTATACCGCGAGATACGTACCATATGGGTGAAGAAATTCATGATGGACCTTGATCCACCACACCACTGCGACCCCGCCTTTCGCGCTTTTTTAGACTTCGCGGACTTCTCCTTGTAGGCTTCCTCCTCGAATCTCCTCTTTATTATCGCCCAGTCGGCGGCAGAGATCCAACCCTGAATAGGCTCTCCCCGGCGGTCGCAATCCTTTTAGTCGATGATCGCGTCCCTAATGAGCTTGCTGGCGATGCCGAAAAATATAGCCTCGACAGCAACGGCGCGGTGGGGAGGGAAGAAGTAAGTCCGCTGAAAAAATCATAGAAGTACATAAGTTATAACATAACATACTAAATGTTAAAAGGAAATAAACTTTTACGTACCAAAAAGTGCTTAAACCAGAAGGCCTTCCTGTCGGCCGGGACATCCCTCCAGTTGATCAAGGGCCTCCCGTAGTTCTGTCGCAGGAATGCACCCAGCGACCGGTGTACGGAGGAGGGATAATACCTGTAAAATGAAAATTAAAATTTATTAAACAAGTTTATAATAAATTTAAACAAATTAAATACAACAATTTTACTTACCGCCTGGTCCGAGTACAGACCCAAATCTCCAACCTCAGATCCCCCTCCGGGCGACACGGAGGATCTGTCTCAAATGGGAGATGCACTATGCCCCTGCCCCGCCCCCTGCCCCTGCCCCTACCCCTGCCCCTGCCCGCAGCCTGCCCCTCGGTCTCTGCCTCACCCTCGTCGTCGACGTGGGCCTCGCTATCGCCCTCGACCTCGACGTGGACCTCGGCCTCGGCCTGCTCCTCAACAGTGGGGTCGACCTCAGGAATACTCGACGGTACTGGCTGCGTAGAAGAAGAAGGCCCTAGCCTCGAACTACTAGAGCCGGGTATGGAGGCACTGCCGGCGACTAGACCGCTAGTGTATACTGGAGTGCGGGGGGATGAGGAGTCGGTAGGAGTGGTAGATGGAGACGGTCGGGGTCGTCGACTCCCACCAGCACAGGAACCAAATGATCCACGTTGAGCCATATCTGAAAAAATACAGGAGTATACCTGACTATATCCTAAAAAAACAAAAGTATACCATACTACAGCCAGGGAACGTTGCTAAGTAAACCATACTATATCTGAAAAAACAAAAGTAAACCATACTACATCTGAAAATGTCGCTTATTAACGTCGCTAAAACAAAAGTAAACCATACTACATCTGAAAAAAACAAAAATAAACCATACTACATCTGAAAATTAAACATATTCAATCCTCTTCTAAAAATTCATCTTCTTCCGATTCCTCTTCCTCTTCCTCTTCCTCTTCACTTCTATCAACTTTCTCTTCCTCTTCCTCTTCTGATACTTCTACCTCTTCCAATTGATGAAACATGCCATGAGGAACTTCCGTTGAGTCCACATCGACAATATTTGTAATAAAAGGTAGTTCGTCTTCCTGATAAGCTATCGCGTCGACATCGAAGGTATACTGAGCTTTAGTCTTACAGACTGCCCACCAATCTGATCTCCCGGCTCCTTATTTTGGATAGCTGGTAAAGTAAACTAGCTAATCCTGGCTTGCTAGAACAAACGGCTCATAAGCTTGATATCGACGGCAATAATTTATGTCAACAAGACCATGTTTCTTAACTCTACAACCTCGACCCTGGATCGGATCGAACGAGTCACATCTGAACAAGACGATCTTACAAGGTTCTATAGCATAATTGTATGTCAGTTCCACAATCTCCCATAAGACGCCAAAGAAGTCATTGCCTGGGTCGACGTCTTTGTAGTTTGAAGATTTTATGCACAAACAGCTATTCTTCGTAGAATCCAAATCCAAGAAGTCGTCTCTTATTCGAGCATTTGTTGACTTGAACCTGAAACCATTTACGTAGTTACTTGGCCAGGTCTTCACTTGATAAATTGGCCCCTTGGCTAGAGTTTTAATATACTCATTCTCAAGGATTGCCTCCGGACGATCAACTAAAATACCATAGAAACGATGCTAACTTAATTATTATATGCAAGTATAAATGTACAGAAAAGTAAATTGTGACTACGTCCGTACATATGCTCTCAACCAAAAAGGAAAATAAAGTCTCATTTGCCGTTCTACTTCCTCCTCGGTTGTGTTTGGATTGTTGGACGTTACCTCATCCTTAAACATGCTGGAAAGCAACGAAGCATAGGTATATTAGTTATATTCAGAAGCAACGAAGCACGCAAAATAATTTTACTTACCCCTCTAGCTTGTCCACTTCTTCCTCGTCGCAGTTGAGCAATACATATAACATTGCAGCGCTAACCTCGTCGTCATTTAGATATCTTTTTTTTATTTTACTAGATGGTTTTCCGTAGACAGTAAATACTTTCAGCTTTGCCTCAATACCAACTTTATAGCCGTTATCATTTCTGGGAGCCCTTGTTCTGTTTGTAGCAATATGAGGCTGAAAATACACGGAACAGAAGTTTAAAATCTCCTCAAGGACATATGCTTCACAAATAGAACCCTCCACCTGTGCCATATTTTTCACCTTCCTCTTAAGGTGGTTCAACTGTCGCTCGAACGGGTACAGCAAACGATAACCGACAGGTCCAGCAACAAGAGCCTCATGGATAAGATAAATCGGCAAATGCTCCATTGAGTCAAAGAATGCAGGAGGAAAAACTCTCTCAAGTTTGTAAAGTGTTACCACAATGTCCTTCTCTTGCTTCTCTAAACGATCGATAAGCAACTTGCAAGAACAAAGATCTCTGAAGAATATGCTAAGCTCTGTTAATGGATCCCAGACTGTCGGTGGTAATAGTTCTCAAAATGTAACAGGAATTAACCTCTCCATGAATACGTGGCAATCGTGGATCTTCATTCCGGTCAGTTTACACTCCTTTATGTCGACACATCTTCTTAGATTGGAGACGTATCCGTCCGAAAATTTCAAGTCCTGGATCCATCTACAAAGTCTCACTTTGTCCTCCTTGTCCAGCAAGTAGATTGCCTTAGGCCGTAAAAGCTTTTCCTTCCCGTTGTCTATCATGTGCAATGTAGGGCATCTGCATATTTCGGCTAAGTCCAATCTAGCCTTCTGATTATCTTTTGTTTTTTCTTTGACGTCCATTACAGTATTAATTATGTTATCAAACACGTTCTTCTCGATATGCATGACTTCAAGGTTATGTCTAATCAGATTTGTGCTCTAATATGGCAGATCCCAGAATATACTCCTTTTGGTCCAGTTATGATCTTCGCCAAATCCCTCGCAACGGCTGCTCGTTGTAGGATCTTCAATAGCACTTGGGATTTCTTTTACTTGCTTCCATGTGTCCTCTCTGGACCACATTGGCGGTGGATCGCCCTTCTCCATAGCTCCGGCACAGAATGCAGTTCTATTCCTCTAGTACGGATGGTCTTTCGGCAAGAACTGTCGGTGATAATCAAAGAAGCATGGCTTTCCTCCGTGTCTCAAACGAAAAGCCTTAGTGCGGTCCATGCAATATGGACATGAAAGCCGACCATGAGTGCTCCATCCAGATAACATTCCGTAAGCCGAAAAGTCGTTGATTGTCCACATTAGTGCTGCCCGCATCTGAAAATTCTATTTTTTTCGAAGCATCATACGTGTACGCCACTGTTTTTCATAGCTGCTTCAGCTCATCTATCAACGGTTGTAAGTACACGTCGATGTTCCTCTTCGGGTTGTTCCGACCGGGGATGATAATAGTTAAGAACATGTAATGTGTCTTCATGCACATCCAAGGCGGTAGGTTATACGGAGTAAGGATTACCGGCCAACATAAATATTGGAAGCCGGAAAGACCAAATCGGGTGAAACTATCAGAGCAGAGGCCCAACCTTACATTACGTGCATCAGAAGCAAAGTTAGGATATGTTCGATCGAAGTGCTTCCATGCTTCTTCATCAGATGGGTGATCCAACACTCCTTCGGTCTATTATCGTTTGTGCCAACTCATATTTTCGGCAGTCTCTTTTACCATAAAAAATCTCTGCAACCGCGACATCAACGGCAAGTAGTGCATTGAAGCAGTCGGCCTTCTAGACTTGCCTGCAGCAGTTGGCTTGTAGCGATCAACACCACAAAATCTGCACACTTCTGTATCCTTGTGATCTTTGTAGTAAAGCATGCATCCGTTCTGACAGTAATCGATGTTGTCGTATCCCATCCAGAGAGATCTCACCATCCTCTTAGAGCGGTAGAAGTCTTTCGGTAACTTGGCACCCTCCGGCAAGATATCGGTAATCAACTCGAGCACTCTATTGTAGCATTCTTGGGACATGTTAAAGTCATACTTTATGCTCAAGAGTCGAGTGATCACCTCTAACGGTGAATGGTCCTCACAGCCAGGGTATAAAGGAGTCCTTGTATTCTCCAGCAACTCCATAAACTTTGCGGCATCGGCATTCGGTGCCTCCTCAGCTGCGTCACGATTGTATGGATCGAAACTAGGCCCCGCAGCATCGAAGACCATGTTCACGTACTCGTTGTCGACACCAGTTCGGTTGTGGACATTCATATAAGGCTCCACAAAAGGCTCCACATAAGGCTCCACATAAGGCTCCGCTTGGAATGCTAAATGTACAAGCTCTCCGTGTGCGGTCCATTGGTAGTAATCCGGATGGAAATTATTTGTGTATAAATGATACGTCACATCCAATTCTGGTTGAAACTTCATGTTCCGACATTTTGCACACGGGAACTTAATGTCTATGCCATCCATGGATTGAGGAAACGCCTTCGCGAATTGGAGGAATTGTTCTACTCCGACGATGTATTCATCTCGCATACCGCACCTGTCATCTCGAATGCGGTTGTACATCCACGAACGGTCTAGCAAATACATGGATATAGCCATTTCTAGATATCTGCAAATATGAATAAACTTCAAAACTAAAACGAATATACTACATACTACATACTACGGCTGTGACTCGGGACCATTCCTATGAGTCGGGACCATTCCTACTACATACTACATACTAAAACGAATAAACTTCAAAACTAAAACGAATATACTACAAACTAAAACGAATATACTACATACTACGGTCGTGACTCGGGACCATTCCTATGTGTATCGGGATCAAGGAAACTACGTGTTACAAATATCGGCACTATCGGTACGTGTTACAAATATTGGCACTATCGTGTTATAAATTAACCAACCAACAAAACTACGTGTTACAAATATCGGCACTATCGGTACGTGGTTTTGAATCAGAGTATTACATTTTTCGGTGTCGGAAAACAAATAACTCTTACTAAATTATCAGTTTTTTTGGCACTATCGGTGCCCCTGACCCAGCCCCCACGCACCCCTCCCCCCTCCCCCCCTACACCACCCCTAACCCTAACCCGAACCCTATCCCTAACCCCTCCCCCACCAGCTCCCCCTCACCTCCCCAGCCCCCCCAACCCCTACACCACCCCTAACCCTAACCCGAATCCTATCCCCAACCCCTCCCCCACCATCCCCCCTCCCCTTCCAAGCCCCCCCCCCCCCCCCCCCCGCCCTCACCCCCCAGCCGCCCTCACCCCCCCCCCCCCCGCCCCTCACCCCCCTAACCTGAACCCTAACCCTCCCCTTCCCCCAGCCCCCCCTCCTCACCCCCAGCCGCCCTCACCCCCCCTGCCCCACCCCCCCCAGCCACCCCCCAACCATTCCTCACCCCCAACCACCCGCACCCCCTGCCCCTCCCCCCGAGCCACCAGCACCCCCCCAACCACCAACAACAAATAGAGAGAGAGAGAGAGAGAGAGAGAGGGAGTCACGTACCATAGGAGAGTCGCCGGAGAGAGTGAGAGCAAGAGCGAGAGCGCTGGAGAGAGTGAGAGCGAGAGCGCCGGAGGAAGAGAGTGAGTGAGTAAAATGGATGGGGGAAATGAATGGGGGGGGATTTAATTTAGTTAGAAATTTAGCGACGTTATTAGTAACGTCGCTAAATCAGTCGCAATTAGCGACGTTGTAGCGACGTTTCGCGACGACTAGCTAACGTAACTAGTATACGTCGTTGTCACGTTGCTATTTGCGTCGCTAGTAGCGACGGTTACCGACGTTTCATTTATGCGTCGCTAATGTCCACAATTTAGCGACGTTTTTGTAACGTCGCTAAAATTACGTCGCCAATTAAGCAGATTTTAGTAGTGTGGGCACATCTAAGTATGCAGCCTATTTGAATTATTATCAATAAAATTACCTTCTTCAATATAAATATATATATATATAAAATAAAAAAAAAAAATATATATATATATATATATATATATATATATATATATATATATATATATATATATATATATAAAAGATCCATACAAGCATTATTATTCTGTTGATAGACCCATGCACATAAAACACAAGTACAAAAGAGCAACAGTAACTCCAAACGGTTTTGCTTGTGTATTTAGGATATCCAATAAAATCTATGAATTAAGCATGTTTTCAGCATGAAAACTCCAAACGGTTTGAATAATCCATTTGGTCGTTCTAGGCATCAAAGTTGAAGTAGCCAGTGTGGGTTTCAATTCAAACGACCAACATAAACATTGCAGGGAGAAAATAGAGCAGAGGGAAGGACTTGTGAGTAGAGAAATCTTTTCTCATGCCCAATCTATAGTTTCAAGATCATTTTCCATTCAAATAAAAAGGTTTAAACAAAATGGTTCCGGGCGTTTGAATAGCTATGGTGCATGAAAAAGGTTCAAAGGTAGATGCTCTGATGATATTGGAGAACAATTATGATTAGGCTTTCAGGTGGTCTGAATGTCATAGATCACTCTAATAGGGATATGTACTTTCAATTTGGAAGATCGATCTTGTGCGTATTACCATTTATTTTTAACATCGCGTAGTCTTGCATCGAAGACTACAAGTAATCATCTTTTAGTTTTGACAATAAATAAATATTTAACCAACAGAAAAAAAAAACAATTTGCATGCTTCATTAAGTAAAAAATGCAGTAACTTAAGGAAAATAGTTTTGCAACTTATAAAAACTTTGAATGAAGGCTTCAAGGCTGTCATTTCATATATATATTAAAGACTAAAATAGATTGCAAGAAAACTATTAAGAGAATAACCAGCAATCTTTCAACTGATGATGCACTCTGGGTACTTCGAAGTACCTTGTTATTGAAAATGTAAGATGACGGATAAAGGAACACAATTGTTCGAAGAATGTAGTGACAGTAAGCACAGGCTCTACCTCTAATTGGAGGCATTTGTGAACCGTAATTTGGAACTAATATAGAGTTATAGAAATTAAGATACAAAAGACGAGCAACATCTTAGTATTAAACTGTCGACTTCAAACAAAATTTAAATGACGAAAATCCTCCAAAAGGAAAAAAAAAAAAAAAAGGCAAGAAGATTTATCACTGTAGTCACAAGAAAGCAACGTAACTCTCAAATGTACATTGTTTGAGTCAAGAAGTAACTTATGAGACCAAGTATGAGATTCAATTTCCACGTCCTAAATTAAAAAAAGAATAAAGAACATTAGTACAATGGGCCATCATAGTTTCATAAGTCGTGTGACATCAAACGCCGCAATATCTATTGTCAGACTCTTTTTTTCTAAATTAAGATAGTGATGCAAACCCCATTCCAATTACAACCATTTGGATTGCTAACTTGCATATCTATTAGGACCTAAATAGGTTTGAAATTGAGGTGACTTGACATTCACCAATAATAAAAGGCAATATATTAGATTTATTCCAATTGTCTCATAAATAAAAAAGGCTATAGATTATATATATTTTAATTGTCTCATAAATCAAAAAGTTATGGCAGTGACATGAGTCATTCCCTAGACTACTTCACATGTTCCAGATTTATAGTTAAATTTATTTGTTATACACTAATTATTTCGCTCAATGTCAAGATATTCCAGTTTCCCATAATAGTTTTGCTTGATAATAAAACAGTCAAATGTTCAGAATATTTGTGAACTCATGATGTTCTCTTGGTGGCAAAAATGGTTAACATGTAAGATTAAGAGTGTTCTTGGTGGCGAATAAAATAAATGGATTGTATGGTTTAAAAGACACTTTTCAAAAAAATTGCAGAAGACAGGAGTTGATGTTGGAGTTTTGGTTTTTCCTTTAGAAAGCTTTAGTCCCACGTCGGAAAAAAGACAAACAGATTGTATCTCTATATATTAGCTTTGCTATTATTGGAGATGCACATGTGGTGTGGAGGTGCACATGGGTTTGCTATGTGGAGTTATTTTTCTAATGGGAAAAAAGCTAAAATCAACAATTAAAGCATTCATGCTTTTTGCTTTTGGGAAATTTATTTCCATGGGAGCTAAGCCCCGTAGGACTTAGCGACTCGGACTCAGACTCGGACTCGGACTCGGGCTCATGGGCTCATGAGACGTAATGTGGCATTTTGTTGGCGCACTTAGCACGTCAGCATCGTCGCTAGGCTCATAGTGCGCTTTAGTTGCGCTCGTTGCGCGAGCCAGGTTGCGCTGGGTTGCGCTGAGTTGCTCGGGTTGCACGGGCACGCTGGTTGCGCTGCGTGCGTCGTGTGCGCAGTGCGTGCAGTGCGCGCAGTGTGCGCAGTTCAGTGCGCGCTCTGTCACACAGAGTGCAAGAAGCGCGGTGTGTGCGCGGTTGGCGCAACTTGCAGCAAAACATGCGTTTACATGTTCTGGACGGTTGCTACATGTTCGGGGTGGTTGTTACCACGTCCCTAACTTTGTGGCAACCGATCAGTTGCTGCAGGGCCTATATAAGGCATCATCACTCTCTCAAGGCTGAGTATATTACAGAATAGAAAGAGAAGCCACTACAGAAAGTTTACGAGTGTTTTTTAGCACAAGTAAACAGAGTATTCAGAAGTATTCTTTAACACAGTTCTGATCTTCCAGTAGCCTTCGAGAGAGAGAGGAAAGGTGCCGCACCAGCGTTGCTTTTGCACGGGAGTTCGTGTCCATCCGAGGAGTCAGAAGAGCAAGAGTGTTCCAAGTTCTCCGACGAACTTGCTGGTTCCTGGAAGCTGTTCGTGTAGGGCGAATAAAGCTTTGAGCAACGGTGATTATTCACCCCAGCAGGAGTTCTTCCATCTTTCTCCAGTCACCTTCTTCGTTGCTGCCAGTAATTCTGATTGTATCTTCTTTTTAGAAGTACTACGATCTGATTGCGATTGATTACGAAATCTTTTTAGATTCTCGTAATTCAGAATCACCTTCCTTGAAGTGTTGATTTGAAACATTATTTTTACAATTGTTTCATTTTCTCAGTTTTCCATCGAAAAAAAATGTGCCCCGGCACTAACAATCTCAAAGCTTTATTGCTACGATGGAAAACGTTAATGTTTCACTCTTCAATTCTGACTTTTGCAAGTCAGAAAAGTTTGATGGAGAACATTACCAAGTCTGGAAGAGGAAGGTATATCTCACCCTTCAACTCAAAGACGTAGATCACGTGCTTCTGGAGGAAGAACCTACCGTTCCAGATACTGGGTCTGCTGCCGCAATCACTGCGGCTACTAAACTTCAGGCCAAGTGGAGAAGAGAAAATAGCATTTGCAGGCTGCTTATCCTGAATGCTATGGAGGATTTCCTTGCAGAATCCTATTCTAAGAAAACTATCGCTAGAGACATATGGGAGTCTCTGGAAAAACTCTACGAAGAAGACAAGAACCGTAGTAAAATATTTGTGGTTGAAAAATATCACAAGAGGTTCTTTGAGGACGAAAAGTCTATGCTGCCGCAGGTGAAGGAGTTCCTGAAACTGCGACAGAAGTTGGAAGACGAGGCAATGCCCCTCCCCGACAAGTTTATTGTTGGAGGGATTGTCTCAAAGCTCCCCGCTGGGTGGAGCAAGTTCTATACAAACATGCATAGGAAGAAGCTGGAGATCACCCTTGAAGATCTCCTGCAGGAAATCTATGTTGAGGACCAGATGCGGGCTCAACTGAAGGTGGACGCACTGTCCAAACAATTGGCTAACACCAATATAGTTCATACCAAGGAACCAAGGGAAAAGCAGGATGCTTCCCACAGCAAGAAGAAGGACCCTGACAATCTAAAAGTCAAGGGAACTTCTATCAAGAAAAAAAAGCCAAAGTCTCAAATGCCTTGCTTCAAGTGTGGCAAGAAGGGCCACTTTAAGAATGAGTGCAAAGCAAAAACCAAACAATCAGAGCATGGAGAGCCTAGTAAGGTATCTATCATCACTGACATTGTTGCTATGATTGCACAGGTTGATGCGGTAAGGACTGACTCTGACTGGTGGGTAGACACTGGAGCCTCCTGCCATGTCTGCTCCAGTAAGGAGTGGTTCACCACCTATACACCTACTTCTGAAGTGGTTATGATGGCGAACCAGGCACAAGCTGAAGTGCTTGGGATCGGGATGGTGGTATTGAAGCTGACTTCGGGGAAGTCTCTGACGTTTCAAGGCGTAAAGCACGTACCTGCTATCGCCCAGAACCTGATCTCAAGAGGCCTACTCTACAAAGCAGGCCTCAGGATGGACATCAATGATGGCCAGATGGTGATGTCTGTCAAAGGAACATATTTCGGGAAAGCTTTTTATACCGAAGGAATGTTCAAAATTCAGCTTGTAAATCAGTCCAATGTAATTAATGTGATTAATGAAGTCACTCATTCTGCTTATACTCTTGAGTTGTGGCATAATAGGCTAGGACATGTTCATTGTAAACGAATAAACAGAATGTCTAGTCTAGGACTTATCTCCAAGTGTGGGGGTAATATAGAGAAATGTGAAGTTTGTGCTCAAACAAATATCACAAGAAAACCCTTTCCTCGGGTTAATCGAAGTACAGATCTTCTGGAGTTGGTATACTCCGATATCTGTGACTTCAAACAGTTCTCTACAAAGGCCGGGATGAAATATTTCATAACCTTCATCGATGACTTCTCAAAGTATGCATTTGTCTACTTGCTGAAGGCTAAAGACGAAGCATTCGAGAAGTTCAAGGAGTTCAAAGCCGAAGCTGAACGGCAGACTGGACAACAACTCAAAAGGATAAGAAGTGATCGAGGTGGGGAGTACAGGTCTCATGAATTCGTATCGTTCAGCAAAGAACATGGAATTGTCAATAAGACTACGGCTCCGTACTCTCCTCAATCAAACGGAGTAGCAGAGAGGAAGAACAGAACGTTAACAGAAATGATTATCTCAATATTGTTGACTGCTGGTCTTCCTAAGTGCTACTGGGGAGAAGCTGCATTGACGGCCACTTTTATTCTAAATAGAGTGCCTCATACAACTTCAGATGTTACTCCTCATGAACTCTGGTTCAAGGTCAGACCTAACTTGAATGTCATTCGAGTGTGGAGGTGTCTGGCATATGTCAAGCTTCCAGATCTGATGATTCAGAAGCTTGGGACAAGGACTACTAAGACGATCTTCTTGGGGTATGCCGAGAAGAGTGATGCTCGGAGATTTCTTGATATTGAGTCAAATTATATCATTGAATCTCGCGACGCATAATATTTTGAAGACAAATTTGCAAGGCACAAGAATATTGTTCTTGCGGATGTTCCGGAGAACAATGAGGGTGCGCAGGTCTTCAATGAAGATGTGGTCCAAGAAGATATTGTTGTTGAAACAACGGTTGAACCAGATCTCGCTGAGCCAGCAACGAAGCGAGTGAGGAGGCCGAAGTACTTCGGAAGTGACTTTGTCACCTATCATGTGGAAGCAGATCCACTTACCTATGATGAGGCGATGAAGACCAGAGACGCAGTTTTCTGGAAGGAGGCGATTGACAATGAAATTGATTCCATCACCTCAAATAACACTTGGGTGTTGGTTGATCTTCCTGAAGGAGCGAAACCCATCGGATGCAAATGGATCTTCAAGAAGAAGATAAAAGCAGACGGAACTATTGACAAGTTCAAGGCTAGGTTGGTAGCCAAGGGATTTTCTCAAAAGCAGGGGATTGACTATTTTGACACGTATGCTCCAGTAGCCCAGATGACCACCATCAGAATGTTGATTGCTCTCGCAGCAATACATAAGATGGTGATACATCAGATGGATGTGAATACGGCTTTTCTAAATGGCGAGCTGACCGAAGAGATTTACATGCAACAGCCAGAGGGATTTGTCATCAGGGGTCTTGAAGACAAAGTCTGCAAGATGATAAAATTATTATACGGTCTTAAACAAGCTCCCAAGATGTGGCATGAGAAATTTGACAAAGTTATAAGGTCAAATGGCTACATGGTCAGCGATATGGACAAGTATGTTTACACGAAGTTCGCTGATGGAAGAGGTGTGATCGTTTGTCTGTACGTAGACGACATGCTTATCCTGGGTACGAATATTAGCTGTGTCACGGAGACAAAGAAGTTCATCTCAAGCAAGTTCAGTATGAAGGACTTGGGAGAAGCTGATGTGATCTTAGGGATCAAGATCATTCGGACAGACAGTGGATTAGCGTTGTCACCGTCTTATTATATTGAGAAAATGATCACTCGTTATGGGTATCGGGATCTTCCAGGGATCGATACGCCGTACAGGTGTGATCTGAAGTTGAAGCCTAATTCAGGGGAAAGCGTCAGGTAACTGGAGTATGCAAACGTAATAGGAAGTTTGATGTATGCTACTACTGCCACAAGGCCTGACATAGCTTTCACCGTGGGAATGCTGAGTCGGTTCACGAGCAACCCAGGTGCTGAATACTGGAAAGCTGTGAAACGGGTTATGAGATATCTCAAGAAGACTCAGACATATACACTGTACTACAGTGGAGATCCGCCGGAAGTGGAAGGATTCAGTGATGCAAGCTGGTGCTCAGAGGTGGAGAGCGAAAGGTCCACAGGTGGATTCATTTTCACAATGGGTGGAGCTGCTATATCGTGAAAGTCGAAGAAGCAGACTATGCTGTCGCGGTCATCCATGGAATCTGACTTCTTTGCACTTGATACCGCAGCCGAGGAAGCAGAATGGCTTCGGGAGCTCATGTATGATCTTCCAATGGTTGGGGCGCAAATACCGACAATACCGATATACTTCGACAACCAGGCGACTGCGACGGTGGCATCAAATGACCTCTTCAACGGAAAGAAGAGGACTGTGTCGTTGAAGCACAGGGCAGTACATGATCTTATCAAGAGAGGTGTTATTGCGGTAATTGATGTTCGGAGTCAGGAGAACCTGGCGGATCCGTTCACCAAGGGCCTCAAGCGCCAGCTGGTCGATGACACAGCTTGTAAAATGGGCTTGAAGGCATTCTGATATTGTATTATTGTATTCCTACCATAAAGTTTTTTGCTATTAGTTCAAAGATTTATCTACTAGGCATCTAGCTTTTGGTTAAAGGGAGGACCACTAATCGGAAGAATATCAGGAACGGTGGGTATATGTTCTATTTGGCATGGAGAGGTTACGGACCTATAACCACTGTTTTCTACTATTGTTTTCTGCAGAAAACGGTTCCTGTGGGAAGGTTGGCTTAATTGCCTTAATGAGTTCTCAGGCAGAGTGAATGTCTGGTGTGCTTTACAGGAAGCACGGTAGAGTAGCACTACAAGGAGTGAAACTCCATGCTACAGTGGGGTGACTCCACAATGAGGTTCCTATATGTGGAGTGCTGCCCAGGAATAGGATAAAGCCTCGACTTTGCAGGCCAAGTCACAGCGGCGTAGCACCGCAAATAGGCAGTTAGCCTAATGCTGTATGTTAAAAATAAAGAGGGGTGTAGTCAGCACTACAAAGAGGAGAAGTTCCTCATGATACAGTGGCACGATACCACGATGAGGTACCCGGTTAGGGATAAAGCCTCGGCCCAGCCCGGCACGAGCCCGGCATGAAAAATTGGCCCATGTGCCGGCCCGGCCCCGTATATTGGGTCATGTCGGGCTAAATATATTGGCCCATAACATAGACCCGGCCCGGTCCACCCTAATAAATAAGAATAAAGTAGTTTCTATATCAAAAACTGATTGTTATTAATATTTAGAAAACTTAATCATGTTATTATGTTATGTTAATCTACGTAAATGTATGTGATTGTTGAAAAACATATATGAAAACATGTTGGATGTTCAATCTTTTATGTTTAAAAAATGATTGTAATTAATATATAAAAAATTTGATAAGAAGAACGAAAATGAATGCCCAAATTTTACGTGCCAATCAAGACCCGGCCCGGCCCGGCCCGGCCCGGCCCACTTGACTGGTCTAGTTGTTGTATACGCTGGTCTGATTCTCGACCGGGTCGATCTCGACCATGACGAAGTCCGTTCTTTGGATCTTGAACTTGATGGGTAGTGGTGACGCTAGCGGGGTCGGCGCCGACGAAGCGGCGGATCTCGTCGACGGCACAGAGGAAGCGACCGGCCTGGTCGCAGTCGACGCCATCGGAGAATAGCATGTGGTCGGAGAAAGATGAGCGGACAGGAGAGGAGTGGAGGAACTAAGGTTTGAATGTAGGAGAAGAAAAAATAAGTGAAAAGGAAATTAGTGTTCGGGAGAATTTAGAAGGAGAAGGGAAAATAGAGAGAGGGAGGAAGAGGAGAAGGGGGTTTCTCTTAAGGAGAGGGGAAAAATAGAGAAAGACTTTCTATGTTTCCTCGGTCGCGGAACCATCAACATGCATCCAACATTTAAAATAAATTTTATAAAATTACTACAGTGGTAACTAAAGTATGCACGGGTATTTTTCCTCACATGCAATACTTGACGGTTATAACCAAACAGCCAATAAATACAATGGGTTTTCTTGACGATTCCTCTAAAACCCTCAAGTATTATGGTAAAATTTTGTAATATAATACAAAAAGTAGTGTTTTCTTGACGTATGTCTAAAATCGTCAAGATAATGGCTTTCCTTGATGGTTTAGCATGACATTTTTCTTGAAGTAGGTCGGGATAGATTCTTGGGTTGGAAGAGATGAATGAGGTGAAGGAGTCTTGGTCTCTTTGGAATGCACACGACGAGAGGAAGACGATCCTCTAGAACCAACAACATCCAAATTATGTCTTCAAGTCGCCCTCTTTCCTTTACACATTCTGGAAAGAAAAGAGAAGATCATGAGACTCTAAGATGAATAACTTAGAAATATTTAAGGAAACAAGTAATATATCAAGTAATATATCTTAATGTGTACTCCTAGAATTGCAGGGTTTCAATAGCACTCTATTCCTAAGTACAAGATCACAAGAAATAAGCATATAATTAGAGTCAAAAATTCCTAAGTCATTATTGAGCATTCCTATCTTGTAGGCTCCCAATGATGTTTCTAAGCACCATTAGATGGACCTACATGAGCCACCAAAGGGGGCATGTCACAGAGGCAGGGGCAGGGTAGCCGCAGTAGCAACAGCACCTCATAAGAGCAACGTAGTGCAGCTGCATCATCCCTTCTATTGCGCGGACGAAGAGATTAGGGTTTGGGAAGGAAAGTATGAGAAGAATTTTTCTTCTTCTTAATGGTATGGCTCTGATACCATATAAAATAGAAATATTGATTGATTACTTAGAGATAAAGATTACATATATATAGAAGGAGACTAGATATCCTCATTATCTATCTGATATGGTACCAAAACCCATAATATATAACTCAATAACCAATATAAGGTAATGGTTTGTAACCATCCCTTATTTGTTGGTTAACTCTGAATTAAGGGGTAATAGCTATTAGGGTTTGGCAAAAGCCTTCCCTATGTATTATTCTCTCTTTTTGTCTTTTATAAAAGAGATAACTAATATACTACTACGTGAGGATTTTGCAGCAGCAACCAAAATCTATGAAGTTTTATTTGTTGAATTTGAGAAATTCATATTTTATAGTAAAGGTGATAAGGAGCGTTCTAAAAGTTTAATCCATTGAATTTGTTGGTTCCTGGGAGCAAATCGTCGAAAGAGACGAATCTTACTTTGAGAAACGATGATATTCATCACTCCAGTATGAGCTCTTCTTCATTTATTATTTTTGTACTTGTTCTATCTTAGTGTAGCAACTGTGATTGCAAAGAGAAGAACAATTTTATGTTTCCAACATTTTCTTGTTGCTTGAGTCAGTTTGTAAAAGATGTTATTCCGTACAAGTTCTGGTTGGATCTAAAATCATCACTTGATAAATAAGACCAGAGTAGCAACAATCATTTGTGATCTTCATTTTTTTATGTTCTTGGTGCCATCTTTGTACACCTGGAAATAACACTTAGTTCTAGAAATAACACTAAGTTGTTCTATATAGGACTTCTGTTTGTGGTGAGGATGACTTAGGCTTATTTGAGTATCTACCAAGACCTTCACCTATGTGTGTTTGAGTGCTTGTATTTGTGGGTGGGTGGGTGGGTGGTGCGTGTATGTTTCCATTTGGTCAACAAATAACAATCTAGTATAGCATTATAGTAGTATATATAATTGACAGTTATATCATACACGTTTATAACTTTATATATAATCATATTAAACTTCTTGTAGCTCAATAAGTAAAATTGATAGACACCTAAACATGAGATCTCAATAGGACAGCTAAGACTGCCAAAACATACTTGGAAATTCATGAGTATAACGAGATTAACATGTTCTGTTGGTTTTAAGTCAACTAATCTCAGCACGTAAAGCTTAAATTAAAATAAATATTTAAAGGATAATGCTTCTTTCCAACATCAATAAATGATACCAGTATAACTAGTGTGTTTCTCAATTTACTATAAGAAAAGCATAACTCATAATGTCCAATTTGTTTATATTTTGTAGCACTTCCAATTATGGGTTGAAGGAATTGTATACTTGTCATACTATTAATTTCCAATGATTCCTGATTCTATGATGTGTAAAAAACATATCCTTTGATCACCTAGAATACGATTGATCAAAGGATGTGGTTTTGATACCAATTAAGGGACCGATAGGCAACTCTAGAGGAGGGTGAATAGAGTGCAGCAAAAATATCTATCCAATTAAAAATATTCTAGGCGAAAGCATTGAACAACCGTATAAAAATATTTGTAAATGAAAAACTAGTATTGAAGCAGCAGAGTTTAGAGAGCAAAAAATAAACACCGAAATTTTTATCTTGGTTTTCCTCTAAGAGGACTAGTCCAGGTCCAGGAACTCTTGCTTGTAGTTGAATCCACTATAGTCACAATAGTGAAACACAAGTTTTGAATCTGAAGCACTTACAGCTCCTACAACTTGTGACTTTATTCGAAGTGCACAACAACTTTTCAAACAAGAGCTTTGATTGAAGAACTCACGACTTCAGCAGCAGAGATAAGCTTTTATAAACCAAGCGTGTACAACTCTTTACATACTTCTAACCGAGATCGTACTTGGAACTAGAAGGATGAGGGAGTTGATCTTGGAGTTGTTTGCCATGACAAAAGGTTATATAAACTTTTTGTACTTTAAACATATAAAAAAGTATAATCGGTTCCTAAACAGGAGATCTAAGTACAAATTTTTCTGGAGAAGTATGACAGTGGAGATCGAGAACTGCAGCGGCTCCTTTACTCCGTTAACGATATGACGGTGAGTTGAACTTGCTCTGGCTTTCTAGTGCTTGTGATTGGAACTCTGGGGTTGCCAATCAAGAGGGTGCCGAATTTATGAAGATTTTGAAGCCTCTTTATCGAAGGAAAATTCCTTCTATTTATAGGGAAGCACATATACGATGCGCATAAGGATTGTGCAGGAACGCTGCACGTAGAGATATGAGAGAATCTCGTAGTTGTACAGTGAGGGCTGCTGCTGGGCTGCACGTGGCAGACGTTGGGATTCTCCTTTATAAAGATCTTGGAAGAATTATCAACATGATCGAATAAACGATATGTGGCATGTGTTTACTGTTGATCGGATGAACCTGAGCAGATTTTGTTTCTATCTCTGAAGTTGGATTTTGTCTTATCTTAGGGGGCCATTTGTTTAAACAAACCAATCGGATGTGGCCCTCGTCTATAAGAACAAATTCCGTCCTTATCTGTGGTTTAAACAAACCGATAGGATATTTCTCTTATCAAAAAAAACAAACTATGTCCTATCTTAAGAGCAATGGTTTTTAAACAAACCAATCTGAAAAGAACATAAACATCCATCTGGCCACGTGGAACCACGTCACCCCGTAAGACTGCATTTCTATGCGAGCTGTGCTTCTGGCGAGGCTTTGATGTCACTGTGCTTTTAGAGCGACAAGTGGACAAGTTCTTCAGGCGACGGAGTCACTGCACTTTTAGGGCGATGAGAGGACAAGTGCTTCAGGCAACGGAGTCACTATACTTTTAGGGCAATGAGTGCACTTGTGCTTTTGGAAATGGAGTCACTACGCTTTTAGAGCGACGAGTGGATTAGTGCTTCAGGCAACGGAGTCACTGCACTTTCTTGGTTGAAGCGGGGGTACAGTGAACTGGATGTGCTTCTGACTTGAAGTGAGGGTGCAGAACTGGCTGTGCTTCTGAGTCGAAGGAGCTAGTTTTTATCGAAGTCATAATAGCAATTAATGACTGCTCTTTTTATGGATGAGTCGGTCATCCTCTTCTTTAATTACCGCCATCATTTAGGGAATTTAAGAAGTTAGTGGCCTTGGATTCAATCGAATGAACCTATTAAAAGAGATTCATTGTGCTGAGTCTTAGTTTCATCCCATTAATTTGGAAGTCTTTGACTGATGGCCACGTGGCCTGTAGATTGGACCACACTCACGCTATATAAAGGAAAGCTTTTTCAAAGGGTCGTGTCTTCTGTCTCTTAACATTTCCACCATCATGCTCGATCCCGGCTTAGCTTAAAACGGCCGTTGGCCTCCAAGAAGCTGTGTCCTTGTAGAAGAATTACTGCTGAGGTTTGAGATGCACTTGAGTGTTTGGCGTAATGAGTTCGAACCTGAACAACATCTTAGAAGTCTTCAAGATCCAAGCTTTCGGGTTTGGATTGACTGCCAATCCGAAGAGCCACAGGTTGTGCTCTGCCCTGCTCAATGGCGGTGGCACACCCTGTGCTGTGGACTGAGTTCTTGTTCGGGCCAATAGCTGCTTCAGGAAGTGGCTCGCTCTGACAGTGCTGTGCATCTGGGGGGCTGCGCGTCTGTGAAGATTAACCCTTTTGTAGATTTTTAGGCGTTTTAGTTTTTTTCATGATGAATCTGTAATAGATCCTTATAGACATAATTTTAATAAAGAAATTCTTTTCATGTAATCATGACGAATCTGTAATAGATCCTTGTAGACATGATTTTAATAAAGAACTCTTTATAAACCATTTGTTGTATATCTGTGTGACTTTGATTATCTGTCTGTGCTTTTGAGGTACATGTGATTTTGTGAATCCATGTGTAGTGGGGACGCCACCTGCTCTTTTGATATGTCTGTACTTTTTTATGCTTCTACAAGACCCCCTTCAAACTGTTTCAAACTTGAGTCAAGCTCGGAATACTTTGAACAGAAGCATGACACGTGTCCTTTGCAAGCGAATGCCCAGCACGCTTACTGACAGGCTGTCATCACGCTTAGCGTTCGACATTAAATGCATTGAGCCGTCGCTTCATTAAAAGTTGATCACAACTCATCGTTTCTAGGGAATAGTTATCATGATCTTTACTCTTTATTCCTACGTCGTTCGAAAAGCTTTCTCGTTCACGAAGCATTTTTTCTTCTTTTGCTGACATGGTCGTACCCTATAAGTAGGGTCTGTTATGAGAGAGAAAAGCTTTCTATCTTTCTTTTCTTCTCACGGAAGCTTTTTATCAGTGTCTTCTTCCTCTTTCAAATCGTAACTTTTTCCTCCATGGCCCCCAAGAAATTAAGAACCCCAAAAGCTTCTACGGCGAGCTCCAAGAAGGCCAGTGGGTCAGTGGCTTGCCCCAGACCGGCTATAGTGAGTGTGAGACAGACTAGAGCATCATCGGTGAGGCAAGTTGGAGAGGCCACGACGAGCACTCGACAGGCCAAAGGGAAGCAGTTGGCTTCCGAAGTCGTCGTCATTGATCAAGCTCCCATCGTAGGAGTCACGGAGACGTGCGGCCACCCGTTGCTAGTAGGTGTATGACTGTCATTGATTTCTTGATTCGCTGATGCATATGAGCGTCGACTCTTAGGAGCGTCATCTTGAAGATATGCTGATGCTTTTTCTTGCTGATGCGTATGGGCGCCATTCTTCGGAGTGGTGTTCCGCAGATGTGCTGAAGCTTTATTAACTGACGTGCATAGTTGTTACTTTTTACAAAGTAACGGCTATCAATGTACTGAAGTTTCTCGTAGATGCGCAGCCACTCCCTGCGCAGTTCTTTTTATAAAGTAACTGCGCGGATGCTTGTTGGCTGACGTGTTGTGCACTTTGATAGTGCCTGCGCGGATGTTCAGTAGTGACTATGCGAATGTTTTCCTATCCTGGCGTAGTGTTTTTGCTCTCTGTGTCTGCAAAAAATATTTGTGTCTTTCTGACACACTTTTTTATGTGCAGTTCAAGTGTCTGCGTCTCTTTCTGAGGATATCCTTTTGAATGCGGTGGCCTCTGCCTTGGGCAGGAACATTGATGAGGCGCTTACCACTCCCGTCAGGCAGCTAATAGGCCAAGGTCAACTAAAAGGGTGACTAGCCATGATACGGGATCAACAGCTCATATACTTCCGTCGTATGATGGATCGAGGCAAGTTGTCTCTCCCTTCTGATCCTGTCAAGATGTTGAAACCTTCGTTTCTCTTTGGCGATCAGCTGGTCTTGGAACATACCAAGCTTTTGGAGATAAACGAAAACTAGTACTTTGAGAATGATGGTCTCTCTTTGTATGTTCCGTCGATCAACCGACACATCCCGCTCTCAGTTTTCTTCTGCTTGGCCGAGAAGCGTGTTACGACCCGCACCCACTTTTTAGGATGCGAGCGCGTGCACAAGCCAGCTACATATCAAGTAGAACCCACTCTAACCTGAATATGTATAAGCTGTCTAGACTATGGTAATATGCCTAAACATGGCAAGGCAAAACTATATCTCAATCCCCAAGAATAATATAAAATAAAAATGAACAATTATGGTTCATGGTCTGCAGCCCACTAGCATATATGTCCGATTAGACTCCAAGGAAATAACATGAGTCTATAAGACTAGGCTAACAAGCAGGATATATCATAATAAGGAATATAAAGCACGAGAGGATAACACAGTAATATCACTAGTATACCCGGATCCTATAAATGTAATCAACTACCATCATGATCAGCTAACTAACTCCGTGCAATGAACTAACTAAAGAGATCGTCAGGTCCTCATGGGACTAGCAAGATACATAAAACAGGCCTATCTAACAGTTCATTATGCATATGAAATAAGCAGAAAAGAGACAGAAAATGACAAGTTTCTATGAACATGGATACGAGAACAACTACGCATAAATGAACTGCTGGAAATGAACATGAACACAAGACAGGAAACCAATCGGATACGCAAACCCTCGCCCCCAGTGTGGACTCGTAGGTTTGAACAACTACTAACCCTCTCCCCTAGTGTGGACTCACAGGTTAGCTTCAAAAAATCAACCCTCGCCCCTAGTGTGGACTCACAGGTTAGCTTCAAAAAATCAACCCTCGCCCCTAGTCTGGACTCGCAGGTTGAGAAATCAAAAACAAGGTATAGCAGTTAAGTTATGACTTACTCGTCCTAAGACACGATAGGACTCAGTGAAGGTACATATGAGGACAAATTCGGTATAACTACAATATCAAGTCATGAACGATGATGATATACGAACAAGACAAATAAACTAATATACATGGTATAATAAAAAAGCATATAAACCAAAAACAACCAGAGAAGCTAGAGGTAACATATAAAAGAGAAGGACTATAAGCATGTAAATAAATTGTAGAGGAAGGCAAGGTATACTTGCCTGAGGTTGCACGTAGAACCAACACCATCTAGTCAATCGACGAGCCACAAAAATCAAACTCTCATAACAGTCTTCGGAGGCTGAAACAAATATTACCAACATGTTCAGATCAGTCAATTTAGGTAGGATAGCCTACCCATAAGTCCAATTCTGGACACAGGGACAAAACGGTAATTTTGGGCCAAAACGATGTTCGCTGTTGGATCCGCTTGCACCGAAAAGTGTGCCAGTACCTACAGTCTCTAAAGTCATCAAACTATGTATTTATGATTTTGGTTTGATGAGACGAACCCAACGATGTGTCCAAAGTGGGATTCCGGTGGGCCGTGCATAAATTCACCCGTTGGATCGGGTCACGGGCCCGCCAAAAATAGCGTTCCGGTCGACCTTCTCAGAATCGGACCAAACTTGGCGTACAGGACTAGAAAAATGACACGATCCTGTTTGTGCAAGTTTTATCTCGAGATGACGAACATGCACAAAGTAACTGTCTACTTTGCAAGGAGGCCGATACGATAAATTTTTATAGATACGTATCAAATTCGTCGCGCACACGCAACCAATTCGAATTTCGTCAAAGCCCACACGTGCATGAAGTCCCTATGAACCTTTCGATATAAGTGGTTCGCGACAAAGTCACCCGGATTGTCGGGACGGACTCCGTATCGGCAAATATTATTGAAATTTGTACGTTTTGAAAACTGTTTTTCAGGGATTTGTAGGTAATTTATCTACTATTCTAATATAGTATAAAATAAACTATTTACTGGGAATTATAGAGTGTCAGTTCATCTACGGGTATCAGGAATCGATTCCCAGATCGGTCGACTGTGCAAGGACTTACAAGTCTTTAAACAGGTGTTCATGGTTGACCAATACTCTGTTTTTCGAACAAAATATTCTCTAATTTTGAGTCGATTTCTTTTCGAACCTGGATCGATTCGATACGAACTAATTAGATGGGTTCCTATATGGTTATATAGGCTCTCGAAAACAGTTTACGGATCATAAACGATCAAGTATCGAGGGAGGAAACTTACTACAAAGTTGGGGCTTCGTGGTCAAAACTGTTATTGCTACTCCTTTGTTCTGTCATCACGCACGCACGGTTTGCAGCGGCGCGGCTGCCTCGCGGTGGTTCACGGTCGTGGGGTGGCCGCCCAAGTGTCGGGATGGTGTGCCGTCATGTGGAGCAATGATTTTTGGGTTTTTTGGGTTTTTAGAGTCTCTCCCTCTCTCTCAATCTCTCTATTTATATATATAGGGGTTTGCTCTATTTTGTAAATGTTGGGTCGGGCTAGTATTGTTGTGCGGGGAGAACTCGGGTCTTTAGGTTGTGTTGTCCCTGGCTTGGCTTGGCTTGGCTTGAATTCAAACGGTAAGGTTTTAGCTTCTTCTTTTCTTTTTCTTTATTTCTTACTATATATATATATATATATATATATATATATATATATATATATATATATATATATATATATATATATATATATATATATTTATATATATATATATATATATATATATATATATATATATATTTTATATATATATTTTTTTATATATATATTTTTTTATATATATATTTATTTTTATATATATATTTATATATATATATATATATATATATATATATATATATATATATATATATATATATATATATATTTATATATATATTTTATATATATATATATATTTTTTGTATTATATATATATATATATATATATATATATAGTAAGAAATAAAGAAAAAGAAAAGAAGAAGCAAAAACCTATATATATATATATATATATATATATATATATATATATATATATATATATATATATATAGGTTTTTGCTTCTTCTTTTCTTTTTCTTTATTTCTTACTATATATATATATATATATATATATATATATAATACAAAAAAAAAATATATATATATATATAATACTAACTTTATATCTAATAACCCCCATATGCATGTATACCCATTGTGACTAATATTCGATAAAAACTAAATAAAATCTTAATAGTATTTTCTAGGGTAGCGTTATACATATACATATATACCTACATTTAATAGATATTTTTTTAAGAATATAAAATAACCAAATAATGACTATATTCGATAATAATAATAATAATAATAATAATAATAATAATAATAATAATAATAATAATAATAATAAATTTTAATAAACCAATAATAGGAGTAGTATTGGGGACACATATATTAAATAAAGATAAAGGAAAACTTGTCATGGTATTTCCAAAATATTTACTACTTGGAAAAATAATATCTTTCTTTTTTTTTATATAACAATTATTTACTAGACCATTTAAAATAAAGTACCACTTATATATACACAATATATATCAATATGTAAGTCTTTGGTCACACTACACGACTACATGGGCTGGTGCTTGGTTTGGATCTAGTCCGGACTAGTTTGGTACAACCGAATCTCTTAAAAGTCATAATATTAATAAATAATAATTTAATTATTTATAGGGGTCAAGTCGCAACTTGGCCTGGTTTTTCTAGTTAGGACACACATATGGCTCGGCCATCTCCGCTATGGCTAAATCACTAGTCAAGACACACAAATACACTATTCGTGCAACGATTCCTAGTCATCTTGTACTCCAAATCTCAACCATGACTAAGGTCATTTATCGTAATAACTATTTAATTAAAATACTTATAAAATTCTAAAAATTCCCATTTAATTCAAATAACTAATAAAAAAATATTTTTCAAAAAATACCATGAAGATGGGGTTACAAATCAACCCACTTTAAAAATAAATTAGTCCTCAAATTTAAGAAAAAGTCCAATAATGATGGTAGAAGACGGGTCCCACTAGCTATCAGTTATTCTCATAGTCATTTCGTATCTACAAATCCTCGAGGACTTCTACCCACCTTTGAATCAACCCATATGACACAAGAACGTACTAAGTGGGATCACTTCAATATAATATTTTTTTAAATGTAATCCCAATTCAAAATTTGTCTTCAAAAGTAATTCCAATACAATTTTTTTCCATCCAATCATACTATATTATTTTTCTTCTTACTTTCTCTCCTCTCTAGTTGCTTGCTGAATCAACACATTCATCTTCATAAATCCTCAATCTTATCTAATTCTTCTAACACTAATTTCCATTACTTCAGTGCCATTTACAAATAACATAAGATAATAAAACTTTGAAGAAAAAAATATTTCACTAAAGGTTTTTCCCTAATCATTGTCTACTAATATTTCAGCCTCTAGCAATATAATCATCATAATCCCAGTCTGCTAACTTCCATCAATACTTTCAACAAAAAAATTTGATCACCAAGAATAAGTTCGCTAGAATATCTACCCACCTTTGGTCACACTGCCCCTTTAAAACACATGATATCATAACATTTTATAACCTTGCACACTAGTTACAAAAACTACTACCAATAAATATCTTATGGTGTATGACATCTATAATCCCCTCCTATCATTCAAGCACCAAAATTCAGTAATCAACTAACTTACACTATAATTTAGGAATTTTTGATAAATACTAGACAGTACAATCATTCGTCACCCCGAAATAGAAAAGGACGAGAATAAATGGTACGGGAAGGCAATGAAGAATAATCGAAAGCAAATACGAAGTTTCAAGGACGGTAGAGAAATTTCTAAGAGAATTTTCAAGGCAGTGTGGATTGGGATTCCTAAGGGTTTAGTCATATTCGCAGGCTCGTATCAGTACAGTTACGTAACTGATACGATATGCTCTGACCTGTATGGGCCACCAAAAAACTTGTCACGACCCGCACCCGCTTTTTGGGATGCGAACGCGTGCGCAAGCCAACTACGTATCAAGTAGACTCCAGCCTAACGTGAATACATATAAGCTGTCTAGACTATGGTAATATGCCTAAACATGGTAAGGCAAAACTATATCTCAATCCACAAGAATCATATAAAACAAGAATAAACATGTTATGGTTCATGGTCTGCAGCCCACTAGCATATATGTCCGATTAGACTCCAAAGAAATAACATGAGTATATAAAACTAGGCTAACAAGCATGATATATCATGACAAAGAATATAAAGCACGAGAGGATAACAAAGTAATATCACTAGCATACCTGGATCCTGTAAATGTAATCAACTACTGTCATGATTAGCTAACTAACTCCGTACAATCAACTACCTCAAGAGATCATCAGGTCCTCAGGGGACTAGCAAGATACATAAAATATGCCTATCTAACAGTTTCTCACGCATAAGAAATAAACAGGAAAGAGACAGAAAATGACAAGTAACTATGAACATGGATACGAGAATAAATACGCATAAATGAACTGTTGGAAATGAACATGAACACATGACAAGAAACCAATCGGATGCTCAAACCCTCGCCCCTAGTGTGGATTAGTAGGTTTGAAAAACTACTAACCCTCGCCCCTAGGGTAGACTCGCAGGTGTGGACAACTACTAACCCTCTCCCCTAGTGTGGACTCGCATGTTAGCTTCAAGAAATCAACCCTCGCCCCTAGTATGAACTCGCAGGTTGAGAAATCAAAAACAAGGTATAGCATTTCATTTATGACTTACTCATCCTACGATACGATATGACTCAGTGAAGGTACATATGAGGACAAATCCGGTATAACTGCAATATCAAGTCATGAACGATGATGATATACAAATAAGACAAATAAAATAATATACACGGTATAATAAAAAGCATATAAACCAAAATCAACCAGAGAAGCTAGATGAAACATATAAAAGAGAAGGACTATAAGCATGTAAATAAACCGTAGAGGAAGGCAAGGTATACTTGCCTGAGGTACACCATCCATTCAATCGATGAGCCACAAAAATCAAACTCTCATAACAGTCTCCGGAGGCTTAAACAGATATTACCAACGTGTTCAGATTAGTCATTTGGCTAGTGTAGCCTACCCATAAGTCCAATTCTGGACACAAGGGCAAAACGGTAATTTCAGGCCAGAACGATGTCTAACGTTGGACCTGCTTGCACCGAAAAGTGTGCCTCTACCTACGATCTTTAAAGTCATTAAACTATATGTCTACAGGTCTGGTTTGACAAGGCAAACCCCACGGTATGTCCAAAGTGGAATTCCGGTGGACCGTGCACAAATTCGTCTGTTGGATCGGGTCGCGGGCCAGTCAAAAATAGCGTTCCGGTCGACCTTCTCAGAATCGGACCAAACTTGGCATACACGACCAAAAATATGACACGGTCCTATTGGTATAAGTTTCGTCTCGAGATGACAAACGTGCACAAAGTAATTGGCTAGTTTGCAAGAAAGCCGATATGGTGAATTTTGACGGATACGTATCAAATTCGTCGTGCACACGCAACCAATTCAAATTTCGTCAAATTCCACACGTGCACGAAGTCCATACGCACCATTTGATGCAAGTGGTTTGCGACCAAGTCGCTCGGATTGTCGGGACGGACTCCATATCGACAAATATTATTGAAATTTCTATGTTTTGAAAACTATTTTTCAGGGATTTGAAGGTAATTTATCAACTATTCTAATACAACATAAAATAAACTATTTACTGGGCATTATAGAGGGTTAGTACATCTATGGGTACCAGGAATTCCCAGATCGATCGACTATGCAAGGACTTACGAGTCTTTAAACAGGTGTTCACGGTTGACCAATACTCTATTTTTCGAACAAAATATTGTCTGACTTTGAGTCGATTTCTTTTTGAACCTGGATCGATTCGATACGAACTAATTAGATGGGTTCCTATATGGTTATGTAGGCTCTCGAAAATAGTCTATGGATTTTAAATGATCAAGTATCGAGGGAGGAAACTTACTGCAAAGTTGGGGCTTCGCTGTCAAAACTGCTGTTGCTGCTCCTCTGTTTTGTCATCGCGAGCACGCGGTTTGCGGTTGCCCTGGCCACCAGTGGCTGCCTCGTGGTGGTGCACGGTCGTGGGGTGGTCGTCCAAGTGTCGGGGTGGCGTGTCGTCATGTGGAGCGATGATTTTAGGGTTGTTTGGGTTTTTAGAGTCTCTCGATCTCTCTATTTATATATATAGGGCTTTGCTCTGTTTCGTAAAAGGTGGGTCGGGCTGGTATTGATATGCAGGGAGAACTCGGGGTTTTAGGCTGTGTTGCCCCTGGCTTGGCTGGGCTTCGATTCAAATGGTAAGGTTTTAGCTTCTTCTTTTCTTTTTCTTTATTTTTTTACAATATATATTTATATATATATATATATATATATATATATATATATATATATATATATATATATATATATATATATATATATATTATATCTAATAACCCAATATGCATGTATACCTATTGTGACTAATATTCGATAAAAACTAAATAAAATCTTAATAGTATTTTCTAGGGTAGCGTTATACATATACATATATACCTACAGTTAATAGATATTTTCTAGGAATATAAAATAACCAAATAATGACTGTATTCGATAATAATTATAATATCAATAATAATAATAATAATAACAAAAAATTTCAATAAACCAATAATAGGAGTAGTATTGGGGACACATATATTAAATAAACATAAAGGAAAACTTGTCATGGTATTTCCAAAATATTTACTACTTGGAAAAATAATACCTTCCTTTTATATATCAATTATTTATTAGACCATTTAAAATAAAGCACCACTTATATATACACAATATATATCAATATGTACATCTTTGGTCACACTACACGACTATAAAGGCTGGGGCTTGGTTTGGGTCTAATCTTGACTAGTTTGGTACAACCGAATCTCTTAAAAGTCATAATATTAATAAATAATAATTTAATTATTTATAGGGGTCAAGTCGCAACTTGGCCTGGTTTTTCTAGTTAGGACACGCATATGGCTCGGTCATCTCCACTATGGCTAAAACACTAGTCAAGACACACAACTACACTATTCGTGCCATGATTCCTAATCACCTTGCACTCCAAATCTCAACCATGACTAAGGCCATCTATCGTAATAACTATTTAATTAAAATACTTATAAAATTCCAAAAATTTCCATTTAATTAAAATAACTAATAAAAAAAATATTTTTCAAAAAGTATCGGGACGGGGGGGGTTACAAATTTACTCACTTTAAAAATAAATTTGTCCTCGAATTTAAGAAAAAGTCCAACAATGATGGTAGAAAACGGGGTCCCACTAGCTATCAATTATTCTCTTGGTCATTTCGTAATTACAAATCCTCGAGGACTTCTACCCACCTTTGAATCAACCCATATGACACAAGAACATACTAAGTGGGATCTCCTCAATATAATTGTTTTTTAAATGCAACTCCAATTCAAAATTTGTCTTCAAAAGAAATTCCAATAAAAAAAATTACCATCCAATCATACTATATTATTTTTCTTCTTCTTAATTTCTCTCCTCTCTAGTTGATTGCTGAATCAACACATTCATCTTCATAAATCCTCAATCTTATCTAATTCTTCTAACACTAATTCCCATTATTTCAATGCCATTTATAAATACCATAAGATCATAAAACTTTGAAGAAAAAAAAACTTATTTCACTAAAGGTTTTTCCCTAATCATTGTCTACTAATATTTCAGCCTCTAGCAATATAATCATCATAATCCCAGTCTGCTAACTTCCATCAATACTTTAAACAAAAAATTTTGATCATCAAGAATAAGTTCGCTAGAATTTCTACCCACCTTTGGTCATACTGCCCCTTTCAAACTCATGATATCATAACATTATATAACCTTGCACACTAGTTGCAAAAACTACTACGAATAAATATCTTATGGCGTATGACATCTCTAATCCCCTCCTATCATTCAAGCAACCAAAATTCAGTAATCGACTAACTTACACTATAATTTAAGAAATTATGATAAATACTAGACAGCACAATCATTCGTCACCCCGAAATAGGAAGGGACGAGAATAAATGATACGGAAAGGCAAGGAAGAATAATCGAAAGCAAATACAAAGTTTCAAGGATGGTAGAGAAATTTCTAAGAGAATTTTCAAGGCAGTGTGGATTGAGATTTCTAAGCGTTTAGTCATATTCGCAGGCTCGTATCAGTACAGTTACGTAACTGATACGATATGCTCTGACCTGCATGGGCTACCAAAAAATTTGTCACGACCCGTACCCACTTTTTGGGATGCGAGCACGTGCACAAGCCAGCTGCGTATCAAGTAGACTCCAGTCTAACCTGAATACGTATAAGCTGTCTAGACTATGGTAATATGCCTAAACATGGCAAGGCAAAACTATTTTTCAATCCACAAGAATCTATAAAACAATAATTAACATGTTATGGTTCATGGTCTGCAGCCCACTAGCATATATGTCCGATTAGACTCCAAAGAAATAACGTGAGTATATAAAACTAGGCTAACAAGCATGATATATCATTATAAGAAATATAAAGTACGAGAGGACAACAAAGTAATATCACTAGCATACCTGGATCCTGTAAATGTAATCAACTACCATCATGATCAGCTAACTAACTCCATATAATCAACTACCTGAAGAGATCATCAGGTCCTCAGGGAACTAGCAAGATACATAAAGTATGCATATCTAATAGTTTCTTACGCATAAAAAATAAGCAGGAAAGAGACAGAAAATGACAAGTGACTATGAACATGGATGCGAGAACAACTACGCATAAATGAACTGCTGGAAATGAACATGGACACATGACAAGACGCCAATCAGATACTCAAACCCTCGCCCCTAGTGTGGACTCATAGGTTTGAAAAACTACTAACCCTCGCCCCTAGTGTGGACTCCCAGGTATGGACAACTACTAATCCTCGCCCCTATTGTGGACTCGCATGTTAGCTTCAAGAAATCAACCCTCGCCTCTAGTGTGGACTCGCAGGTTGAGAAATCAAAACAAGGTATAGAATATCAGTTATGACTTACTCATTCTACGACACGATATGACTCAGTGAAGGTATATATGAGGACAAATCTGGTATAATTGCAATACCAACTCAGGAACGATGATGATATACAAACAAGACAAATAAACTAATATACATGGTATAATGAAAAGCATATAAACCAAAATCAACCAGAGAAGCTAGATGATAACATATAAAAGAGAAGGACTATAAACATGTAAATAAACTGTAGAGGAAGGCAATGTATACTTGCATGAGGTACACCATCCATTCAATCGATGAGCCACAAAAATTAAACTCTCATAACAGTCTCCGGAGGCTACAAACAGATATTACCAATGCGTTCAGATTAGTCAATTTAGCTAGGATAGCCTACCCATAAGTCCAATTCTGGACACAAAAGAAAAATGTAAATTTCAGGCCAGAACGATGTCTGTCGTTGGACCTGCTTGCACCGAAACGTGTGCCAGTACCTATGGTCTATAAATTTTTCAAACTATATGTCTACAGGTCCGATTTGACGAGACGAACCCAACGGTATGTCCAAAGTGGGATTCTGGTTGGCCGTGCACAAATTTGCACGTTGGATTGGGTCGCGAGCCTATCAAAAATAGCGTTCCGATCGACCTTCTCAGAATCGGACCAAACTTGGCATACAGGACCAGAAAAATAACACGGTCCTGTTGGCACAAGTTTCGTCTCAAGATGACGAACATGCACAAATTAATTGGCTAGTTTGTATGGACGCCGATATGGTGAATTTTGACGGATACGTATCAAATTCGTCGTGCACACGCAACCAATTCGAATTCCGTCAAATTCTATACGTACACTGTAAAACCCCTAAAAAATTTACTATATTTTTATCAATTTTTGTACTGATTTAAAATTTTGTATTGTACGTCGCGTAGTAGTATTGTATGTTGTGCACAAACAGCGTATTTCGTAAATTGCTCATCGAGTGCGAATATGTGCGAGGTACATATTTTTGTAAAACATTTTTTTGAAGCTTAGTTTTCAAATAATAAATAATAAATATTTTTGATTATTTAAAGTTGTAAAATACGTCATATTGGAATTTCCAACTCTTTATTTTACATTATGAAAGGTTTTATAAATAGTAATTTTGAAAATGAGATATTTTACAAATATTCATACGAGGTACATAAATTTAAAATTCATATATATAATTCCATCTTTTTGAATTTATTGATATTAATATTTTATTATTCAAAAAGATATTTAAAAATATTTATTATTTTTGAAATTATTATTATTGTTATTTTTTAAAAATATATTTGAAAATTATTGTGGCCATTTTAAATCTTGATTTGATTTTATGGTTTTAATTTAAAAAGTTTAAAGGTAGAATTTATATGTAATTTGAGTTTAGTTTATCTAAGTTTAAATTGGAATTTAATTTAGATTTGATTTTTTAAATTATCTAATGGGGGGGATTTAAACATCCCAATCCTTATCCTAATGGGAAATTCCACCTCCTATATAAGGAGAGGTACTCATTCATATATTTCTACCATTCACAAATTCCTCTAAAATTATTTCTCCACACGTGCGTGCATCGTGTCCGTGCCAACCCAAGCCAGCGTGTATCGTGTCGGTGTCAATCTTATTCCAGCTCTTGTACAGTTATCCGTCTCGCATCGGGACACACCCCCGACACGACACACGCCGACACGTCGATAAAACCCTAACCCTACACCTTTCCGACAACTGCCACCGTTCCACCGCCACCAATGTCATCCCCGACGACCCCCTCACAAACTCCGTTGTTCTGCCACCGCCAACATCAAATTCCTTTCACCATCATCATCGCCACCGTGGCCGACCATGGCCGACACCAGCAGCCTCCGTGGTCCTTGACCACCGCCACCGACCATCATCACCACATCCGACCATCACAGCCAACACCACCACCATCGTCATCATCGCCATTTTTCCCCAAAAACCAAAACCACAGTAAGAAAAGGGAAAGAAACCCTCACCGTATGGTGTTTCCGAACCGCGTCGCCTCCTCCGACTTCCAGCCCCACGGAGAAACCCTAACCGTCGCCATTGTCAGAGGCCGTCGCGTCGCCCCTTGGCCGCGACCCTCCAGTACTTTGCCGCGTCCTCCGCCCAAATCACCGTCGGCCGTCAGCGTGAGCGCGTGAGCGCTGGCTCGCCCGCCCAGCGCGTCGCCCAACCCGACGCTGACCGCAATCGCCGAAGCCCCGCACCAGCCTAGGGGAGTGCCGCCGCTGCCCCGTGGGGACGCTTCCACCAAAACCCCCTCCGTCGCTCACTTCCTCCTCCAGGACCGCCATAGTTAAAAATGTCGAACCGCCCAGCCCCATCAGCCTCCGCCGAGCTTCGCCGCCGGCGACCACACCGACCGTGCCCTGCCTCCCTCTCCGGTAAGGCCTTCTCTCCCTCTTCTTCCACTCTCCTCCCTCTCTCTGTCAACTGCTCACTCTCTCTCCATTTTTTTTACTTTCCCTCTTCTAATAATGAAGACAGCAGTTGCTGTCATATGTGATTGTTTATTATTATTACTATTATTTATTATTATTATAAATATTATTATTACTATTTTATTTATTATCATTGACTATTATTAATAATTGGGAAGATTATTATTGTTTTCATTATTAATATTCTTAGATATATTTAAAATTTTATTGTTATTTAATTAATATATAAGTAAAAGAATTTTTATACGAGCTCTTTATATTAAGGTACATGTTCTTTTCGACTCTTCTATTTTAAACAAATTCATATAAGGTTTGTAAATAAGTTTTAATAGATATAAAATATTTCAAAAATAATATTGTAAATAGTTTTCAAATATTATCTATATTTAACTAATAAATATAGTTTGTGCCTTGGCCTTATATTTATCAGTTAAAATAAATTTAAAAAATACATATATACTTCTTCACAACTATGTTTTGCTAAAATTGTAGTCTTCATCTAGAAAACATCTTCTAACAGTTTTTAGTTAAAATAATTATTTTAGATTTATTATTTAAAAATATATTTAGCTAATAGAAATCTATTTTTCTTTTCAATCATCATAGTATAAGTATTATCCTACGCCATTTTTTTTATCATCACAAATTATGACTAATGACACGTTCATATTTCCTCGGGCCCTTACGCATCGACCAAGGCTATTGGACAACCGGACTTGTCGGATCATTGCACCACACCAGGCGTAACCCAAGGCAAGACACTTGCCTTTACTGTTTAAATTTTGCTCAATATCATGCATGTTTTATTTCTTATCAAAATTGTTCTTTCAAAATTATATATAGATGCAAATTACTATATTTATGAAATTGGCTTAGAGTTAAGTGACTACCATATGTTTAGAGCATCTCATAAACTGTCACGATGTGCCACGGGTTGTATATGAGTTGTGAGTCGCATATAGATGCGGACTTGCGTGCTGACTGATCATTGGTGCGTATAGGTCGTGCGTTAGGATATAACTTCTAATAGATTAGGTAGAAGAGTTGGCAGTTATTAAGGATTAAACAGTGTCGTGGAGTTGACACATGTATAGTATCATGGGGAGGGGGAGACAGTTATTAGCGTAGGGGCTACATGTTCAATACACACATAGATTTGGGCAGATAGTATCTCGTATGAGCGCTACTTACTGCCCCGGGGCCGATAGTTCTCATATGAGAGCTACTTTCTGTCCATGGTCGATAGTGTCTCTTATGAGCGCTACCTACTACCACTCTCTCTCCATCTATGCTGAACACCTAAGCTCTTGCGTAGAACATTGTCTTCTCACAGTGCATATCACATAGAATGGTTAGGAACCTTTACTCATGTATATTTTCTATTGAGCTTTTACTATTCAGTTTATGGCATGATATTATGTGTCTTATTACGTCCCTCTGAGGACCTGGTGATCTCTCCAGGTGTGTGTTTCGTGATTTTTGCAGGTGCTCTAGCTAAGGCCATGTCTTCCTTCCTTCGTGACGATTGCTTTTGGACTCGTCATTGCTCCGCTCGACCAATCACTTTCTTTGTATATTTCTTTCCTATTTAAATTAGTTGGTAGTGGATTTGTCTCCGCCCAACGATTGTATATAGGACAAACTCAAAGTTGCTTTTATATTATTATTTATCTTTGTGGATGAGATTTAGTGTCTTGGCTTTCTACATTTACAGCTTATGTATATATACGAGCCGTATATTTACTCGTATGTATATAGATGGCATTATACGTATCTAGTCTCAAGTATTTTGGGACTGGGGCGTTACATATTTTTGTGGTGGCCCATGTAGGTCAAGTTTGCCGTTTCGGTTACATGACTGTACCGAACGGGCCTGCAGTATAGGATTAGAGTCTAGGATCTCATCCACCTGCTTGACCCTTTTTCTTGACTAAATTTTTCGAATTATTTGTTCAACTACCACTGATCTACATCTTGCTTGAGCTCTTCCTACCGTAATCCTTATTTCCGTACTTGATAGGAAGATGACTACACTACTATATACTTATTGGTCAACCCTATAGCTAGAAGGATTATATTGGCAAATAATATCCATTGATGTTATATTTGAGTATAAAGGCATTTATTTTTCCTAGAGATGTGAACTTAAGGATTAGTTAATTCTAAGTTGGGTAGCAGCATATTACCGCCATCAAAGGATAAGTTATTTTGATATTACAAGGGGGTATACACAAGAGGATAGCTAGATCGAAAAAAACAAATTTTGGAGTTATGATTCTTGAAATTGAAAAATAGTTATGATTTATTGGAGGATGAAATCGATTTGAGAAATATCTTAAAGTTTTAAATTGTGACGCATGGTTTACGGTTAAGTTTAAGTTTGGAGTATGCTAAAGTTATCTCGAGATTTATTAAAGAGTCTTAAATTATAACTTATGGTTTTGTAGATGACTAAAGAATATGGAAGCTTAGTGGAAAAAAAATCAGATGATCAATGATTTATAAAATTATTTTTCGAGGTTAAAGTCTTGATTATGGATATTTAAATTTTGGTAAAAAAAAGAAGAGAAAAGATTTAATTTGAGTCACATGATTGCGATTAATGAAATAGGCTAAGAGTTTATCTCGAGATACATTTGAGAATTGGGAATTTTAAAAGTGATGGCTTATTATGAAAGTTTAGTTGTGCTGCATTAGATACGATGAAGGTTATTTGGAAATTATTTAAAGGAAATTAAACTTTAAGTTATGATTAAATGTTTGATGGAGTATCTTGAGATTCTATTTCGAAATTTTTGAGGAACTTGAAATTTGAAATTAGAGCATATATTGGTAGAGGACCAAGAAGCAAGCAAGTCACCCTAATGGGATACAAGTATTCCTCATTAATTGCCATGATAGTTGTATATACTCGAGCGTAGTTAAGTCATCTGCCAAACTATGTGAAGATATCTCAATCTTGACATACTCGACTTTCCCTCAAATTTAGACCTTTATTCATGATAGTCTAATCGTTAACACTTAGAAATAAATAGAATCATTCCCTTGACCATACCCTTATCTAAGAGACTATCTTCTCTCTAGAAACTGTCACCCTAACTTACTTTACCTTAATCTATGAGGTTTCCTAAATTATCTTATTTTGTGCTTTAACCTGTCATTTATTTTGTGCGTTAATCATTATCTCATGAACTCCCACTCTCTATTTTAATTTTTTTGTGTCCTTTACCGTGACTTGAATATTTGGAGCACAACACAAGACTTTTCCCTCCAACAAATTTCATATGTAAAAACTAGACGAGCCCACCTTCATGTAGGTATATCACGTGCCACTAAAACACGTCCCTTGTACTTTATTTTTATGATACAACTTTCGAGTCGAAATGGCGAAACAATAACCCCTACCATAATACTATTGTCCCTTCTAACTTCGGTTAGAGACCAAATCATGACTCAAGTCTTTCGACCCAATATATGATTGTGACCTACTTAATTCCTTGTTATGCATCAAACTTTGTGTTAACTTGAATGCTTAACCTTGTTATTTTATTTACATGCCTTATCTTGATTTACTTACGCATAACCCCCTTCTACTCTCCATGCAATATTAACAACCCTCACTTTTCTTCCTTCCGATTAAATTTATTCACCCACATTTTACTATGATTCCTCCGTAGTGTAGGCAACCTTGTTCCTTGTATGAATCTTTGCTCAAAGAATTGAATTGGTCATGACGTTCTTCAGTTATACATGCCTAGATTAGAGAAAACCATAATGGACATAAATGTTATAGATTATGCCGAGAGTCCGATTATAAGGAATATGTAGATTGGTCAAAAATTGAAATACATGGTCAACCCTACAAGATAAAATGAGGAATGTAATGTGGAGCAAAGGTAAATAGACTCCAAGGTTGACAATGATTAGTTAATCAAACTTTGAGTGTAAGTACTTTTAATTTTGATATTTAAGGAATACGATCGAGGATGGTTATTGATATGAATTTAGGATGAGTTCATTTTGCCATCATAAATTAAGGATTATTTATTCCAATTCTTGATGCTATGAGAATAATTTTCTTTTTATGATGAAGTGATTCTTACCTACGACTAAATAAATTGAAGATGTGATGAATTTAAATTTCCGAAGAGAGTATGGAAGACGAAATTAGTTGAGAAATATATATATACACATGTTGGAAGAAGAAAGATTAGATACTTATTGAATTTAAATCCTATCATGAGATACTGGATTCAAATATTTTTGGAATTTACATTTTGCGAGTTTTCTTTTGAATAGATCTCAAATGTGGTAAAGAAGAAAAGGAAACATGTTCAAGGAATTAAAACATTTTTTCTATGGAATATAAATTTGAAGGGAAATAGATGAATGGTGGAGTATCGAAAGACATTGACGATTTTGATCACAAACTTAAAAGATCGTGGCGACATCGGCATGAATTTGGGTTTCGAAGGATGGAGATATTTATAGGTCGAGGAAGTTATTACCTATTTTAGATTATACATTATATAATATTTGATGGTGGTGTAATTGGGATACTGATGGGTTGTCATATAATCATCTTCCAAACTAAATCCAAATTCTATTTTGTCTAGTTATCTAAATAGTCGTTATTCAAATTTCTTGTTGACTTTGGATTTTGTTTTCGAATCATTGCTTAAATTTTTGATCCATAAACTCTTTCTAACTCTTCAGTCCTAACTACCCTAATTATCCCTAAATTTCGAGGACGAAATTTTTTTAAGTTGGGTAGGATGTAAAACCCCTAAAAATTTTACTATATTTTTATCAATTTTTGTACTGATTTAAAATTTTGTATTGTACGTCGTGTAGTCGTATTGTACGTTGTGCACAAACGGCGTATTTCGTAAATTACTCGTCGAGTGCGAATATGTACGAGGTACATATTTTTGTAAAATATTTTTTTGAAGCTTGATTTTCAAATAATAAATAATAAATATTTTTGATTATTTAAAGTTGTAAAATATGTCATATTGGAATTTCCAACTCTTTATTTTACATTATGAAAGGTTTTATAAATAGTAATTTTGAAAACGAGGTATTTTGCAAATATTCATACGAGGTACATAAATTTAAAATTCATATATATAATTCCATTTTTTCAAATTTATTGATATTAATATTTTATTATTCAAAAAGATATTTAAAAATATTTATTATTTTTGAAATTATTATTATTGGTATTTTTGGAAAATATATTTGAAAATTATTGTGGCCATTTTAAATCTTGATCTGATTTTATGGTTTTAATTTAAAAAGTTTAAAGGTAGAATTTATATTTAATTTGAGTTTAGTTTATCTAAGTTTAAATTGGAATTTAATTTAGATTTGATTTTTTAAATTATCTAGTGGGGGGATTTAAACATCCCAATCCTTATCCTAATGGGAATTCTCACCTCCTATATAAGGAGAGGTACTCATCCATATATTTCTACCATTCACAAATTCCTCCAAAATTATTTCTCCACACGTGCGTGCATCGTGTTCGTGCCAACCCAAGCCAGCGTGTACCGTGTCGGTGTCAATCTTATTCCAGCTCTTGTACAGTTATCTGTCTGGCGTCGGAACACACCCCCGACACGACACACGCCGACACGTCGATAAAACCCTAACCCTACACCTTCCCAACAACTGCCACCGTTCCACCGCCACCAACGTCATCCCCGACAACCCCCTCACAAACTCCGTTGTTCCGCCACCGCAAACACCAAATTCCTTTCACCACCATCATCGCCACCGTGGCCGACCATGGCCGACACCAGCAGCATCCGCGGTCCTTGACCACCGCCACCCGCCATCATCACCACATCCGGCCATCACAGCCAACACCACCACCGTCGTCATCATCGCCATTTTTCTCCAAAAACCAAAACCACAGTAAGAAAAGGGAAATAAACCCTCACCGCATGGTTTTCTCGAACCGCGTCACCTCCTCCAACTTCCAGCCCCACTGCCATCGCACCACGTCGGAGCTGTACGCCGATGGAGAAACCCTAACCGCCGCCACTGTCGGAGGCCGTCGCGTCGCCCCTTGGCCGCGACCCTCCAGTACTTTGTCGTGTCCTCCGCCCAAATCACCACCGGCCGTAGGCGTGAGCGCGTGAGCGCTGGCTCGCCCGCCCAGCGCGCCACCCAACCCGGCGCTGACCGCATCCGCCGAAGCCCCACACCGGCCTAGGGGAGCGTCGCCGCTGCCCCGTGGAGGCGCTTCCACCAAAACCCCCTCCGCCACTCACTTCCTCCGTCGGGACCGCCATAGTCGAAAACGTCGAACAGCTCCGTCCCATCAGCCTCCGCCGAGCTTCGCCGCCGGCGACCACGCCGACCTCGTCCTGCCTTCCTCTCCGGTAAGGCCTTCTCTCACTCTTCTTCCAATCTCCTCCCTCTCTCTGTCAACTGCTCACTCTCTCTCCATTTTTTTTACTTTCCCTCTTCTAATAAGGAAGACAGCAGTTGCTGTCATATGTGATTGTTTATTATTATTATTTATTATTATTATTATCAATATTATTATTACTATTTTATTTATTATCATTGACTATTATTAATAATTGGGAAGATTATTATTGTTTTCATTATTAATATTCTTAGATATATTTAAAATTTTATTGTTATTTAATTAATATATAAGTAAAAGAATTTTTATACGAGCTCTTTATATTAAGGTACATGTTCTTTTCGACTCTTCTATTTTAAACAAATTCATATAAGTTTTGTAAATAAGTTTTAATAGATATAAAATATTTCAAAAATAATATTGTAAATAGTTTTCAAATATTATCTATATTTAACTAATAAATATAGTTTGTGCCTTGGCCTTATATTTATCAGTTAAAATAAATTTAAAAAAAATACATATGTATTTCTTCACAACTATGTTTTGCTAAAATTGTAGTCTTCATCTAGAAAACATCTTTAACAGTTTTCAATTGAAATAACTCTTTTAGATTTATTATCTAAAAATATATTTAGCTAATAGAAATCTATTTTTCTTTTCAATCATCATAGTATAAGTATTATCCTACGCCATTTTCCTTATCATCACAAATTATGACTAATGACACGTTCATATTTCCTCAGATCCTTACGCATCGACCAAGGCTATTGGACAACCGGACTTGTCGGATCATTGAACCACACCAGGCATAACCCCAGGCAAGACACCTTGCCTTTACTGTTTAATTTATTGCTCAATATCATGCATGTTTTATTTCTGATCAAAATTGTTCTTTCAAAACTATATGTAGACGCAAATTACTATATTTATGAAATTGGCTTAGAGTTAAGTGACTACCATATGTTTAGAGCATCTCATAAACTGTCACGATGTGCCATGGGTTGTGTGTGAGTTGTGAGTTACATATAGATATGGAATTGCGTGCTGACTGATCATTGGTGCGTACAGGTCGTGCGTTAGGATATAACTGCTAATAGATTAGGTAGAAGACTTGGCAGTTATTAAGGATTAAATAATGTCGTGGAGTCGACACATGTATAGTATCATGGGGAGGGGGAGATAGTTATTAGCGTAGGGGCTACATGTTCAGTACACACATAGATTTAGGCCGATAGTGTCTCGTATGAACGCTACATACTGCCCCGGGGCCAATAGTTCTCGTATGAGAGCTACTTTCTGTCCATTGTCGATAGTATCTCTTATGAGCACTACCTACTACCACTCTCTCTCCATCTATGCTGAACACCTAAGCTCCTGCGTAGAACGTTGTCTTCTCAAGGTGCATAACACATAGAATGGTTAGGAACTATTACTCTTGTATATTTTCTATTGAGCTTTTACTATTCAGTTTATGGCATGGTATTATGTGTTTTGTTACGTCCCTCTGAGGACCTGGTGATCTCTCCAGGTATGTGTTTCGTGATTTTTACAGGTGCTCTAGCTAAGGCCATGTCTTACTTCCTTCGTGATGATTGCTTTTGGACTCGTCATTGCTCCGTTCGACCAATCACTTTCTTTGTATATTTTTTCCCTATTTAAATTAGTTGGTAGTGGATTTGTCTCCGCCCGACGATTGTATATAGGACAAACTCAAAGTTGCTTTTATATTATTATTTATCTTTGTGGATGAGATTTAGTGTCTTGGCTTTCTATATTTACAGCTTATGTATATATACGAGCCGTATATTTAGTCGTATATATACAGCTGGCATGATACGTATCTAGTCTCAAGTATTTTGGGACTGGGACGTTACATGCACGAAGTCAATACGCACCATTCGATGTAAGTGGTTTGCGACCAAGTCGCTCGGATTGTCGGGACGGACTCCGTATCGGCAAATATTATTGAAATTTATATGTTTTGAAAACTGGTTTTAGGGATTTGTAGGTAATTTATCTACTATTCTAAAACAGCATAAAATAAAATATTTACTGGGCGTTATAGAGGGTCAGTTCATCTATGGGTACCAGGAATCGATTCTTAGATCGATAGAATGTGCAAGGACTTGCGAGTCTTTAAGCAGGTGTTCATGGTTGACCAATACTCTGTTTTTCGAACAAAATATTGTCTGACTTTGAGTCAATTTCTTTTCGAAGCTGGATCGATTCGAAACAAACTAATTAGATGGGTTTATATATGGTTATATAGGCTCTCGAAAAAAGTTTATGGATTGTAAACGATCAAGTATCGAGGGAGGAAACTTACTGCAACGTTGGGGCTTCGCTGTCAAAACGGCTGCTGCTGCTCCTCTTTTTTGTCATCGCGCGTCTGCGGTTTACGGCGGCCGTGGCCGCCGGCAGCTGCCTCTTGGTGGCACACGATCGTGGGGTGGCCGCCCAAGTGTCGGGGTGGCGTGCCGTCATATGGAGCGATGATTTTAGGGTTTTTTGGGTTTTTAGAGTCTCGCCCTCTCTCTTGATCTCTCTATTTATATATATAGGGCTTTGCTCTGTTTTGTAAATGGTGGGTCGGGCTCGTATTGCTATGTGGGAAGAACTCGAGTTTTTATGCTGTGTTACCCCTGGCTTGGCTGGGCTTGGATTCAAACGGCAAGGTTTTAGCTTCTTCTTTTATTTTTCTTTATTTCCTTACTCTCTCTCTCTCTCTCTCTCTATATATATATATATATATATATATATATATATATATATATATATATATATATATATATAATAACCCCCATATGCATATATACCTATTGTGACTAATATTCGATAAAAACTAAATAAAATCTTAATAGTATTTTCTAGGGTAGCGTTATACATATACATATATACCTACAGTTAATAGATATTTTCTAGGAATATAAAATAACGAAATAGTGACTGTATTCGATAATAATAATAATATCAATAATCAATAATAATAATAATAATAATAATAATAATAATAATAATAATAATAATAATAATAATAATTTCAATAAACCAATAATAGGAGTAGTATTGGGGACATATATATTAAATAAACATAAACGAAAACTTGTCATGGTATTTCCAAAATATTTACTACTTGGAAAAATAATATCTTCCTTTTTTTCTATAAAAAATATTTACTATACCATTTAAAATAAAGTACCACTTATATATACACAATATATATCAATATGTACGTCTTTGGTCACACTACACGACTACATAGGCTGGGGCTTGGTTTGGGTCTAGTCCGGACTAGTTTGGTACAACCAAATCTCTTAAAAGTCATAATATTAATAAATAATAATTTAATTATTTATAGGGGTCAAGTCGCAACTTGGCCTGGTTTTTCTAGTTAGGACACACATATGGCTCAGCCATCTCCACTATGGCTAAAACACTAGTCAAAACACACAACTACACTATCCGTGCCATGATTCCAAGTCACTTTGTACTCCAAATCTCAACCATGACTATGGCCATCTATCGTAATAACTATTTAATTAAAATACTTATAAAATTCTAAAAATTCCCATTTAATTCAAATAATTAATAAAAAAATATTTTTTAAAAAATACGGGGAAGACGGGGTTACAAATCTACCAACTTTAAAAATAAATTAGTCCGCGAATTTAAGAAAAAGTCCAACAATGATGCTAGAAGACGGGGTTCCACTAGCTATTACTTATTCTCATGGTCATTTCGTAACTACAAATCATCGAGGACATCTACCCACCTTTGAATCAACCCATATGACACAAGAACATACTAAGTGGGATCTCCTCAATATAATTTTTTTAAATGTAACTCCAATTCAAAATTTGTCTTCAAAAGAAATTCCAATAAAAAAATTTTCCATCCAATCATACTATATTATTTTTCTTCTTCTTAATTTCTCTCCTCTCTAGTTGGTTGCTGAATCAACACATTCATTTTCATAAATCCTCAATCTTATCTAATTCTTCTAACACTAATTCCCATTACTTCAATGCCATTTAAAAATACCATAAAATCATAAAACTTTGAAAAAAAAACTTATTTCACTAAAGGTTTTTCCCTAATCATTGTTTACTAATATTTCAGCTTCTAGCAATATAATCATCATAATCCCAGTCTGCTAACTTCCATCAATACTTTAAACAAAAAATTTTGATCACCAAGAATAAGTTCTCTAGAATCTCTACCCACCTTTGGTCATACTGCCCCTTTCAAACTCATGATATCATAACATTATATAACCTTGCACATTAGTTGCAAAAACTACTACGAATAAATAGCTTATGGCACATGATATCTCTAATCCCCTTCTACCATTCAATCAACCAAAATTCAGTAATCAACTAACTTACACTATAATTTAAGAATTTCTGATAAATACTAGACAGCACAATCATTCGTCACCCCAAAATAGGAAGGGACGAGAATAAATGGTCCGGGAAGGCAAAGAAGAATAATCGAAAGCAAATACGAAGTTCCAAGGACGGTAGAAAAATTTCTAAAAGAATTTTCAAGGCAGTGTAGATTGAGTTTTCTAAGGGTTTAGTCATGTTCGCAGGCTCGTATCAGTATAGTTATGTAACTGATATGATATGCTCTGACCTGCATGGGCTGCCAAAAAAACTTATCATGACCCGTACCCGCTTTTTGGGATGCGAGCGTGTGTGCAAGCCAGCTACATATCAAGTAGACTCCAGTCTAACCTGAATACGTATAAGCAGTCTAGACTATGGTAATATGCCTAAACATGGCAAGGTAAAACTATATCTCAATCCACAAGAATCATATAAAACAAGAATGAACATGTTATGGTTCATGGTCTGCAACCCACTAGCATATACGTCCGATTAGACTCCAAAGAAATAACTTGAGTAAATAAAACTAGGCTAACAAGCAGGATATATCAAGATAAGGAATATAAAGTAAGAGAGGATAACAAAGTAATATCACTAGCATACTTGGATCCTATAAATATAATCAAGTACCATCATGATCAGCTAACTAACTTCGTGCAATCAACTACCTGAAGAGATCATCAGGTCCTCAGGGGACTAGCAAGATACATAAAATATGCGTATCTAACATTTTCTCATGCATAAGAAATAAGCAGGAAAGAGACAGAAAATGACAAGAGACTATGAACATGGATACGAGAACAACTATGCATAAATGAACTGCTGGAAATGAACATGAACACATGACAAGAAACCAATCGGATACTCAAACCCTCGTCCCTAGTATGGACTAGTTGGTTTGAAAAACTACTAACCCTCGTCCCTAGTGTAGACTCGCAGGTTAGCTTCAAGAATCACCCTCGCCCCTAGTGTGGACTCGCAGGTGTGGACAACAAGTAACCCTCGTCCCTAGTGTGGACTCGCAGGTTAGCTTCATAAAATCAACCCTCACCCCTAGTGTGGACTCATAGGTTGAGAAATCAAAAACAAGGTTTAGCATTTCAGTTATGACTTACTCATTCTACGACACGATATGATTTAGTGAAGGTACATATGAGGACAAATCCGGTATAAATGTAATATCAAGTCATGAACGACGATGATATACGAATATGACAAATAAACTAACATACATGGTATAATGAAAAGCATATAAACCAAAATCAACCAGAGAAGCTAGATGATAACATATAAAAGAGAAGGACTATAAGCATGTAAATAAACTGTATAGGAAGGCAAGGTATACTTGCCAGAGGTACACCATCCATTCAATCGACGAGCCACAAAATCAAACTCTCATAACAATCTCCGGAGGCTAAAATAGATATTTTCAACGTGTTCAGATTAGTTAATTTAGCTAGGATAGCCTACCCATAAGTCTAATTCTGGACACAAGGGCAAAACGGTAATTTCAGGCCAAAATGATGTTCGTCGTTAGACCTGCTTTTACCGAAAAGTGTTCTAGTATCTACGGTCTCTAAAGTCATCAAACTATATGTCTATAGATCCGGTTTGACGAGACGAACCCAACGGTATCTACAAAGTGGGATTCCGGAAGGACGTGCATAAATTCGCCTGTTGGATCGGGTCGCGGGTCCGTCAAAAATAGTGTTCCGGTCGACCTTCTCAGAATCAGACCAAACTTGGCATACAGGACTAGAAAAATGACACGGTCCTGTTGGAGCAAGTTTCGTCTCGAGATGACGAACATGCACAAAGTAATTGGCTAGTTTTCATGGAGGCCGATATGGTAAATTTTGACGGATACGTATCAAATTCTGTGCACACGCAACCAATTCGAATTCCGTCAAATCCCACATGTGCACGAAGTTCATACGCACCATTCGAGACGGACTCCGTATTGGCAAATATTGTTGAAATTTCTACGTTTTGAAAACTATTTTTCAGGGATTTGTAGGTAATTTATCTACTATTCTAATACAACATAAAAAAAATATTTATTGGGCATTATAAAGGGTCAGTTCATCTACAGGTACCAGGAATTAATTCCCAGATCAATCGACTGTGCAAGGACTTACGAGTCTTTAAATAGGTGTCCATGGTTGACTAATACTCTGTTTTTCGAACAAAATATTCTCTGACTTTGGGTCGATTTCTTTTCGAACCTGGATCGATTCGATACAAACTAATTAGATGGGTTCCTATATGGTTATATAGGCTGTCGAAAACAGTTTACGGATCGTAAATGATCAAGTAACGAAGGAGGAAACTTACTGTAAAGTTAGGGCTTCGCTGTCAAAACTGCTGCTGCTGCTCCTCTGTTCTGTCATCGCGCACAGTTTGTGGCGGCCCAGGCCATCGCCGGCTGCCTCGCGGTGGTGCAATGCTGTGGGGTGGCCGCCCAAGTGTCGGGGTAGCGTACCGTCATGTAGAGCGATGATTTTAGGGTTTTTTGGGTTTTTAGAGTCTCTCCCTCTCTCTCGATCTCTCTATTTATATATATAAGGCTTTGCTCTGTTTTACAAATGGTGGGTCGGGCTGGTATTGTTGTGCGGGGAGAACTTGAGTTTTTAGGCTGTGTTGTCCCTGGCTTGGCTGGGCTTGGATTCAAACGGTAAGGTTTTAGCTTCTTCTTTTCTTTTTCCTTATTTCTTTACTCTATATATATATATATATATATATATATATATATATATATATATATATATATATATATATATATATATATATAATACTAACTTTATATCTAATAACCTCCATATGCATGTATCCCATTATGACCAATATTCGATAAAAGCTAAATAAAATCTCAATAGTATTTTCTAGGGTAGCGTTATACATATACATATATACCTACAATTAATAGATATTTTCTAAGAATATAAAATAACCAAATAATGACCGTATTCGATAATAATTATAATATCAATAATGAATAATAATAATAATAATAATAATAATAAATTTCAATAAACCAATAATAGAAGTAGTATTGGGGACACATATATTAAATAAACATAAAGGAAAACTTGTCATGGTATTTCCAAAATATTTACTACCTGGAAAAATAATATCTTCCTTTTTTATATAACAATTATTTACTTGACCATTTAAAATAAAGTACCACTTATATATACACAATATATATCAATATGTACGTCTTTGGTCACACTACACGACTACATAGGCTGGGGCTTGGTTTGGGTCTTGTCCGGACTAGTTTGGTACAACCGAATCTCTTAAAAGTCATAACATTAATAAATAATAATTTAATTATTTATAGGGGTCAAGTCGCAACCTGGCCTAATTTTTCTAGTTAGGACACACATATGGCTCGGCCATCTCCACTATGGTTAAAACACTAGTCAAGGCACATAACTACACCATACGTGCTATGATTCCTAGTCACCTTGTACTCCAAATCTCAACCATGACTAAGGTCATCTATCGTAATAACTATTTAATTAAAATACTTGTAAAATTCCAAAAAATCCCAGTTAATTCAAATAACTAATAAAAAATATTTTTCAAAAAATACTGGGAAGAGGGGGTTACAAATCTACCAACTTTAAAAATATATTAGTCATCGAATTTAAGAAAAAGTCCAATAATGATGGTAGAAGATGGGGTCCCACTAGTTATCAATTATTCTCATGGTCATTTCGTAACTACAAATCCTCGAGGACTTCTACCCACCTTTGAATCAACCCATATGACACAAGAACATACTAAGTGGGATCTCCTCAATATAATTTTTTTTAAAGGTAACACCAATATTCAAAATTTGTCTTCAAAAGAAATTCCAATACAATTTTTTTTTTCATCCAATCATACTATATTATTTTTCTTCTTCTTAATTTCTCTCCTCTCTAGTTGATTGCTGAACAAACAACACATTCATCTTCATAAATCCTCAATCTTATCTAATTCTTCTAACACTAATCCCCATTACTTTATTACCATTTACAAATACCATAAGATCATAAATCTTTGAAAAAAAAACTTATTTCACTAAAGGTTTTTCCCTAATCATTGTCTACTAATATTTCAGCCTCTAGCAATATAATCATCATAATCCCAGTCTGCTAACTTCCATCAATACTTTCAAAAAAAAAATTTTGATCACCAAAAATAAGTTTGCTAGAATCTCCACCCACCTTTGGTCACACTACCCCTTTCAAACACATGATATCATAATATTTTATAACCTTGCTAGTTGCAAAAACTGCTACCAATAAATATCTTATGGCGTATGACATCTCTAATCCCCTCATATCATTCAAGCAACCAAAATTCAGTAATCAAGTAACTTACACTATAATTCAAGAATTTTTGATAAATACTCGACAACACAATCATTCGTCACCCCGAAATAGGAAGGGACAAGAATAAATGGTACGGGAAGGCAAGGAAGAATAATCGAAAGCAAATACGAAGTTTCAAGGACGATAGAGAAATTTCTAAAAGAATTTTTAAGAAAGTGTGGATTAAGATTCCTAAGGGTTTAGTCATATTTGCAGGCTCGTATCAGTACAGTTACGTAACTAATACGATATGCTCTGATCTGTATGGGCCACCAAAAAAACTTGTCACGACCCGCACCCGCTTTTTGGATGCGAGCGCATGCGCAAGCCAGCAACGTATCAAGTAGACTCCAGTCTAACCTGAATACGTATAAGCTGTCTAGACTATGGTAATATGCCTAAACATGGCAAGGCAAAACTATATCTCAATCCACAAGAATCATATAAGACAAGAATGAACATGTTATGGTTCATGGTCTACAGCCCATTAGCATGTATGTCCGATTAGACTCCAAAGAAATAACATGAGTCTATTGAATTAGGCTAACAAGCAGGATATATCATGATAAGGAATATAAAGCACGAGAGGATAACAAAGTAATATCACTAGCATACCTAGATCCTGTAAATGTAATCAACTACCATCATGATCAGCTAATTAACTCCATGCAATCAACTACCTGAAAAGATTATCAGGTCCACAGGGGACAAGCAAGATACATAAAATATACCAATATACCTATCTAACAGTTTCTCACGCATAAGAAATAAGCAGGAAAGCGACAGAAAATGATAAGTGACTATGAATATGGATACGAGAACAACTACGCATAAATGAACTGCTAGAAATGAACATGAACACATGACAAGAAACCAATCGAATACTCAAACCCTCGCCCCTAGGGTGGACTGGTAGGTTTGGAAAACTACTAACCCTCGCCCCAAGTGTGGACTCGCAGGTTAGCTTCAAGAATTACCCTCGCCCCTAGTGTTAACTCGCAGGTGTGGACAACTACTAACCCTCGCCCTTAGTGTGGACTCGCCGGCTAGCTTAAAGAAATCAATCATCGCCCCTAGTGTGGACTCGCAGGTTGAGAAATCAAAAACAAGATTTAGCATTTCAGTTATGACTTACTCAATCTATGACACGATATGACTCAGTGAAGGTACATATGAGGACAAATCCGGAATAACTGCAATATCAAGTCATGAACGATGATGATATACGAACAAGACAAATAAACTAATATACATGGTATAATAAAAAGCATATAAACCAAAATCAACCAGACAAGCTAGATGATAACATATAAAAGAGAAGGACTATAAGCATGTAAATAAACTGCAGAGGAAGGCAAGGTATACTTGCCTGAGGTTGCACGTAGAACCAACACCATCCAGTCAATCAACGAGCCACAAAAATCAAACTCTCATAACAGTCTCTGGAGGCTAAAATAGATCTAACCAACGTGTTTAGATTAGTCAATTTAGCTAAAATAAGCTACCCATAAGTCCAATTCTAGACACAAGGGCAAACCGTAATTTTAGGCCAAAACGATGTCCGCCATTGGACCCGCATGCACCGAAAAGTGTGTCAGTACCTACGGTCTCTAAAGTCATCAAACTATATGTTTATAGGTCCGATTTGACAAGACGAACCCAACGGTATGTCCAAAGTGTGATTCCGGTAGGCCGTGCACAAATTCGCCCGTTGGATCGGGTCGTAGGCCCGTCAAAAATAGCGTTCCGGTCGACCTTCTCAGTATCGGACCAAACTTGGCATACAGGACCAAAAAAATAACACGGTCCTGTTGGCACAAGTTTATCTCGAGATGATGAACGTACACAAAGTAATTGGCCAGTTTGCAAGGAGACGAATACGAAAAATTTTGACGAATACGTATCAAATTCGTCGTGCACATGCAACTAATTCGAATTCTGTCACAACCTACACGTGGAGGAAGTCCATATGCACCTTTCGATGCAAGTGGTTTGCGACCAAGTCACCCAGATTATCAGGACGGACTCCGTATCGGCAAATATTATTAAAATTTGTACATTTTGAAAACTATTTTTCAGATATTTGTAGGTAATTTATCTACTATTCTATTACAGCATAAAATAAAATATTTACTGGGCATTATAGAGGGTCACTTCATCTACGGTACCAGGAATCGATTCCCAGATAGATCGACTGTGCAAGGACCTACGAGTCTTTAAACAGGTGTTCATTGTTGACCAATACTCTGTTTTTGGAACAAAATATTATTTGACTTTGAGTCGATTTCTTTCCGAACCTAGATCGATTCGATACGAACTAATTAGATGGGTTCCTATATGGTTATATAGGCTCTCAAAAACAAATTATAGATTGTAAACGATCAAGTATCGAGGGAGAAAACTTACTGCAAAGTTGGGGCTTCGATGTCAAAACTGCTGCTGCTGCTCCTGCTCCTTTGTTCTGTCATCGCGCGAGCGGGGTTTCTGACGGCCCTGGCCGCCGGCGGTTGCCTCGCGATGGCGCGCAGTTGTGTGGTGGCCGCCCAAACGTCGGGGTGGCGTGCCGTCATTTGGAGGGATGATTTTAGGGTTTTTTGGGTTTTTGTAGTCTCTCCCTCTCTCTCTCGATCTTTCTGTTTATATATATAGGGCTTTGCTCTATTTTGTAAATGGTGGGTCGGGCTGGTATTGCTATGCGGAAAGAACTCGGGTTTTTAGGCTGTGTTGCCCCTGGCTTGGCTGGGCTTGGATTCAAACAGTAAGGTTTTAGCTTCTTATTTTCTTTTTCTTTATTTCTTTACTCTCTACCTCTCTCTCTCTCTCTCTCTCTATCTATATATATATATATATATATATATATATATATATATATATATATATATATATATATATATATATATATATATATATATATAATAACCCCCATATGCATGTATACCCATTATGACTAATATTCGATAACAACTAAATAAAATCTTAATAGTATTGTCTAGGGTAGCATTATACATATACATATATACCTATAGTTAATAGATATGTTCTAGGAATATAAAATAACCAAATAATGATTGTATTCGATAATAATTATAATATCAATAATTACTAATAATAATAATAATAATAATAATAATAATAATAATAATAATAACAATAAATTTTGATAAACCAAAAATAGGAGTAGTATTGGGGACACATATATTAAATAAACATAAAGGAAAACTTGTCATTGTATTTCCAAAATATTTACTATTTGGAAAAATAATAGGACTAGACCATTTAAAATAAAGTACCACTTATATATACACAAAATATATATCAATATGTACGTCTTCGGTCACACTACACGACTACATAGGCTGGGGCTTGGTTTGAGTCTAGTCCGGACTAGTTTGGTACAACCGAATCTCTTAAAAGTCATAATATTAATAAATAATAATTTAATTATTTATAGGGGTCAAGTCGCAACTTGGCCTGGTTTTTCTAGTTAGGACACACATATGGCTCAGCCATCTCCACTATGACTAAAACACTAGTCAAGGCACACAACTACACTATCCGTGCCATAATTCCTAGTCACCTTGTACTCTAAATCTCAATCATGACTAAGGTCATCTATCGTAATAACTATTTAATTAAAATACTTATAAAATTCCAAAACTTCCTATTTAACTCAAATAACTAATAAAAAATTTAAAAATACCAGGAAGGGGGGTTACAAAGCGTCTTAGGAAATAGAATCTGACCCCGAAACGAGAGGGTTTAATGACTGGTCATATCCAAATGGAAGGGTACTCTAATCAAAGGAATTCTTTTAAGTGTGCTCCTGATGGTCCATCTTGTACGCTGCGGGTGTTACTCCCTGGTCGTCTGCTCATAGACTTTACCACGGAGGTGCATCCATTCCAAGCCTATTTTTTCTTTAACAGGCTTCTAGCTAGAGGCTATACATATCCAAAGGATATCTTCCGAGTCGAAGGTTGGATTTATCCTAAGGTAGAATGGTACGAACTAACGCAATGGGTGGTGGGCAGGTTCAAGAAAGACTTGCTAGGTACAGGCCTGCGTCGTGCCATCAAGGCCACCGAGCATGGTGTAGAGATCAATCGGCCTCTGTTCATGGCTTTGCTGAAACTATTTAATAACCACACCGGGACTTTCTTCACCCCTCGTGGAGAGATGGGTTTAGCCCTCCATGAGTTGCGTGCCATTTCGAAGTTGTTACGGGGGAACATGCCATATGAAGAATATACCCCTTGCAAGGAGGAGTTTTTCGTGTTTGAGAAGAAATATCTTGAAATGATGGTTGTGTATAAGTAATTGCTTTGCCACCACCAAGTATGCACGCGATTGGGTAGGACGAAGGCTCCTCCATACATCAAGGCCTAGACGGATTATATCTTCACAAAGCATCCATCGACGCTGGATCAGGTTCATTTTATCGCACGCCGGGCATATACTGCTGACGAAGTGGACGATTTGATGGCTGAAGCGAGGGTCTCTGCTCCCTGCGTAGATGCCGAGGAAAAGCCCACCTCTACTGTTCACCATTAATTTTGTCAGAATCTGACTTCTTTAAGTCCAAAAGCAACCTTAGCCACTTTTCTGATGATATGGTTACGGAAGGTCGTAGTTCCAGGAGGTTCTGGGCCTGCAGGATGGATTAGTCAGGAACTTATTCTGCCTGGTGTGAGGCTTGCCTTCAAACATTCTTTGGCTCTGCTGTCGGCTATGGTATGTGACATCCTGTGTGGTTTGCGGGAGTTCTCCAAGAGGATAATAGAGTGCCACGGGGGGAACGATGAGTTTTCTTTGATTGGACTCCCTTACCACTACTTGATAGGTTGGTTGGCTTTACACCGCCCTGGTTTGATAGTCCTCAGCACTCTTAAGGATTACGAGGAAGGGGATGCGATACTGCGTAAATATCATTGTGCGAAATGGCTCCATCAGGAGGTCCTCGTCTGTAGATGGATGCTGGACCGTTTAGACGGATATGCTTTAAACAAGGTTTTGCCCACATACAAGGGTTTTTTTTGCGGATGATGAGTTATTGGATAGTGATCTAACTTTCGGTGCCTTCCACTTGTTGTAGTCCATCTGTCCTTCCCATTTGGTGTATCAAAACCAGAATCGGGTGTACTTGAAACCTTATTTGTCGAGCTGATTCGCCCGTCAGTTTGGCTATAGTCAGACCATGATGGGCAATCCAAACTCTTATCTTGGTTATGATGGGAGTCTACTGGATGGCGCAATGGCATGGTGTTATTATAATACCGGTGGTACTGGAGCAAAATTTAAGATCCCCTCTATGCAGAGGGGACTCGTATCTTGTATTCTGCTGTGAAGTTCTACTGCATTGCGAACAACTTCTCATTGGAGTACGATCGAGAGCGAAGTTTGCTCGAAGGGACGAAGTTCAAGAATCCTCGATTAGCTTCAAAGCATCTCCAGGAGCCAGCATCATCGGAGAGCAGATCCGTCGATGGCTCCAGCTCATTACAGGAGGGAAAAGAGGAGGAAGTCTTCCTGAATAACTCGCAGAATCGTCAGGTTTCCTCAAGGGTGAGCTCTCCTCCTGTTAAGAGAACAAGAATAGCTGTGCCTCTGCGGGATGGACCCTCCCAATAGCCTTCATTGGAACAGAGTGCCCTACCCGTTGGGTCTCCTCTCCTTTACGGGTAAGCCTTAGTATTTTATTTTCGGGGTTTCATTTCGTACTTTCTGTTTATCGCTGCTTTGCTTGTGTAGGTGAGGCCCACATGGTCTGAAAGACTCAGGGATCTTCCTGAGGAACCTGTCCAGAGGTGTCCCGAGTCGTAACGACCGAGACGGAGACTGCAGCTGATAAAACTACCGATCCGGAAGGTGTCTCTCCTCATACTCCCTTTGAGTATGAGACTCGAGGCTCTTCAAAGTCATTGGCTGCGCTACAGCAGGAAACTTTTACGGGACAGATTAAAGACAAGCTCATGGAGGTCCCTGAGGTTGGCATGGTGGCAGCCGAGGGCGATATTCCATAGTCTATTCCCGTGACGGGCCAGGTGGACGTAGATGCTGAGGACATTACCCAGAACCTTTCCACCGTACCTCCTCTCCATGTCGGAAGAAAGGTTGAGGATAATCTCGATGCGCCGGAAGACGAGGAAGATCGTCCGGCCGAGGAGCTGCCTTGTCTCATCGGTTGGTTAAAGATCCCCTGGAAGGGTTGACGGCAAAGGCTGTCGAAACATTGGCTGGCCGAACTGTTGAAGGGCCGGCAAGAATGAGTGTCGAACAACTGGTTGACGAGGTCATTCTAAAAGTCGCCAAGGAGGCGATTGAGGAGTTAGCTGATATCATCCTCGGAGAGACGACCGAGGCGACCAATGTAGAACAAGTTGACGTTGTTGCTAACAAGCCAATAACTGAGGTTCCAGCAAAAGGGGCCATTAAGACGATGGTCGATAGTACTATTGATGATCCCGTTGACGTAACTACCAAGAGTCCGGCCAAGGGACTGTGGAATAATCGTCCGAGAAGATTGCTGACGAGCTGGTTGCTGAAATTCCAATTGAGAAGACCATAAAGGAGTTGGTCACATCGACCATTGAGAAAACGGTCGTTGAGGTTGCTCATATTCCGGTTCATACGGCTTTAGTTGCGGAGGTAGTTGAAGCACCAATGAGGGAGCCTGTTGAAGAACCAGTTATACCTCAGACAGTATTGGCTGTACCACCGATGACTTCAATTATAGTCATGACGTAACCTGTTTTGACTGCCATACCTAGACGCATGTTGGCTGCCGTTGCTGCCCCGGGACCTTCTATTGCGGCATCTCCAGTGACCCCAAAGAGTTTGGCTGACAGTACATACTATATCAATCTCATTCTGGGCACCATTCGTCAAGCTTTTATGCACGACATAGAGGGTGTCTTGCGGGGCAGTCAATCATTGAGACGGGTTCGGTCTATAGTGGGGGCCCAATTGGTAGCCTTGCGCGACTATCCAGAGTATGAGGCGATGGAGAACGCGATTGATGATCTGATGGCCGAGTTGGAAGACACCGCCTTGAAGTTTTAAAATCTCAAACATAGCCTCCCGACTCTAGTTGCTGCAGAGCAAGAGAGGATGGCCTCTGAAGTGTCCCAGTACGAACAGATACGTCTGGCTTTAAACAACCGACTTACCGAGGTTGAGGTTGCAATTTAGGAGGTGACCGATGCCAAAGCGGCTCATATCTACCGCCGTACAGCCACGGTGGAGCAGTACAAGACCCTTTGGAAGTAGATTCGGAGGCTGGAAGAGACTTTGGCCCTTGCGGAGAGCGTTCTGGAGAAGTCGAGGGACGATGAGGAGGCCCTTCGTCAGCGCTCCGAGATCTTGGCCCGAGAGAAGGAAAGTATTGGCGTACGCCAGGCGGAACTGGCTCTTGCATGCCAAAACCTATCTCTGGTTGAAGATGAAGTCGCCCGCCATCAGGAGGCCGAGCGTCGAGCCCAAGCATTGGTTGGCCCCCAGATTGCTCTTTGAGGAGCCGACTAGAAGGACTTATGCATCAATCTTCTCAGTTTTGACCTTCTTCTTGTCTCTCGGTTTGGTTTGTGAGTGACTAATTTTGTAAGCAAAAAAGAAAACCCTTTCATTCTATAAATGAAATTTAGTCTCGCTTGTCTTTTTGTTGTGAGCCTTTCTTGTACAAGAGTGAGAATTCCTTCAGTGGTAGTACAACATGAGGGAACGAAGATAACTCCATTGGGGTTAGGGTGTTTTACTCAGAGATAATATGGACATGGTAAACACTGACTTTTTGGTAGTAGGATCTTTCTTACTCAGAGGTAATATAGACATGGCAAGGATAGACTCTACGGGTGTATAGAACAATTCAGAGGTAATATGGACGTTAAAGGTTCTATGGATAATTATGACAATCACAGGATATTGTCATAGAAGAGATGTCTACTCAGAGGTTTTAAGGACATTGTAGGCACAAACTTCGTTAGGGTGTAGAATAACAATTCAGAAGTAGTATGGACGTGACAGGTTTTCTAGATAGTTGTGACAACACAAGGTTATCATGGAAGGGACGACTACTCAGAGGTAATATGTACAAGGTAGACACGAACATCATTAGGGTGTAGAATAACAATTCAGAGGTAGTATGGACGTGAAATGTTTTCTACTGGAGGAGTTATGAAAGAGGTGAACTCAGTAATAGAATTTATGGACACCCGCGGGGGATGTGGAAACCTATGCTGATTTGAAGTTCAGACATAGTATTTCTTCAGGAACTTTCCATTGATTGGCATCATTAGCAAGTCGCTGTTAGGTTTGGCCAATCGGTAGACCCCATTGGAGTAGACCATCTCTATGACGAACGGTCCTTCCCACTTGGGTTCGAACTTCCCAGCTGTCTTGTGAGTCATCACCATCGATTTTCGAACTGATAAGACGCGGTCACCCACTTGGAATGTCCTTTCCTGGATCTTTTTATTGAAGGCCCCAAAATTTCGAGCTTGGGAAAGCTCGATTCGTTGTTAAGCTAGCAGACATTTTTCATCCAACGCCTCTAACTCCTGTAGCTGCCGCCGTTGATTGACTTTGTTAGTCAGCTGGTTAGTGATGGCTACCCGTAGAGACAGAATCTGGATCTCCAGAAGGAGCACCGCCTCATTCCCATATACAAAAAAAAATGGTGTGTTGCCCATGGATATCCGAACTGTCGTGCAGTAAGCCCACAGACATTCGTCCAACTTTTCATCCTAGTCGTACTTATTAGAAGATACGACTTTCTTGAGCAGCTTGGCAATAGTCTTGTTGAATGCTTCATCTAGTCCATTTGCTGCAGGATTGTAAGCCGTCGATGCCACATTCTGTATTAGATTCTTATCACATAACCGATGGAATGCGTGGCTCAAGAACTGAGGACCGTTGTTGTGGATAATCCTTCTGGCAACCTCGAAGCGGTATATGACGTGATGCTGGACAAAATTGATCACGTTCGAGGTTTTTACCTCGGCCAGAGGTACTGCTTCTGTCCACTTAGAAAAGTATTCGGTGATGGAGAGTATGAACCGGTATCCTTTGGAGCATGGTGGACTGATCGGCCCAATAATATCCATTCCCCATGCTTCAAATGGCCAGGCCACCGCTGTGGGATATAGAAACTCATAAGGTTGTGGATGAAGTCAGCATGCAACTAACATACCCGGCACTTCTTTGCATAATCTATGGCCTCTGCCATTATAGTGGGCCAGTAGTAACCCATGCGACGCAATCGATATTATAACTTAGGACGGGGATAATAGGCTCCGCTGGTGCCATCGTGTGCCTCTCGGAGTGCCTTTTGCGCTTCTGTCTTGGATGAACATCGCAGGAGAAGACCATCGTATGAACGACGATACAGCATTTTGGTAGCCGTGTCATAGAAGAACTAGAGCGAGCGTCTCTTGACAGAAGTAACTTCCTTCGGGTCTTCGGGTAGGACTCCATTGACTGCGTAGTCTATGAATAGGAATTGCCAGTCCCGAACGTCTATATTAGTGTCTGTTTGTACTGAGTAACTAAGACACATTTAGGTTGTTCTTCGGGTAAACTAGCTCTCGACCCATCACCGTGACGGTATATTGGATTCCAGCAGGAGCTGCCAGAGAAGCGACGAGGCCAGCGAGTGCCTCGGCTTCCAAGTTTTGCAACCGAGGTACATGTTCAATAAAGAACCCAGTCTAGGTAGAAATGATATCGATTGCTCCCTGGTGGTAAGGAATCAGATCTTCATGATGGACCTCGTATTGTCCTCGAACCTGGTCAATAATCAATTTTGAGTCGCCATAGGCCTCGATGCAGTCAACCCCCAACTGTTTAGCGAGTTGGAGTCCAATGATGAGATCATTATACTCAACAACGTTATTGGTGTACGACTCCATGAGAGAATATGCACGATAGATGACCAGGCCATCAGGGGTGATAAGAACGACTCTGACCCCTGCGATAATCTTGCCTTTGGGTCCTATTCTTGAAGCGTTGTCAAATAACATGCACCAAACCAAGTTATTTGAAATGGCATTGAACTCTAGGACTTTATCGGGAATATCGTCACAGGATGTGATGCCGAGAAGTCGGCCAATGCTTGGCCTTTGACTGCCTTCTGTGGGACAAATACCATGTTATAAGGTGTCAAAATTATTGCCTATGTGGCCAATCGCGAGTTTAAGGCCCTGGGCTTGGTCATGAGGACCCTAAGGGGTTGACTCGAGAGATGACGTAGATTGTCTGTCCGGCCACATAATGTCACGTATAGCGAAGAGCAGAGCAAGACACTCCTTCTCTACAGGATTATACTGATGCTCAGCCCCAATCATGGTCCTGCTGAGATGGTAGATCGCATGTTCATGGTCTTCATTGCTTTTCTGGGCTAGCAAACCACCGAGAGAATGGTCCATATCTCGGACGTATAGCAGGAAGGGTCTCCCTACGACCGGTTATACAAGTATTGGAGGACTAGTGAGTACTTCTTGATGTCGTCGAATCTGCGCTGGCATTCTTTGGTCCATACATAAGAAATCCCTTTCTTCATCAGTTTGGTAAAGGGTTGACATCGACCAGAGAGATTTGCTATAAATCTTTTGATGTATGCCAGGCATTCTTGTAGGCCTCGAAGCTCACAGAGATTCTTCGGGGGAGCCATGTCCAAGATTGCCTTAGTCTTTTCGGGTCAATATGAATACCCTTGGCTGTGACAATAAAGCCCAGGAACTTGCCACTGGAAACCCCCAGGAAAGGCTTAGTGAGGTTCATCTTTAGTCGATGTGTCCGTATTAAGTCGAACACCATCCTTAGGTCATCCAAATGACTGGATTTCTTTTTGCTCTTGAGGACAATATCATAAAGGTAACATTCTACCATCTTTCGGAGGTTCTTGCAGAATATGGTGCTTATAGCCTGTTGGTATGTTGCTCCTACATTTTTCAACCCGAAGGGCATCACTGTGTAACAGTATACCCCTTTTGGAGTCCGGAATGAAGTATGCTTCTCGTCTTTGGGGAACATTTTGATCTGGTTGAAGCCTGAGATACCATACATGAAGGACATGCGCTCGATGCCACACGTGTTATCGATCATCATGTCGGTGATCGGGAGGGAAAACTCGTCTTTTGGACAGGCCGGGTTGAGATCCCTGAAGTCCATACAGACCCGAATTTTTTTGTTCTTCTTAATAACTGGGACAAAGTTGGCCACCCAATTCGGGTGTTGCTCTTCGCAAATGAAGCCACTCCCTATGAGTTTGTCGACTTCTTTCTCAATAGCATCCATGACGTTGGGACGAAAACGACGTTGTTGCTGTTTGACCGTCTTAGCATCGGATAAGATGTTGAGACGGTGCATAGCAACTTGCGGGTCTAGAACCGGCATGTCCTTATAGCTCCAAGCAAAGATATCGATGTATTATTAGATAAGTTGTATCAGAGATTCCTTGTCTTCTTCCGTCAAGCTTTTGCTGATGAAGATGGGTTTTGGGGAAGCCTCATCTCCTAGCTTGACTTGGACGACTTCATCTTTAGTGGGAGGTTTGCGCTGTTCGAAGCGCCAATCTCATTGGGATCCCAGGCATTGAGCCCAGGGTTCATCTTCAAAGAATTCAAATATTTGGTTTTTCTCCTCGATTGGAGGATCTGCGGGGACCATATTGACGGATAATATCTTCTTGAAGGCTTGGCCGATACTGGTATCGGTGTCCCAGGTTGAGGAGTCGAAAGAGTGTGAATGCATCAAGACCTCCGTCTCTGAACTCTCTGAAGTTGTTGTGGGTGTAACGTAACCCAACCCCCGGCGAGTGCGTTGGTAGTAATTTTGGGACTTTCCTTTTGGAGCACGAAGTCATAGGGAAAGGTGTCGGCTTTTGCCATAGTTCAGCCTTTTATTGTTGTTCAAGTCATAGCCCATCTTCTGGATAAGGTGTTTGGCTTGAGTAGTGTAACGGTAGAGTTGCATCTTGCCATTATCGGGTTCTGGTTCTGTCGGAGCCAGTCGCTGAGGATGCTCCAATCGACCGAAGATGATGGGTTCCTTCTCCTTCTTCCTTGCTAGAACAAAAAAGTAGGCACCTCGAGGAGGGACAACTCGGCTTGCGAGGCTAGCAGTTATCACTTGTGTTTGTAACATATATAGAGCGTTATCTAAGAAATACCTAGTGTTCCAATGCACACAAGAGTAATTCAAAGACAACTTCTTATTAGTGAAATATAAAATTTTATCCCGAAGGATTACATCACCTAAAGAGTGCATCTCGGTATTGACACACACGTAGTCTCCCAACTCTTTATCTATGAGCACTAAGGCTACTGCGGGAGAAGGTAGAGGAGGTTTCCCCTTCAACTTTACTACCAAGGGAGGTGTAGTGAGAGGTTCCTACGACTTCAAAGTTGGCTTTGGGGCCTTCCGGGGAAGCCTTACTTGTATAGGCTCTCGGCTAACGACTGATATTGTCGAGGGTGACCAAGCCGGAGCCTTGCCTCGAAGCTTGATAACGAGAGGAGCTAATATTTTGGAAAGTTTTTCCTTTAATCGAACCTTCAATGGTTCTTCCGCGATAGCTACACTTTCTGATAGAGTATCTCCTCATCGTCGACATCATTGGCTTCATTGTCCTATGGGACTGACTTGTACAGCTCAGCATCTGTACAATATGCTTCGAGTCCTCGGAATGGGTCGATGTTAGCGAACTCGATTTTGATGGTCCCGTCGCTGGCCACTACTTTATGCATTGATGAAGAATGGAGGGCACGATCATGTACTCATGGATCCATGGTCATCCCAACAACTTGTTGTAGTTTATATCAGCGTTAAAGATGTAGCAAGTTACGTCAGTCCGGAGGTCACTTATTTGGCATTTCAGGCGAATCTTGCCCAGGGGCTCACTCTTTCCAGCGTTGAATCTACTAATTGCAGTGTTTGATGCAGTCAGTCGATGCATTGGGATCCCCAAAGCTTGGAGTAAACTTCGAGGGATGATGCTGAGAGAAGATCCATGGTCAATGTAGATGCGATCGACCTTATTGGCACCAACATACCCTGTGTAGTACAAGGGCCTATTGTGTCGGTTGTTCTTCAGCAACATGTCCTGCTGGATGAAGGTGATATTAGGAATCCTCTCGACCATACTATGACAATGGAGGCATGTCGCAGGGTCTTCCTTGGGCGGTTGCACCTGAGTGAGGAACGAGTCAGCGTTCTACAAAGATTCACTGAGGGCGTCTTGAGTCTCTTTCGAGAGACAGAGGAGCTCGAAGAGCGACAGTTGTGCTGGAGTATTGGCCAGCTGCACCAATATGTCAAAGTTGTAGGGCTTGATTGGTCCTACTGCCGTGTCTTTTCTCAGAGGTTTGTCAAAGTGAACCTCCTTCTGCCGTTGCTTGTCTGCGGCAGGGGCTTGAGACAGACAAACTTTTGATGTATCGGGGGAGGTAGCCGCAACAAGGGAAGGTGTTTCCTCTTCCGGACCCTGATTTTCTTCTCGCTCGTGAGCCGAACGAGTGGTAACCACAGTGTCATCAGCCGATGTAGAGACCATACGACATGACTTGACTTTCTTTCCCTTGACAGAGTGCGCTGCAGGCACCATCATGTCTCGGACGAGATCAGGATGGATCCACATCACTTTGCCTCATGGCATTATAAATGGGATGAAGCCTTGAGCATTGTCATGGGCCGGTAGAAGATTGACTACTTCCATCATTGCTCTCGGGATGGGGACTATGTCGTCTTGATCCTTTATTCTCGAAAAACTTTCGAACTGGAGAGTGACCATATTGGCAGTAACAGTTTTTTCCTCGTAGTCAAGAGAAATGACCTTGGCGTTGATGAGGCGCTGGATTTATCTTTTCAACACGTAGCAATCAAGTGTCGAATGGTGAACATACTGGTGGTAGTTGCAGTAATTTGGATTGTCTACCTTTTCTACTTTATCGGGACGCTTAGGAAGCGGGAACTGAAGCTTGCCACCCTTCGTCAGCATATCAAAGAGTTCTAGTGTGTCTACGTCATTGAAGGAGTAGGTCTCTTTCGGCCTCTGTGCTTCGATCGGCGTAGGGTTCATTGTTGCTGAACCCTTGGAGATGTTGACGGTCATAGCTTGTTTCCCTTTACCGTCCTTGGGAGCGGGATTGTTGCTAGATGAGCGCCTCCCTTTGTCTTCGAGCGATGGAAAACTCGATCCCAATAGCTGCGCGTCTCAAGCTTTCCTTTCCTCTACGTCTGCCTCTATAATGAAGGGCGTCCACTCTATACAAGGAGCACTGTGCCACAATTTGATTACGGAAAGCATGTTTTTGCGGCAGGAGTCCATGAGCATAGGCTCTGGTATACCGGGGGGTAATCTCAGAGCGATCTGGCAGAAGCACTCAATGTATTCGTGTACGGGTTCCTTCTCCTTCTGGATAATATCCATAAGAGTCGACATTGTCATGTCCATTCCCTCTTTGTAGAATCGATTGAGGAATAGGCACTTCAAGTCTTCGAACAACGAAATACAGTTGTCCGAGAGGCTACAAAACAATTCGTAGGCCACCCCCTGCAGTGCTCCTACGAATATGTTAGTAAGAAGAGCGTCATCTTTTGGTAGATGCCCTATTACTGAGGCAAAGTACCTCAAGTATCGATGGGGAGACTCCTTCGTATCGTACGGCATGAGCGTCTGAGGATTGTATTTGGGAGGATAGATCAACTTATCCCATTCGACAGAATATGGTTGCCGAATCCCCATCTTTTGGAGTGATTCTCGCTTTTCTTTAGAATCATGGCAAGCGTACAACACTTTGAGGGCCTGATGTACTTCACTCGACATTGCAGGTCCTATTATTGATGGAGTAGATGACAGAGGCATTGCTTGGCTCAGGATGTGAGGCACATTGGACCCATCGTTAGTCCCTGAGTCTTGGTTCGTAGGAGCGGAGACAACAGGTGTCAATTTCTCCTTGATATCCAAGACGACGGAAGCCAAGGACTCCATAGTATCATTCAACATATTTAGGGTCGTCTCAAGGGCTTCTATACATTTTTGCTGACTGGATCCTTCGATGCTGTCCACGTTGCCACTTTCGGCCAAGAACACGGACATCATGTACGAATGGGTTGAAGGGATGGTGGATCTTTCGCTCTCTGGCTCAGATGCCTGAGTCTCGTCGTCTTGAGGATAAACCGGTAGATTGCAATAATCCTCAGATTCATTGTAATTGCTACCCCCAGCTAAATAAGGATAAACCGGTAGATTGTAATAAACCGATAGATTACAATCCCTCGTTGGATTGGAAGGCGGGATTGTCATAAATGGTGGAGGACTGGCCACCCCCAGCTAATGTTGTATCCGTAGCATCACCTCCATGTGCCAAGGATCCAGATTTGGCACGTCTGTCTTGGAATACACCCATACTGGGTACTGATGTCTTGCTACCCCCAAGCCAGTTTTTGGGCTTGTTGGCCGACACAGAAGGATTTTTGGAAAGCTTCTTGAGAGACGGAGAACCCCGTACCGCCTTGCATGAAGCAACGTGGAGTTTATCTTCTTCTTTACCAGATACCATCGGTTGCAGTCTTTGGAAGATGGATCACCTCTTTGGTGGCAACGCGGCTGTTTGGCAACAGCAGCAGTTGATTGTGATTTGGGTGCAGTTGTGCCTTGGTTTAGACACGTCATGTGTCGTAGATCCCTCCCTCGCTTTACGCTTGTGGGGAGTTGTTGAGGTCTCTACCCCTGCATTCCTTTCGTGCGCGCAGGGAAGCTGCGCGCAGGAGTGAGGATATGAAAATAGATTCTCCCTTCTTAGTTCCTGTGTGTGAGACATGCTTAGGTCCTGATTAGAGAGTTACTGATGAGGTAGACTCCTTCCATGCTTACAAGAATACTGTTCGTACGAGTCTATCTCGATAGTAGGTACCCCCTGGCTTGAATCGTGTGCATGAATGCTCAAGTGACAGCAGAGTTTCGCCGGTCGAGGCATCGAAGCACTCGGATCAGTTTTGTATAGCTTCCCATTGGCTGCGCACATGACTGACAATGCGGGCCTTTGGCCTGCCATCGGTATAGTACTTTGATTACGCGAAGTGTGTGCTGTCTTAGATTTCTTCCTACTATGCCTAGAAGGTGTATAGTATTCAGAGTCTAACAGAGTAGTTGGCATAGCACTTTGGTTGTGTAAGGTACGTGCCGCCTTGGACCTCTTTGCATACCCTTAGAAGGTGTGTAACATTCAGAATCCAGCATTGCCTTACCCGATGGGTAGGCAATTCTGTCAAAGACAAAAGTTCTCGCCTGCACAGCCTCCTTAGTCCGTGGGTGGACCACGGCGCGCTTCTTTCGGCTTTGCGCCTTTGTCAAACCTGCCGTAGGGGAGCCGTATTCCTCACTATATTTTCCCGAAGTAGGAACTGAGAGAGGCGGCCTGTCAACAACAGCCAAAATCTTCTTTTGGGCTTCGTCGTTCAGGGGGTTCTGGAGCGCAGTCCCCTCCATCGTGCTGCTCATTGCAGCCGCCTTCGGCACCCAGGTGCATCGAGTCTTCTTCGATTTTATGAACTGCTTTGAAGGACTCGACTTCTCCTTAGAAAGGAAATCTTTGAAAGCTTGTTGGTCGAAACATACGGCCAACGTATTCTGAAAAGATCCCAGCAATTTGTCGTAAGATTGCGCCACCACCTTCTCATTGGAGGAGAAGGAAGTCCCCAGCAGAGTCGCCATTTTGTTTTCCATGACAAAAGGTTATACGAACTTTTTGTATTTTAAACATATAAAAGAGTACAATCGATTCCTAAACAGAAGATCTAAGTAAAAAGATTTCTGGGGAGGTGTGACGGGGGAGATCGAGCACTGCATCGGCTCCTTTACTCCGTCGATGATCTGACGATGAGTTAAACTTGCTCTAGCTTTCTGGTACTTGTGATTGGAACTCTGGGGTTGCCAATCAAGAGGGTACCGAATTTGTGAAGATTTCGAAGCCTCTTTATCGAAGGAAAACTCCTTCCATTTATAGGGAAGCTCATATACGATGTGCATAAGGATTGTACAGGAACGCTGCACGTAGAGAAATAAAAGAATCTCATAGTTGCACGATGAGGGCTGCTGCTGAGCTCACACGTGGAGGACGCTGGGATTCTTCTTTATCAAGATCTTGGGGGTAATTATCAACATGACCGAATAAACGACACATATCGTGTGTTTATGGTTGATCGGATGAACCTAAGCAGATTCTGTTCCTATCTTTGAATTTGGATTTTGTCTTATCTTAGGAGGTCATTGGGTTAAACAAACCAATTGGATATGGCCCTCTTCTATAAGAACAAATTTCGTCCTTATCTGTGGTTTAAACAAATCGATAGGATATTGCTCTTATCAACATAATTAAACTCTGTCCTATCTTAAGAGCGGTGGTTTTTAAACAAACCAATCTGAAAATGACATAAATACCCGTCTGGCCACGTGGAACCTCGTCACCCCGTAAGACTGCACTTTTATGCGAGATACGCTTCTGGCGAGGTTTTGAGGTCACTGCACTTTTAGAGCGGCGAGTGGACAAGTGCTTCAGGCGACAGAGTCACTGCACTTTTAGGGCGACGAGTGGACAAGTGCTTCAAGCAACGGAGTCACTGCACTTTTAGGGCGATGAGTGGACTTGTGCTTTAGGCAACGGAGTCACTGTACTTTTAGAGCGACGAATGGACAAGTGTTTCATGCAACGGAGTTACTGCGCTTTCTGGGTCGAAGTAGGGGTGCAGTGAACTGGTTGCTCTTCTGAATTGAAGTGAGGACGCAGTGGAAGGAATGAACTGGCTGTGCTTCTGAGTCGAAGGAGTCGAAGTCATAAGAGCAATTAATGACTGCTCTTTTGATGGATGAGTCGGTCATCCTCTTCTTTAATTACCGCCGTCATTTAGGGAATTTAAGAAGATAGTGGCCAAGGATTCAGTCGAATGAACCTATTAAATGAGATTCATTATGCTGAGTCTTAGGTTCATCCCATTAATTTGGGTGTCTTTGACCGATGGCCATGTGGCATGTGGGTTGGACCACACTAACCCAATATAAAGGGAAGCTTTTTCAAAGGATTGTGTCTTCTGTCTCTTAACATTCCTACCGTCATGCTCGATCCCGACTTAGCTTCGAATGGTCGTTGGCCTTGCACAAGTCAACTGTTGGTTGTCGATCCCTTCGTTCTAAGAAGTTGTGTCCTTGTAGAAGAACTAATGTTGAGTTTTGATATGCACTTAAGCGTTTGGCATAAGGAGTTCGAACCTGAACAACATCTTGGAGGTCTTCGAGATCCAAGCTTTCGGGATTGGATTGGTTGCTAATCCGAAGAGCCACAGGTTGTGCTATGCCCTGCTCAATGGCGGTGGCACACCCTTTACTGTGGACTGAGTTCTTGCTCGGGCCAATAGCTGCTTCAGGAAGTGGCTCACTGTTACGCGTTTAGGGGGCTCCGCGTTTGTGAAGATTAACCCCCTTGTAGATTTTTAGGCGCTTTAGTTCTTTTCATGATGAATCTGTAATAGATCCTTGTAGACATTATTTTAATAAAGAAGTTCTTTTCATGTAATCACGACGAATCTATAATATATCCTTGTAGACATGATTTTAATAAGAACTCTTTATGAACCATCAATTGTATGTCTGTGACTTTGATTATCTGTCTTCGCCTTTGGGTTCATGCGCTTTTGTGAAGCCATGTGCAGTGGGGACGCTACCTGTGCTTTTGATATATATGCGCTTTTTCATGCTTCTACAGAGATGGGAAGGTTAAATCTCAAAGATCACTCTAAAGGATAAGAAAGATGAGAAGACATGAGTAAGAATGTGAAAATCCATCTGTATTTATAGCCTTTTTCTGGACCGAGTTCGGACAAAGTTCTGATGGATATTTAAATTTACTTTCGAACGTTAGAAACCAAAAATGTCACGCCCCAGTTCCAAAATACACGGGACCAGGCCACGTGGCAATGTCCAGCTACGCATTCAAGCGAACTCCAGCCCGACTCGAATACGTATAAGCTGTACAAATAATGTCGTAACCCATATATCCACTAGTAAACATCCACAAATCTAACTACTATGAGAATAGATGAGAAATAACTGCAAACGATAGAATGAGAAGGCATCATCAATCGATACCTGAATCCCAAAGAAATAGCCTCCAAATATCCTATGTCACTTCTCAGCAAATACCTGGAAGAAAACCAGGTCCTCAGGGGGACGTAGAAAGATACATAATATACATGCCAAAATAAAGTATAGTAAATAACATGTGAAGTAGTAGACAGGTAATCCAGGTGATAAATAGGTGATCAAGGAAATAATCAGGTGATCCAGTAACACTACAACTAGGCAGACTACCTAGTATGTATGAAATGCACTTAAGGACAATATTCGACGAATGGAGCTCTCTCTAAGGGGTAAATGTGCAGTGGCCTGAGTCACCAACTGCAGCAACATCAAATCATAAATAAAGTAAGCTACAAGGAGCCTATTCGCTTAGTGACTGTCCTACCCACCTAATGAAACTGTTTGTGTTGTATCCACGACATATCTCGTCCGACTCTAATAATTGATAAGTCCAGAAGTCCAGTCAACATGTACTGAAAATCTACCATCAAGTAGACATCCAGAGATCATAAATGAATCACCTATATGCTATGTAATACAAATTCATATATCATGTTTATGTGTCAGCAGGTATAATCATGTAAGTATACAGATAAGAGCAGGTGAATCATGTAGCAGTATATCCAGAGTGAATGGCTGATAAGGAATATAAGCATATAAATATTGTAAATCAAATAGGCAAGGTATACTTGCCTAGAGTTTGTCCAATATGTGCTGAGACTCCAATACCAAAGTCTAACCCAACTATCCATGAGTCAATGAACCATAGTCCATGCAAATATCTATCAACCCAAATCATAAACAAATATATATCACACACTAAATTCTACGTATTTATAATAACTCCTACTAGAGAGCTTGGGTCGTTCTAGTCGCATACTACCTTATGTTATCTAAGACACTTGTTAATTATATCATCTAGAACTAGGTCACACTAGTCTCTATAATCATTATTTGTTAATAATATGAATTGCAAGTTATAGGTTTAAAGTATCAAGTTTGCACCTTGTTATTCGTACATCCAAACCTAGGACATGCAAATGAGACATGACGATCAACCGTAAGGTTAACTATCTTATCTTGGCGATTCACATGGTCATCTTATCAATTTCAATGATGTGAGATCACTGGAATCGACTGATCTAAGTTTCGACGCATGGATTCCAAAATACGAACATAATAAGAATTAATTATAATTAACAGTGATACATAAAGAAAAATCTAACAGACGTCGTCAGTTGATGAGACAAACATCACCAACATGTCTAGAATGGTCAAATTAGCTATGATAGCCTACCCATAAGTCCAATTTTGGACACAGGAACAAAACGGTAATTTTGGGTCAAAACTATTTCTGTCGTTGGACCCACATTGCAAGATAAAACATGACAAGATAAAAGTCCTCGAAACCTAGCAAGTCCACAAGTTCAGAATGATGATACGAACCCAACGATCTATCCAGAATTGGATTCCGATGAGCCGATCTCAAAATGACTCGTTAACCCAGATTTTAGGACCCAATTTGCACCGAAATGCGTGCTGGGCCACGTTGCTCCAAAATCAGCAAATTATATATGAGAACGATGCCACGAGTCCACTGGTGGTGTCAGAATTGGAAGCCGGAGTCTTGGGTCCAAAATTAAAATTTTATAAGTTGGAAATTACGAATTCGGACGGCCAACTTTGGCGACAAATTCAACCAATCAAATGACCTCACAATGGAATAAAAATTTTATTGCAAGAAGAGGGTTATACCAGATGCACACAAAACTGGTGGCTCATGAAACGGAGCTACAACGGCAGAGAAACAAATCCATAAAGTTGGCTCCACAAAATTGTTAAAATAAATACAATTTAATCGAGCAACTTGGTGGCTGGTTTCGACCTATCAATTGGTCAAATAAACGGTTGAAAATTTAGGTGAAGGTAGATCTATATATCGAGATTACAATGGAGGAAAGATTTTGACAATCCAACGGTCAGATTTCTCGAAAAATATGTACGAAGTCACTGTCATGAAATATGATTTCTGACTACAAGTTTCGTACGTCCCGATGGAGTTTCGAGAAAAATATCGGGATCGACTTCCTATCGTGTGGGTGGTTGTCGAGGATAGTCGGGGTAATGCAATGTGGTGTGCGACCTGGCTGTTGTATAGTTGCAGCGGTAACAGCGCTCGCAGCAGCTCGAAAAATATGTACGAAGTCACTATCATGAAATACGATTTCTGACTTCAAGTTTCGTGCGTCCCGACAGAATTTTGAAAAAATATCGGGATCGACTTCCTATCGTGTGGGTAGCCGCCGGGGATGGTCGGGGTGATACGTTGTGGTGTATGGCATAGCTGTTGCAGTAGTTATAGCTGCAACAGCGCTCGCAGCAGCAATAGCAGCGTATAGTATGGCACTGCGGCAGCCGACTGCCGCACGAGAGTTGTCTGCGACGAACGGAGTCATGGGCACGCAAGGAAGGAACATAGGTAGATGCAACATAGGTAGATGCATAGAGAGGTACACGGCTACGGCGCAGGGTGGTACAGCCATCCGTAACAGCAACAGAAGCTCCTATAGACAGAAGAAAAGTGGAGGTAGAGAGGAAATAAGGAGAATGGATTTTTATGTGAAGGGCATGGTTGTTTCTTTTTTCTAGGGTTAGGAGGAGCAAGAGAAGAAGAAGAAGAAGAAGAAGAAGAAGAAGAATAAAGGGGCATGTTCTTTGTCGGCTGTACAAGGAGTTAGGGGGTGTGGTGTGTGAGTATTTAAGAGGGGAGAGGAGAGGAGTTTTAGGGTTTTAGAGGATATGATGTGTGTACACATATGATAGGTCATTGAAAAATGACTTGAAATGAATGAAGGGTGGCATTAATTGAGCCACCTTTGTCTAGACCCAAAGTGGTTAATTATTAATATAGGATAGTTGAGTGTGTCATGCACTAACCCCTTATTAGTGTTCATGGATAAGGGGTTTTATCCACTAGGTTTTAGGAGATGTCTTGGTTGTGTGTTTGGTGTTTTGTAGGGGATGAGTAGTGTTGTGTGTTTGGGGTGTGTCATGAGAGTGGCCACATGAATTTGAGTTGGGTGTTTGGGTTCGATTGGGCTAGGTTTGGGCTTGGAACGATCATGACTACAAACTTAATCAATTATGATCATTGATGAATTATTAGCATACGGGAGGTCAATTGGATGGCACACAAGTGGCATGTGTGTAGCAGACTCAAAATAGGTCAAAACCATTTATTGGGTCGATTAGGTTGGATAGATGTCGAGCCCCAAAATTAAATTGGAAGCTTGGTCAAGTTTTACGGTAGATGGTCCAATGACCTAAATTGACCAGAAAGTTGTGTGATATAAATAGAATGCAAGGAAACAAGTTTGAGAGGGACATGATATATCAAAATTAAGATAGCCTTGTCCAGGTCAAAACTCATGAAGGACGTTTCAAGAGATTGACATCCCTGGCGCTCCAAAAATCAAAGGCAAAAAGTACATTTAATGGTCAAAACTAATTATAATAAAATATTGATTGAAAATAACTCATTTAAGTATTTTAAAAGAAACCATAAAATCCATGGGCATACATCCTACCCACCTTAGAGAATTTCGTCGTCGAAATTTAAAATCATCTAATAGGTCAAACTAGAATATGTAGCTGCTATGACTACCCTACTCAATCTGCTACCCTTGTGATCACCTCTTATATTTTCTCGAAGTCCTTACAATTATGTTTATTTAGGTTCAACAAAGGTTCTTCTATCTAAACTATGTCGTTACCCTTTAGAATCTTTTATACCAATATGGAACTTTTATGTATACCCTAAAATGTAGGTCATACTCGATATATGTATATGTGTCAACAATATTTGGTTATCAGCCATATTTCCAACCTCAATTGTAAATAGTCGATCTCCTTATTCTATCCTAAGTACCCTTATATTATCAACCACAAGCTCTCTGTATTAATTGCCTTCAAACCTCCTCTGCAGCTTCTCTTTGAAAATTATACGTTCAACAGCTATCCTTGGGGTAGAGCCTTCTTCTTTTTATTCAACAACTCCTTCGAATATAAATCCTCAATTATAAACTCTCGATTCATTTATTTATTTATTAATTACCAATATACATATATTGGCTTTGTTCCTTGTTATTTTAACTACTATCTCCGATCTTGTACGCAATATTATATCTCTCTCAAAATCATCTTCTGGAGATCCTTACCGTACTAATTGCTTCTTATTTTATGGGTTTGCTGAATCCTCTAAACCTTATTTGTAATTATCTTACTCAAACCTTGTTCCCTTAATCACTAGCGGTCACTTCTACCATGTTATAGTCTAGGAAATATCTTATAATACTATTTTTAATTCTAACACTTATCCAATCGATACTTAAGAGTCTAAATTTAGACATTTACATAAACTTTTTGGAAGGTTTATAGAACCAATAATTACTTGGTCATTAAAATCCTACAAATGCCCAACCATCAAACCCTAATTACAAGGTTCGAATCCTTCAATCCGTAGTCACAACAATATAATATCTCATCACTCCATCTTAGATACCCTATCATCAAATTATACTATTAATGCAATCATTCTTAATGGACTCTAAGTCCACTAATATCCAGTCACTCATACCTATCCTATAAGCTTAACCTAATCACTCTAGTAAAATTTACTCATCACAATCACACAATGATATATTATAGTTATACCATATAATCTATTAACGAGGTTTGTCTAGTCTATCCATTTATAAACATGAGGGTAACAAAGACCTAAGATTAGGTCGAACAGACCATATCATCACCAAATAACGTTAGGGTCAAGCAAAGTAGGAAAGATTGTCAAAATATTTCCAAGAACGGTATGAAGCCAAGCAAGATGCATATTATGTAGCCTAGGTAAAACTCGAGAACCATATACCTTCGTAATTATTTTACGTGAAGTTACTGTTATGCCAGTGTGCATCCGGCTGCAAATAACTTTCTTGATCCATAATATGACGGATAGCTACAGTGCACATCTGTCACGCTAGATAATACAGGTTCTTGAGCTTATCTTGGCCAAATCTACGAAATGTCGATTGAATGCATAGGGTGTGGTTCAAGTAAAATTCGAGAAATATATGCAACCATGATGTCGTCATCTAAAGTCCTATCTGGCCAGTATTTCTCTAGCTGTAAAAACTCTTGATTCTGTAATACAAGGATAAATATACTTTCTTAAACTTTTTCTGGACCCATCCATAAGACATTTCCAATAATTTACCAAAAAGGAATGAAAAGAATTATTCAAGAGGTCAACTGGGAAGAGTTTAGTCAAATCAGAGAAAAGATAGAACACAAAAGCAATCATATTGAGAAAGAAGATAACATGAAAGTAATCATATTGGAGAGTCCTGGCGAACCTATAATCCTAGTTGTGGATGTATCATCAAATCTTATTTCTCAATTGGTTACAGGCTCGCAGTAGTACGACTACCCTAGGTACCACCATGACTTTACACACCTTGCGAAGACACGAGACCTGCATGGGCCACCACAAAAACTATGTCACGCCCCAATCCCAAAGTACACGGGACCAGGCCACGTGGCAATGGCCAGCTACTCATTCAAGCAGACTCCAGCCCGACTCGAATACGTATAAGCTGTACAGATAATGTCATAACCTATATATCCACCAGTAAACATTCACAAATCTAACTAACTACGATGAGAATAAACGAGAAATAACTGCGAAAAATAGAATGAGAAGGCATCATCAATCGATATCTAAATCCTAAAAAAATAGCCCCCAAGTATCCTATGTCACATCTCAGTAAATACTTGGAAGGAAACCAGGTCCTCAGGGGGACGTAGCAAGATACATAATATACATGCTAAAATTAAGTACAGTAAATAACATGAAGGTAGTAGACAGGTAATCCAGGTGATAAACAGGTGATTAAGGAAATAATTAGGTGATCCAGTAATACTATAACTAGCCAGACTATCTAGTCTGTGTGAAATACACTTGAGGATAATGTTCGACGAATGGAGCTCTCTCTAAGGGGTACATGTGCAGTAGTTTGGGTCACCAGCTGTAGAAATATCAAATCATAAATAAAATAAGCTACAAGTAGCCCCTCCGCCTAGTGATCGTCCTCTCCACCCAATAAAACTGTCCGTATCGCATCCACGACACATCCAGACTGACTCTAACAATTGATAAGTGCAGAAGTCCAGTCAATATGTACAGAAAATCCACCATCAAGTAGACATCTAGAGATCATAAATGAATCACCTATATGCTATTCAATACGAATCCGTGTATCATGTCTATGTGTCAGCAAGTATAATCATGTAAGTATACAGATAAGAGCAGGTGAATCATGTAGCAGTATATCCAGAGTGAATGATTGATAAGGAATATAAGCTTGTAAATATTGTAAATCAAATAGGCAAGGTATACTTGTATGGAGTTTGTCCAATCTGTGCTGAGACTGCAGTACCAAAGTCTAACCCAACTATCCATAACCCATTGAACCATACTCCATGCAAATATCTATCAACCCAAATCACAAACAAATATATATATCACACACTATGACCAATAACTCCTACATAGAGAGCTTGGGTCGTTCTAGTCGTGTATTACCTTATGTTATCCAAGACACTTGTTAATTATATCATCTAGAAGTAGGTCACACTAGTATCTATAATTATTTTTGTTAATAATATGAATTGCAAGTTATAGGTTTAAAATTGCACCTCGTTATTCGTACATCCAAACCTATGACACTTAAATTGAGACAAGACGATCAACCGTAAGGTTAGCAATATTAACTTGGCGATCCATATGGTTATCTTGTCAATTTCAATGATTTGAGATCACTGGAATCGATTGATCTCATTCTCGACACACGAATTTCGAAATACGAACATAATAAAAATTAATTAATGGTGATACATAAAAGATAATCTAACAGACGTTGTTAGTTGATGAGACAAACATTACCAACATGTCCAGAATGGTCAAATTACCTAGGATAGCCTACCAATAAGTCCAATTTTGAACACAGGGACAAAGCGATAATTTTGAATTAAAACGATGTCCGTCGTTGGACCCACTTTGCACCAAAAAATGTGTCAGGATAAAAGTTCTCTAAACCTAAAAACCTACATGTCCACAAGTCTAGAATGATGATACAAACCCAACGATATGTCCAAAATTAGATTCTGATGAGCCAATCTTAAAATAACCCGTTGACCTTGATGTGGGACCCAATTTGTACTAAAATACATGCCAAGGCCATGTTGCTCCAAACTCAGCAAATTATATATAAGAATGATGCCACAAGTCCATTGGTGGTGTCAGAATTGGAATTTAGAGTCTCGGGTCTAAAATTAGAATTTTACAAGTTAGAAATTACGAATTCGGATGGCCAACTTTGGCGACGAATGCAACCAATCAAATGACTTCACAATGGAATAAAACATTTATCACAAGAAGAAGGTTATACTAGCTGCACACAGAAACTAGTGGCTCATCAAACTGAACTGCGACGGCAGAGAAACAAATACACAAAGTTGGCTCCACGAAATTGTCAAAATAAATACAATTTAATCGAGCAAATTGGTGGGCGATTTCGACCTATCAATTGATCAAATAAATGGTTGAAAATTTAGGTGAAGGTAGAGTTATATACCAAGATTGCAATGGAGAAAATATTGTTCGAAAATCCTACGGTCGAATTTCTCAGAAAACGTGCACAAAGTTACTCTCATGAAACACGATTTCTGACTTCAAGTTTCGTGGGTCCCGACGGAGTTCCGAAAAAAATGTTAGGGTCGACTTCCTGTCACGACCCACAACCTATTTGGAGGCATGAGGACGTGGGTACGTCCAGCCTATACCGCAGTATTGGCGATAGAACACTGTATAGGTTGTCTATAATATCATATCATCTAACAATATGAAATATAAACCTGTCATCTCCGCACGGAGGAATAATATGGCATATGAAATGTATAACTCAATCACAAGTTTTGAAGGAAGATAAGCACGATATTTGGATAGAAGATAATGAAGATAAAGACTGAATAGTAGCATATATCAAGTACAAAAATTAGCTAGAAGTCTATATATCAATAATACATATCCTGAATAAAACATAATATCTCAATCTAATATACTGAAGACAAGGTCCAGTAAACATAGCTACTAGCTAAAATACCATTGGAGGTGCACCCACAGCGAGCACCAGCTCCAAGGGAAATCTCCTGGGCATGGTCGTCAGTCCTCTAAATACTCTGAAAAATGTTATCCAGTCAGGATTGGAGCGAAGTACAAATACTAACAGCAGTTCCAATTAATTGACAAAAACTATAAAACAGTGATAAAGATGATGCTATATACAATGAGGAACAAGCTGATGCAATAAAGTAATAAAGAGTGGCAGGCAACATAATCAATAAAATGTAATCAGTGCTAACAAGAAATATAAGTAGAACTACAATATCAGGGATAGAGAAATGTAACTAATGAACTGAATATGAAAACAACAGTAAATAATGTGTTTTGACATACTAAATAGATATGTGATCGGCTTGGAAGATTCAATGATTTACACTAAGAAAAGCTAGCTCAACCATACATGAAGTATATGATTAGCTAGTAGCCAATAATTTATACTACTTGTCGATAGTTCTTGATCACACACCTAACTAATATTTCTCCCGCCCCGATTGATATAATGGATACAATCATGACACGTTACTAGCCAATGTATTCTAATGTCCAATATTAAGTGTTATCTAATGTTATCCAATACCAACGAGGACAGTATTCGATACCATTACGATAAGTTAAGGTAACATCCCATGACTAAAGATCCAATAACAATACCAATCAGTGTACCATCGTGCCAAGAATCATAAGTAAAATTTATAAATACTTGAATTATAGTAGTAATCAAATAAATAGAAACTATCAGAGAATGTACTCGTCTGCGGTCCTGAGCAGTAAATATGAATCGAGGCTCAAAATATAGTCAAACGACCTATATATGAGATATACATTATTAATTTGTGTTCTGATATGTCAAACATGATTATCTAGTGTTTGATATCAATCTAAGTCAAATCAGGTTAAATTAGGCTTCCGGTATCAAACTAGGTCATTTGACTTAAAGGTTGACTTTTGGGTCAAACTGATCAACCTTACTCAAATCGAGTCAACTCAAGTCAATCTAAATTAGGTTTACCTATTTACATATATATTACCTACTCTAATGCATATTTTCCCATGTTACAACATTACCCCTAGATAGGATATTATCTACCTATGTAATATCCCTTACATGCTTGTAACGTCCCAGTCCCAAAATACATAGGACTAAGTACGTAGACATGCCAGCTATATACATACGAAGTACATGGGTCTTGTATGTATACAAAAGCTGTAAAATGTAGTAAACCACAACTAACTAATCTTATCCACAAAATAAGGGAACAAAAGATATCATATAATGAATTGTTCTGATACAATATGTTGGATGGAGACACATCCACTACCAACCAAAATAAAAAGGAAGAAGTACATGATATATAAAGGCTAAGTTGAAGTAGCAAGGAGGAACTTCGAATAAATGGTGAAGACCACAATCCCGACTAGAATACCTGCGGAAGACATGAACACACACCTGGGGAATATCCAGGTCCTTAGAGAGACGTAGCAAGATACAGGAAGAACAAGCTAATATGAACTGTTAAAGTAATAATAATATGCAAGACTCTCCTAGACACTAATATGCAAAAGGAAATGCTAACCATTTATTGTGCAATTTAGAGGACAACTTTCATGCGCATGGGTGGGATTTAAGCTACATGTACGTAACTGGCATCCAGTCATCCGTATCCATCTGTAACGTCCAAAACATCAGAGGGTATCTGCAAATATATTTCGCCATAGTTCCTTTCGAAAACTATGGTTTACCTGTTTGGCTTCCCATACGCACTAGCGACTGTCCTCCCCCAATATTTCACACGCTGACCAAGTCATGTCCATGACCCGTCCAGTTTTGTAACTGCTCGAGTCTCTATACCTTAATCGTAGCAGTTATGACCTATTCGTCGCATGACAATAGAGATGGCCAGTCCATAAGTTGTGTCCCTAGCAAACTGTCTCAAACCGTGTAGTGTGTGTGTCATGGCTAAGGGAGATATAAGGATATCCCCCAACAAGAAGGTAGTCCGCTAACACTAAGTTAACATGCATATAGTAAAATAAAACGACTAATAGAGTCGCTTGCACCCAAGTGCGGCTTGAACGCACAGTTTATAACAATTTAAAAATAACAAACATGAAACAAAGTAAATAATGCAAAAAATAAATAATATGACAATTAATTAGCAATATTACTTGCCTGGTAGGCCGCCTGGTGTGCTGCGATGATCAATGTGGCACAAAATATAATCTCGATGTTACAAGTACGCAAGACGGCCTCTGATGATGGCACAGACTGTTCCATCGGGTTCAGAATGGTCAGATTGGTTAAGGGTTGACATAAGGTTGTACAAGATTTCGGAAGAGGATAGAGAATATGTTTTGTTATGATCAAGAAACGAATAGTCGTTGAGATTTGGAGGAGAAAATACTTATATTATTTTAGTAAAATATTTATACTATTTAAAATATCATTTTTAGATAGTACTTTGAAGAATATAATAGGTTTTGAAATCCTAATAATTTATTTTAGGGCTAACACTCATAATAAAATTTTAGGTAAAATATAAAAAATGGTCTAAAAATACTTACATAATATATGTAAAACCAAATTCTAAATTTGAAATTCCAATGCTATATTTTTGCTACCAAAATAATTTAGGAATATTTACTATATACATTAAAAATAACCACCAAAATTTTAATGTATCTATTGCCATTAGCAACCAAAATAATAATAATAATACAAAAATAATAAATAACAAAAATAAAGTAGTAATAATAATAATGACAACAACATAACAGTAAACAGAGTAATCTATATATTTTTACAAAAATCAATTTAGTAATGTACCTACATAAATACATACCTACATACATACAAATATCTTTAATAATAATATAATAGTAGTAATAGTAATAATTATAATAATAATAATAAAACAACAAAAACAAATAAATAAACAGAAAATAATTAATTAATCAAAACAACAAAAATCACAAAACAAATACCAACAGAAGTAGTTGCTACTCCTATTACTGAAAAGAGGAGAGGGAGTGAGAAGAAAAGGGGAAAGGGAAGAGAGGGAGCGGGCGGAGGAAAAAAAAAAGAAAGAGGAGAGGCTGTGGCTGCTCCGGCGGAGAGAGGGGGTTTTGGTGGAGGCGCTCGCCGACGAGACACGACGGAGCTGTAGAAGCGGCTGCCGACGTCGGCGGAGGGTGGCGCATGCACGCGGAAAGACACGAAGGCGGTTCGCCGGCGAGGTTGGAAGGCGAGGCCAGGCGCGGAGGTGAGGAGGAGAGGCCGGCGGGCGGCTGTGGATTTTTCGTACGGTCGGTGGTGAATCGGTCACGGCGGAGGATGGGCGGCGAAGGTAAGGGCTGTTGGTTTATTTTAGGGTGATGGTTTTGGGGACGGTGATGGCAGTGGTTGGCGGTGGTTACGCCGGTGGTGTGGGGATTTAGCCGAGAACAGGGGGTGTTGCTTGGTGATGCATGTCGTGATGAGGTTGGAGAACGGGGTGTGATAGAGATGGTGTAAGCCGGGTGGCCTAGGTCGGGATGACGGTGGATTCGGTGATAGGGTTTGTGGTGGTCACCGCGGACGAGGTCAGGTGTTTTCACGGCAGCGGAGACAGGGTTGGTGAAGGTGTTGGCGGAAGGTCAGGGCACGGTGGCTGGTGGCGAAGGTGGGGGAAAGTTTGGGAGTAGTAGCGGCAAGGCCATGGCTGATGGTGATTGGATTTGGCCGACATAAAGGATGGCGGGAGATGGTGGATGGTGTTACGGTGGTGAGGCTCTCCCTGGCCGGGGACAGGGCAGCCGTGGTGTTGGCGGCCATGAACAGCGACTAGGGATTAGAATCAGGATTAGGGGTTATTTGCCGAGGATGGTCGGCATGTGAGGAAAATGTGTCCTGCGAGACACAGGGTATGGGTGGAGGCCGTGTCCGGTATGTAGACACGAGAAAGAATTTGTAGATGTACAAAAGAAAATAATGGAAGGAAAAAAGGATGGGCATGGACACGGACACGATGCATATCATCTGGTGGAAAATTTGGTTTGTGGAAATTATGGAAAATGAGAGCATGGAGCCTCTCCTTATATAGGAGGTGGTCTCCTAGATCGATAATGATTAGGAAAATTCAAAACCCCTTTAGATATCTCACTCTTAGTTTAAATCAAGTTTTAAATCAATTTGAGAAATCAAAAATCAAATTTATATTTATATAAAGTTTATCTATAAGTTTAAACTACTTTTAAAATGTTTCAATAAAAATCAAATTTAAATTTAAATTGCCAAAAATGTTAAGCATCAAATTCACGAATTTCAAAATATATTTATGATAAATAATAAAAATAATTAATTTCGAAAATTATAATAAATATTTTAAATAGTAATAGGAATTATCTTTAGAATACTTTTTTTTATAATTTAGGTAAAACAATTTCAAAAATAAACATAAATATTCAAATATTTAAAATACCTTCTTGCTAAATAATTTATTATAAATAATAAAAATTAATTTGAAAATATACATGAAAAAATTTTCATGTGCTTTACACGAGTAGAATATTCACATAAATCTAGTTTTCTAAATTACCAATATTAAAATAAGATAGTATTTTATAAATAAATAAATAAAATAATAAGTTTTGCCAACCTCGATAGATACTTTTTACAACTTTTAATAAAAATAATTATTATACATATTATTTTGAAACTATCCTTCATAAATAAAATCTATAGTCAAAACTGTTTTTCAAAAAATGTGTAGCTCGCACATATTCGCACTCGACGAGCAAATACGAAACGCAACGTACAATACGCAAAATAAAAATCCAATCCAAAAAAAATATGTAGTAAAAATTAGGGGGTTTACAATGTTATTACCCTAGTACCTATGTTTTGATATTATCTATCTCTTGCATATATAAGCCCATATCATTACCTTGAAATTACCTATTACCGTTACCTAGGTTACTCCTTATCCTTCAATACTTAGCTAGGTAATATCCTATTACCTATCCACTACATTACCCTATACATTACCTACTTATAGGTACTTAGCTACACTAGGTAATTTCCTATATTGTATCACCTAGCTATAGGCAACACACTCCTTACCTATCCTAACATAAGCACTCACATTCAAGGACACAGCTTCACTCACACACACTCCTATCACAGGATACACAAATCAGTCCCTAACTCAAGATACTCTCCCCTAATCCAATCATTGACACATACATACACACTTAGACTCACACACTTATACTCATGTACTAGACCCTCTAACCTATCTCTATTACACTATCATATTTAACAGTTCCTTCTACTGGACACCCACTCCTAGTTTACTGTCCTACTCGATAGTATACACTATGACACTGGTCATTGGCCTATATGGCCTTCTAACATGGCCTGCACTGGCCCCCTACAGTGGCTAATGCCCTTGCTCTCCAGTACAGGGAATTAACCTGCCTGTTGCACCTCAAATAGTGGCCATTTGGCCCTGTCCAACTTGCCTACATACCCAGTCTACTGGTCAAGGGCCCAAGGCAAAATGCCTCAAGCACTGCAGTAGGAAGTACCTTCCCTTAAAACTGTTTGAACCCAAGTGAAATAGGGTTTAACGCCCCCCCCCCCAACCTTGACCCTATCCTGTTGTTGTACCTGGGTTGTAGAGAACATAGCAGAGCCTTGCTCGGCTTGCACTGGCTTGGGCAGTGGCCAATTAGGACTTTCCCTATTAGTCCAGCAGTCGAGCAAGGCAAGGCATTGGCCTGCTGCATGCTGTCTGCCCCCAAGAAATGCAATGGCTGGTCACACCCCTCTCAAAACCTGTCATAGGATGGACACTCTAAATACTTAGACACTCACACATACTGATTCATTGACACTCACCCGACACTAACACTAACTTGCACTGACACAGGTACACTTGAGACACTCTCAACTCACACCCTCACTGGCCAACACAGGTCCTTTCTTCCTGAGCACATTAGACACTGGCTTAATGGCTAATTAGCCAAAAACAGGCCTACCAACATGCACTGACCATTGTCCAAATGGTTTGTGCCATACTTACACAAGGCCTATGGCCAAGGCCAAGACACTAGCCTATGCCTTTAGCCGAGCTCCCCGAATTTGATACACTACACTTATGCCACTTCCTACTTGACATTAACTGCTAGCTAACCAAAGGAGACACTCCTAGTTGTACAGGAAACTCATCTTCTACACTCCTATGGGACACTCATCAATACAAATACACTCTAAGATACACACTTAGCTAACACTTCTCCTTTCACTAACTGTCTTCAGTTAACTGTCAAGATAGTCCACCCTCACTGCTCACTGACACACTCCCACACTAGGCACTGTCACATAGGGACAGTCACTTTAGGCTAATGGCCTTCACATTTTCCTCTCTCTTGACACTCAATTCAGTGTACACACACAACCCATACTCTCTAACCAGTCAGTACTAAGACACACATTCAGTCAATTGTCCAAAGGAAACGCTCAATTATAGGAACACCTTGGCCAACACAAATATAACAGTCCCCTCGATCTTAAGCTCCAAAATATTGCATTATATGGCACATATATCATATATGCATATATCCATACATTTTAAATACACACACACACACACACACACACACACATACACACACACACACACACACACATATATATATATATATTTTTAAATACATTTTAAATACACACACACACACACACACACACACACACACATATATATATATATATATATATATATATATACACACACACACACACACACACACACACACACATATATATATATATATATATATATATATATATATATATATATATATATATATATATATATATTATACATTAGAAATCACACATGTCCATTCTAAATGAGAAAACTAAACTAATCATGAGTACAAAACTGAAAACAAAAGCTAAAATGGTCTATTTGTCTTTTTGATAAACACTTGGTGTGCACCCCTCAGATTTCTCCAAAGATGACCCAAAAACTCCAAATAATTTCTACCAAAATAATGGTTAGAGCCTTGCTATTCTTCCTATGGGTACCCCTAGTCCATGTGTGTGCTCCTACTAGTGTCATGCATGAAAATGGAGCTCAAACTATGACAAATGACAAGAGTTTTACCTATTGGAGATGAATTCCCAATGAGACTCTCTTGGAAGGCTTTTGTGTCAACTTTGACACAATCTCCCAAGCCCTAAGACTCCTCTTCATGTGCTCCTTGATCTCCATGCTCCAAGTCTTGTAGGATGAAGATTAGAGGGAAGTTTTGAGGGATTTTGGAGGAGTTTTGATGGTAGTAAGTGTGGGAAATGAAAGAGGCTTGTAGAGAGCTCTTCTAGAGTTTGTGGAGGCTCTTAATAAAATGAAGAAGAGGGAGAAAACCCTCTTTATGCCCAGCCATGAAGGGTGCCCTAAAACCCCCTTTGAAATGTCCATTCTACCCCTCAAGTTGTCATGAACACTTAGGTTTAATAAGGGATTGTTCTAGTCTAAGTGTTGGATTAATTTCTACTCCTAATCTTGTCTCTACATGACTTAAATGTATCTAGTTGGGTTCATCCTAGAATATAGGTCCAAGTAGTCATGTCTAGTCCAATTAGGTCCACAATTCAAAGGTCCAATAAATAGGCTAGTCGACTAATAAATGCAACAATCATATTTAGTTATTAAAAAATACCCACTATATAAATAATGTAAAATGACAAAAAAATACCCTTATTATGGAAATGTGGTAGTGACAATTCCTGTCGTGCAGGTGGCCTGCCGAAGATGGCCGAGGTGATGCACGGTGGTGCGCGGGGAGTCACCATCTTACGGGGAGGTCGCCTGGTGGCGCAACGGCTAGAGACAGGTCACCGACGGCTGATGGCGTCAACAACAGCGTGTGGCCACAGGCGGTTGCTGGCATTACGGCGGGGACTGGCTCGATGGCACGTGATAGGATGCGCAGGTGGCTAGCCGAGGTTCGTCGGGGCCCGTCGCACGATAATGGGGCAAAGCGACCTGACTGTTGTAGTAGCTATAGCGGCAACAGTGCTCGCAGCAGCAATAGCAGCGCGTGGTGCGGTGCTGCGACAGCAGGCTGCCGCACGAGGTTACCGACGGTGAACGGAGTCGTGGGCGCACAAGGAAGGCGCGTAGGTGGATGCACGGGAAGGCGCACGGCTGCGGTACACGGTGGTACGGCCATCCGCAACAGCAACATAAGCTTCTATGGGGGAGAGGAAATGTGGAGGTAGGGAGGTAATAAGGAGAAAGGGATTTATGGTGCAGGGCATGGTTTTTTTCTAGGGTTAAAAGAAGAAGAAGAATAAGAAGAAGAATGAAGGGTGGTGTTCTTTGTCGGTTGTATAAAGAGTTGGGGGTGTGGTCTATGAGTATTTAAAAGGGAGAGGAGAGGGATTTTAGGGTTTTAGAGGATGTGACGTGTGTACACATATGATAGGTCATTGGAAAAATGACTTGAAATGAATGAAGGGTGGCATTAATTGAGCCACCTTTGGCTTGACCCAAAGTGGTTAACTATTAATGTAGGATGGTTGAGTGTGTCATGCACTAACCCCGTATTAGTGTTCATAGATAAGGGGTTTTGTCCACTAGGTTTTAGGAGATGTCTTGGTTGTGTGTTTGGTGTTTTGAAGGGGATGAGTGGTGTTGTGTGTTTGGGGTGTGTCATAAGAGTGGCCACATGAATTTGAGTTGGGTGTTTGGGTTCGATTGGGCTAGGTTTGGGCTTGGTACGATCATGACTACAAACTTAGATCAAGTATGATCATTGATGAATTAATAGCATACGGGAGCTCAATTGGATGGCACGCAAGTGGCATATGTGTAACAAACTCAAAATAGGTCAAAATTATATATTCGATCAATTACGTTAGATCGATGTCGAGTCCCAAAATTAAATTGGAAGCTAGGTCAAGTTTTACGGTAGATGGTCCAATGGCCTAAATTGACCAGAAAGTTATGTGATATAAATAAAATATAAGGAAACAAGTTTGAATGAGATATAATAAATCAAAATGAAGATAAACTTGTCTAGCTCAATACTCATGAAGGACGTTTCGAGAGATTGACATCCCTGACGCTCCAAAAATCAAAGTCATAGAAAAGTACATTTAGTGATCAGAACTAATTATAATATAATACTGATTGAAAATAATTCATTTAAAAAATTTAAAAGAAGTCCTAAAATCCAGGGGCTTACAACAAAAATTGGGATTTCACAACTGTTTAGTATGTCCTGTAAGCCCATTTCCCAATTTTTTTGAAAATTTTCTATTTATTTTATTTTAGTTTTAAATATTTTTCTAGTTAGAAAATTATTTATTTTTTAATTATTATATTTTTTCTTGTTGGAAAATATTTTATGTTTGAAAAAGTAATTATATATATTTTGAATGGCAAAAATATTTACTAGTTTATTTTTATAAAATGTACTTCTAGAATTATTTGATCTAATATTATCATTTATTTATAGGATTTGAATTTACAAAAATATGTTTCAAATATTATTTAATATTGAGTATTATTTCAAACTATTAAATTTAGATTTGGTTAAATATATCTTAAATATTATTAATAATATCAAGTATTATTATGGATTCATTTTAAGTAATCTAGAATTTATAGGATTCAATATTTATTTGATTTAATTTGTGGGAAGACTGATCAAATCTTAATCCTTCCCTATCTAGGAAATCCCCAACTCATATAAATAGAGAAGCCTTTCTCTATTTTTCTTCCCACAACACAACATGCACCTCAACCAAACGAATAAACCACAACCATAACCATCTTCGTGTCCGCGTATCCGCATGTCCCGAACATCACAATAATTTTGTGAGTGCATCATGTCAGTGCCCTAATTTTTTTTCCATTATTTTCTTATTACAATTACATTATCGTTCTCGTGTTCGACAATCCCAGACACGACACAATCATCAAATTCCTAAATCCTAATCCCTAATTCTCAATTCTAAACCCTAATCCCTCGTGCAAACCCTAGTTATGTCGTACCATTACTCTATCTGGTGTCTAGCGCTGCCCTGCCGTGACCAGTGTCCGACCAATCTCCCCGACCACCCGATTGCAGCACCACCATCACCATCCCGTCTCCATAACCATACAAAGCCACAGTCGAGCCCACCGACGTTCACACCACCGCCGGAGCCGTCCGCCCTACCATCTCCTCACCAACACCTAACCACCAGCATCATCATCTTTGCCACATACACAGCCATCAACACCACCACTTTTCTCTCGACCTCCTCCTCCTACAAACCACCATCACTGCCACAACACAAAACCCCTAACCACCACCTCCCCATCTCCGACGAAATCCTGCAACCAAAGCCGCATCTACCGTCAGCCTGGTGAACAGCACCGACCCCCAAAAATCCCTATCCCTAAAATACCAAATAAATACCATGCCATAATCACCAATATGACACCAAAGAAAACCCCACCATCACTTATACCTTACACATTGTCAAGCCACGACCGTGCCACTTCACCGTAGATGAGCCACCTGCTGGAGAGACTTGACCCGCGCTGCTATCTCCAACCCCGACCGTCAGTGCCGGTTCTCCATCGGCTAGCACAAGCACATTGTCAAGCCACGACCGTGCCACATCACCGTAGATGAGCCACCTGCTGGAGAGACTTGACCCGCGCTGCTATCTCCAACCCCGACCGTCAGTGCCGGTTCTCCATCGGCTAGCACAAGTTGCCACGAATACCACCAGCCATGCCGTCTTCATCTTCCCATCCTATAATGCTGCTGTTGTGCCGCTTCAACCCCATCCTCGCTGGTCGTGCCGCTTAGCCGCTCCATCAGCGCTCCACCTCCTCATCATGCTCCTCTGGCCGCCCTAGCCAAGTCACCAATCTTCGCCATAGCTGTTCGACCTAGACGTCGAGAGGTGAGCTCGTTCACCCCTCTCTTCCACTCTTACTTATATTCATTTTACTTTTGCTTTTGTCTTCTCTCCTGTAGGAGAGGGCAGTTTGGGGGTATGGTTTGGTTTTGTGCTGGATTCTGGTAGTTTGGATGTGTAGAGTTATGTTTAATTAATTTTATTTAAGTTTGGGTATTTAGGGCTTAAGTATTTATTAGAGTTGAGTATTGGGCCATAGGCCAGATTGAGAATGGGATGGGTTTGGATTTCATTTCGTTATAATAGTATATGTATACTTTTATTATTATTATTATTATTGTATTATTATTATCACTATTATTAATAGTATTATCATTGATAGTATTGTCATTAGTTTTCTTATTAATATTGTTATCAAAATATATAATTAATACTTCCTAAAATATAATATAATATTATATTTTATATGGTATTTAAATATGATTTCTCTATAGTTTTCCAAAATAGTTATTTAAATTTGGATTAATGGTTTTCAAATATCAAAACTATTCTCTAAAAATAGTTATAAGTATATATATATATAAGTATATATATATATATATATATATATATATATATATATATATTGTCACGTCCCGAACCCGGAGGATCGAAAATTAGCCACTGGGCGTGATACCGTACAAGTCTAGATTGCACTTGTACAAGGCAAAACCATTATAGTTCATGGTATTTCTCAGAAAACAACGACATCGCTGCAAAACCAAGCAGATAAATTAAAGTCACACAAGATATGAAAAAATGTATCTCTTTATTGATAATTGTAATGGATTACAAGCCTTGCAACGGAATACAGAGTTTATAACTGATTACAAGACTCTCGAATGGCCAACTGAATATACACTTGCCATTTAGGCTTTACAATCGAACATGTCGACTTTTTTATAATGATCTTGCCAATTTGGCTATAATTTCACTGGTACTCCTAAGTTACACTGTTCCATACATTATGTCACGTATAGCAGAAGACATTGTCTTGAAAGAAGAGCTTCTACACACTCATCCGAATCATCGATGTCAAGCACCGATCAAACGATTTCCCCCATACGCAAGCACCTGTAATATTGTCCACAATGTGGGTCAGTACATCATTAATGTAGTAGCGAGCGGTACTGGCCCAACTCACCTAAGAAGACAACACTAAGTAATCATGTTATAGAACATTATTAATAGTGGTGTTTCTCGTTGCCTTAGGGTCAATTTCATGTTTGTATCCGACAAGTAAAGCATGCAAATCTCATAATCAACACAATGTAAAGCATACAGTTACACACTTGGTGATTCTTAACCACGATCTTATAGCCATCCATGTACATTTATAATACTTACCTTTCCTGTATAAGACATTGTTATGAACAATATCATAATTTAATATATTTGTCACCATTCAGGTAATTCTTACCAACAGCCGACATTCTTTCCTGTAATTGAGTAATAACTTACTCTGCCTACATAAGACATCATTAGCACTTGACCTATCTATATGAAGGTCACTGGCGACACGCCATCTTGGACCGTCTTCCTGGAAAATGACTAACTCCGAATGGGGTACGAATCCATGGGAGGTTTTCGAAACTACTGTGCTACTACTTCAGCACCATGGGATTTCGGAGACCCTTTCAGTGGGCGGTTGCAAGCCCCCACTGCAAGTCCCGAAATTTCGATGTCAGTACGTCGACACCATCCTTGTTCCCCCTAGGATGAACCGGGTTCGTGGTCGCGGATTACCGTTCTGGGAATTACCTTGTATACAAGTTGTCCGTGACCATGCAATTATATACAACTTATCTATAAGAAAATATATAATGCATGATAAGGAAAACTAAGTGCTCAGCCACCATTCTCATTCTTATTTCCATCTTTCTCATTCCAGGGTCTTGGCGTAATCAACATTCTACATCGACGACAAAATAATATAATGTTGTTACCCAATCCCTTTCCCACATCTTTGATACCATACATCTTTCCAACCGATACTCAATGTACTTACTGCCCAATTGTTGGGACTTAACATCTGTTTAGCATATGTTCGTCGAGATGAGGCTCGACATACTCACTATCCAAGTATTTGGGACTTTTCCTTCACTTGTCATGTATTTCATTGCAAAGTACACAAGCATACAATTCATTGAAATGATTCGAAGCACACAATTCATAAAATGATTCGCAACAGTTTCGGGTCTTGTGATTAATTATCTTTCATTATCTTTTTGACTTTCATGCAAGGTGTTATTCAACAACTCAACGATCAACATAGCATACATATCCTTTTATTAAGCGTGAAACTAAAGGATCTTCGAAGGGTTCAGCACTACTCACATTCATAGGACGATTTTTGCCACGATCGCATAGCCTTCCAAGCGATCCTTCACATATTCCTAAGTACAACAAGGCTTTATCGAACCAATCCATCCATCAAAAGGCATCTTGCGGGATCAGGGAACTATATATATATATATATATATATATATATATATATATATATATATATATATATATATATATATATATATATATATTCCCTTATTAAGGATTTTTTTTTTATAAAACAAAATTATCTTCGATTTCTATCTCGATCATGCTAGTCGTACGATCATAATTCGTGTGAATTCTGATTTCTTCATATTGACCCTAGGCTAATTGGAACGTTTTGGACCCAAAGACACGGTCTATTACATCATTAGAGGACATCTTGCATACTTATGACATTCGCAACTATCATTGTGCCAACATGATCAAGTCATAAATCGACTGCAACTTAATTGAGGCAAGTATACTATTGCTTTTGTGCTTATTACATTATAGTGGTATCTTTCATTGTGTTTCATTGAGTATCCAGTTGAGACACGATTGTGACACGGTAGGCTTGATTGTACTATTGCTCGTTTATTGGCAGTTTAATGAGTCGGAAGGGAAATGCAAAATAGACATGTGAAAAAACCCAACTATTGTTGTTGAATGATAGCTAAGTCATACACCTCACGTATGGGTTAGTCATACCAAAATTTAATAATAACTATCGTATGATGTACCAGTATTAGCCCAGCCGTTCACATGTCGAAAGATATTTCAAATGCATATTGCCTGTTAGTTTTTAATGTTCATGATTCAGTTGTCTTGTTCATCCATGTTCTTGCTAGTGATTTCTTGTATATATTATTATTTCCAAGTTCATCTACATGTTTCTTTATTTTTTTACTGCATCTCTACTATCTAAGCTTATTTTGTAAAGTTACATAAATACAATAGGGTTGTACTTTGCTCCTTTTTTGACTGGATTATTGAAGTTAACTTGGACATGCCTCCAACTTTTGTGCTATGGACAATACGGAGGAGATAGATATCTTAGAGGCCAACCATAGATTCTAGATACATTATGAATTTAATTTTTTAGCGGGTTGTTCCTGAATGTTATTTTGATGTATAATTGGATTTATATTTGAAAAAATATTGTGAATGAGCAAATAGATGTAATTTTATCGTTTTTGAGATTGACATTAGACCTAGATAGCGTGCTTTCGCCGATGCTGTAGCATAGGCTGGACTTGGCTATGTACTCGTATCCCAAAAAATGGGTGCATGTCGTGACAAGTTTTTTGGGTGGCCCATGCATAGTCTGTTTTCAGCAAAATTATGCGAACTCTTGATAGTACTTAAGTTAGTCGTACTATTACGAGCATACGATAAGAAAGTGCTCATTCACAATTAGGATTGATTTGGTTTTTAGGAGAATGACTAGGACTAGGAGTCCCTTATTTAATTTGACTATTGAGTAGTTAAAGTTGCTATATAGGTCATATGATTAGATAGGGATTTATTGAATTCTAAACCCTATTATATATTTGAGAATTTTCCTAGAAGAATGTACTATTGTGTTTTGACACGATGGTAGGGTCAAAGGTGGATAGAATATTCGCTTGGTAAATTAGGCCTTCATATAACTCAAGCCTTACTTGTTCAAATTTTATTTTTGTCCTCTCTTCAAACATCGTCATCATATCGTAAGTACATATTACTTATTTATTTCTTTTGGCCATAAGTAATTATTTTCCCAAAAGAGTCTATATTCTATTTTACCTATTGAATTTGACCATCTTTTTTAATTTTTCGATCGGTTGATTTTTAAAATTGATATCTAATCGATCGTTTTATTTTCAAAATTGACTTTCACTTCAAGGTTGGATACTTACACTTTTTCTATCACGATCAACTTGTTTGAAATTCTAGAAGCTCCTTTGAAATTCTTATGGATATAGTTGGAATAATTTTCGATGACCTATAATGGCAAGACAGATGCGCAATGTCGCCATTTATTTGAGTTATAGAGACTACGGGTTCACTGCAGCCAGTAGCGCACTAGCAAGGCAAGACCCCTAAGTTGAAATAATTTCAAGTAAGCATCGAATAATATTAAAACTGTCCTAGTTGCATTATTTGATCCTTTGAGTTGTTATGTCAATATTGGATAGAGTTGATAGAGTATTCGATACCGTATTCTTATTGAGTCATGGAACCAAGAGTTTATTGCAGCCAGATGTACACTGGCGAGGCATGAATTCTCGGTAAAATAACTTCGAATATATACTTACGATTTTCAAATACTATAGAGGTTATATCTTTTATGGCATATGACTATTACACCCTCATTTTAGTTTGATTTTATACCCTATTTTATTTTATGTCTTCTCGATAAGCCTTGTAGTCTCTTTCTTACCCATTCTATTATTTCCCTCCTAGTAATAATTTAGGATATTTTGACCTCATTTCGCTAAAATCATAGTCGTACCTAGATCTTGACTCTCTAATCGTGCCTAAATAATTTTTCTTAGCTAGTTGATCGTGCCAAAATGATTTCAATTTTGATCATTCTTAAACGACTTTGATCGTGACTAAACTATTTTGACAATAATCTTGATCGTGCCAAAATCATATCTTTCTTAAGCTTTCGATTCAGACCACGATTATGCCTAAACTATTATGATCGTTATTCTTAATCGTGTCTACTCGTATCCTTTGAAATTTTGAGGACAAAATTTTCTAAGGTAGGTAGATTTGTAAGCCCACTTCATGATTTATTTGAAAATTTTCTATTTAATTTATTTTAGTTTTAAATATTATTCGAGTTAAAAAATTATTTATTTATTTATTATTATATTTTTTGTGTTGGAAAATATTTTATGTTTGAAAAAGTAATTATATATATTTGAATGGCAAAAATATTTACTAGTTTATTTTTATAAAATGTACTTCTAGAATTATTTGATCTAATATTATCATTTATTTTTATGATTTGAATTTACAAAAATATGTTTCAAATATTATTTAATATTGAGTATTATTTCAAAGTATTAGATTTAGATTTGGTTAAATATATCTTAAATATAATTAATAATATCTAGTATTATTATGGATTAATTTTTAATTAATCTAGAATTTATTGGATTCAATATTTAT